>CM065589.1:208570010-209020428 GCA_033119425.1 Bufotes viridis | reverse complement strand
ACCAGATGAAAGTGGCCGGTTAAACTAACGGGTGACATGAAGCCATAACCTCTGCCATGCTACCTCTGTCTTCTGTCTGGGTGCTGAGGCCTAAGTCAAATAAAGCGGTCTTCTGCTGTGCTGGGGGATATGAAGCTAATCTCTGACCTCTCTCCTCTGTCTGGGTCCAAAGGCCTAAATCACTGAAAGAGGCCTTCTCCTGTGGTGTGTGATATGATGCCAGAATATGTGCTGTGGGGCCTCTCTCCTCTTCCTGGGTGCAGGGTCAAATAAACTAAATTGTGGCCTACTCCTGTGGTGGTTGATATGATGCCTGATTCTCTGATGTGGAACCTCTCTCCTCTGTTTGGGTGAAGGGGTCAAAGTAACTAAATGGTGGCTTCTCCTGTGGTGGCTGATATGATGCCAGAATATGTGCTGTGGGGCCTCTCTCCTCTTCCTGGGTGCGGGGTCAAAGTAACTCAATGGTGGCTTCTCCTGTGGTGGCTGATATGATGCCAGAATATGTGCTGTGGTGCCTCTCTCCTCTTCCTGGGTGCAGGGGTCAAAGTAACTCAATGGTGGCTTCTCCTGTGGTGGTTAGTATGATGCCAGAATATGTGCTGTGGGGCCTCTCTCCTCTTCCTGGGTGCAGGGTCAAAGTAACTCAATGGTGGCTTCTCCTGTGGTGGTTAGTATGATGCCAGAATATGTGCTGTGGGGCCTCTCTCCTCTTCCTGGGTGCAGGGGTCAAAGTAACTCAATGGTGGCTTCTCCTGTGGTGGCTGATATGATGCCAGAATATGTGCTGTGGTGCCTCTCTCCTCTTCCTGGGTGCAGGGGTCAAAGTAACTCAATGGTGGCTTCTCCTGTGGTGGCTGATATGATGCCAGAATATGTGCTGTGGTGCCTCTCTCCTCTTCCTGGGTGCAGGGGTCAAAGTAACTCAATGGTGGCTTCTCCTGTGGTGGCTGATATGATGCCAGAATATGTGCTGTGGTGCCTCTCTCCTCTTCCTGGGTGCGGGGTCAAAGTAACTCAATGGTGGCTTCTCCTGTGGTGGCTGATATGATGCCAGAATATGTGCTGTGGTGCCTCTCTCCTCTTCCTGGGTGCGGTGGTCAAAGTAACTCAATGGTGGCTTCTCCTGTGGTGGTTAGTATGATGCCAAAATATGTGCTGTGGGGCCTCTCTCCTCTTCCTGGGTGCAGGGGTCAAAGTAACTCAATGGTGGCTTCTCCTGTGGTGGCTGATATGATGCCAGAATATGTGCTGTGGGGCCTCTCTCCTCTTCCTGGGTGCAGGGTCAAAGTAACTCAATGGTGGCTTCTCCTGTGGTGGCTGATATGATGCCAGAATATCTGCTGTGGTGCCTCTCTCCTCTTCCTGGGTGCGGGGGTCAAAGTAACTCAATGGTGGCTTCTCCTGTGGTGGCTGATATGATGCCAGAATATGTGCTGTGGTGCCTCTCTCCTCTTCCTGGGTGCAGGGGTCAAAGTAACTCAATGGTGGCTTCTCCTGTGGTGGATAGTATGATGCCAGAATATGTGCTGTGGGGCCTCTCTCCTCTTCCTGGGTGCAGGGGTCAAAGTAACTCAATGGTGGCTTCTCCTGTGGTGGCTGATATGATGCCAGAATATGTGCTGTGGTGCCTCTCTCCTCTTCCTGGGTGCGGGGGTCAAAGTAACTCAATGGTGGCTTCTCCTGTGGTGGCTGATATGATTCCAGAATATGTGCTGTGGGGCCTCTCTCCTCTTCCTGGGTGCAGGGGTCAAAGTAACTCAATGGTGGCTTCTCCTGTGGTGGTTAGTATGATGCCAGAATATGTGCTGTGGGGCCTCTCTCCTCTTCCTGGGTGCAGGGGTCAAAGTAACTCAATGGTGGCTTCTCCTGTGGTGGCTGATATGATGCCAGAATATGTGCTGTGGTGCCTCTCTCCTCTTCCTGGGTGCGGGGTCAAAGTAACTCAATGGTGGCTTCTTCTGTGGTGGCTGATATGATGCCAGAATATGTGCTGTGGTGCCTCTCTCCTCTTCCTGGGTGCGGGGTCAAAGTAACTCAATGGTGGCTTCTCCTGTGGTGGTTAGTATGATGCCAGAATATGTGCTGTGGGGCCTCTCTCCTCTTCCTGGGTGCAGGGGTCAAAGTAACTCAATGGTGGCTTCTCCTGTGGTGGTTAGTATGATGCCAGAATATGTGCTGTGGGGCCTCTCTCCTCTTCCTGGGTGCAGGGTCAAAGTAACTCAATGGTGGCTTCTCCTGTGGTGGCTGATATGATGCCAGAATATGTGCTGTGGTGCCTCTCTCCTCTTCCTGGGTGCAGGGGTCAAAGTAACTCAATGGTGGCTTCTCCTGTGGTGGCTGATATGATGCCAGAATATGTGCTGTGGTGCCTCTCTCCTCTTCCTGGGTGCAGGGGTCAAAGTAACTCAATGGTGGCTTCTCCTGTGGTGACTTATATGATGCCAGAATATGTGCTGTGGTGCCTCTCTCCTCTTCCTGGGTGCGGGGGTCAAAGTAACTCAATGGTGGCTTCTCCTGTGGTGGTTAGTATGATGCCAGAATATGTGCTGTGGGGCCTCTCTCCTCTTCCTGGAGTGCGGGGTCAAAGTAACTCAATGGTGGCTTCTCCTGTGGTGGTTAGTATGATGCCAGAATATGTGCTGTGGGGCCTCTCTCCTCTTCCTGGGTGCAGGGGTCAAAGTAACTCAATGGTGGCTTCTCCTGTGGTGGCTGATATGGTGCCAGAATATGTGCTGTGGTGCCTCTCTCCTCTTCCTGGGTGCGGGGGTCAAAGTAACTCAATGGTGGCTTCTCCTGTGGTGGCTGATATGATGCCAGAATATGTGCTGTGGGGCCTCTCTCCTCTTCCTGGGTGCAGGGGTCAAAGTGACTCAATGGTGGCTTCTCCTGTGGTGGTTAGTATGATGCCAGAATATGTGCTGTGGAGCCTCTCTCCTCTTCCTGGGTGCAGGGGTCAAAGTAACTCAATGGTGGCTTCTCCTGTGGTGGCTGATATGATGCCAGAATATGTGCTGTGGTGCCTCTCTCCTCTTCCTGGGTGCAGGGGTCAAAGTAACTCAATGGTGGCTTCTCCTGTGGTGGCTGATATGATGCCAGAATATGTGCTGTGGTGCCTCTCTCCTCTTCCTGGGTGCAGGGGTCAAAGTAACTCAATGGTGGCTTCTCCTGTGGTGGCTGATATGATGCCAGAATATGTGCTGTGGTGCCTCTCTCCTCTTCCTGGGTGCGGGGGTCAAAGTAACTCAATGGTGGCTTCTCCTGTGGTGGCTGATATGATGCCAGAATATGTGCTGTGGTGCCTCTCTCCTCTTCCTGGGTGCGGGGTCAAAGTAACTCAATGGTGGCTTCTCCTGTGGTGGCTGATATGATGCCAGAATATGTGCTGTGGTGCCTCTCTCCTCTTCCTGGGTGCAGGGTCAAAGTAACTCAATGGTGGCTTCTCCTGTGGTGGTTAGTATGATGCCAGAATATGTGCTGTGGGGCCTCTCTCCTCTTCCTGGGTGCAGGGGTCAAAGTAACTCAATGGTGGCTTCTCCTGTGGTGGCTGATATGATGCCAGAATATGTGCTGTGGTGCCTCTCTCCTCTTCCTGGGTGCAGGGGTCAAAGTAACTAAATGGTGGCTTCTCCTGTGGTGGTTGATATGATGCCTGATTCTCTGCTGTGAAACCTCTCTCCTCCATCTGGGTGTAGGGGTCAAAGTCTTTCAAAGTCGCCTTCTCCTGTGCTGATTGATATAAAGCTGATGGTTGTGCCATCTGACATGGTTGCCAGGGTCTGATTCAATGGGGGCCTACTCCTGTGGTGGGTGATCTAAATGCCTGATTCTCTGCTGTGAAACCTCTCTCCTCCGTCTGGGTGTAGGGGTCAAAGTCTTTCAAAGTCGCCTTCTCCTGTGCTGATTGATATGAAGCTGATGGTTGTGCCATCTGACATGGTTACCGGGGTCCCATTAAATTGGGGCCTACTCCTGTGGTGGGTGATCTAAATGCCTGATTCTCTGCTTTGAAACCTCTCTCCTCCGCCCGGGTGTAGGGGTCAAAGTCTGTCAAAGTCGCCTTCTCCTGTGCTGATTGATATAAAGCTTATGCTTGTGCCATCTGACATGGTTGCCGGGGTCTGATTCAATAGTGGCCTACTCCTGTGGTGGGTGATCTAAATGCCTGATGCTCTGCTGTGTAACCTCTCTCCTCCGTCTGGGTGTAGGGGTCAAAGTAACTAAATGGTGGCCTACTCCTGTGGTGGGTGATATGATGCCTGGTTCTCTGCTGTGGGACCTCTCTCCTTTGTCTGGGTGCTGTGGTCAAAATAATAGTAAGTGACCTTCTCCATTGGTGGGTGACTTGAAGCCTGATTCTGTGCTATGGGACCTCACTCCAATTAATATTGTTTAATTTTTATTTATTTTATGTTAACTCATCATTTCCCTATCTACATTTGTTTGCAGGGGATTTAACTACATTTTGCTGCCTTTTGCAGCCCTCTAGCCCTTTCCGGGTGTGTTTTACAGCCTTTTTAGTGCCCAAAAGTTCGGGTCCCCATTGACTTCTATGGGGTTCGGGTTCGGGATGAAATTCGGGTCGAGTTCGGATCCCGAACCCGAACATTTTTCGAAAGTTCGGCCGAACTCGTCGAACCCGAACATCCAGGTGTTCGCTCAACTCTAGTGGGAATCACATCATGCAAATGTCCAGACAAGAGTCGAGGTGTATATTTGACTTTGACACACTTTTACTGAAAGGACTTAATGCAGAAATCGAAATATCTGTTTTCAAGCCTATGGTTTGGTCTATTGGTCTACAGCCTGTGGTGTCCTTTGAAATGTCAGCCAGAAGTGTTCTCTTTACATGGGATAAATGTATCTGTTTTCAAGTGAATGTGTGTTTTTATATCTTCTAACTATTTACGTTTTTAACTATTTGCGGTTTATGGGAAATAAACATTTATGGTAAATGTATCCAGTGTATCCCATCTTTGAGTGCCCTCAATAAATTATATACTTACTTTGTGATATATCCACCTTTTTTTTTTCACAATATTGGAAGTGCTGCGGTTTTCTTCTTATATATATATACAGTGTCCAAAAACACAGCAATAAATGAAGAGGTTTCTTTGCTCTTTATGGTATTTTATTTCCATAGCAAAGGTGGCAACATATAAGTGCACTTATATGTTGCCACCTTTGCTATGGAAATAAAATACCATAAAGAGCAAAGAAACCTCTTCATTTATTGCTGTGTTTTTTGGACACTGTCATTACGGGTGGGGACCCCATTCACAGCACCCAAGGAGGCAGGCGGCCACAAAGCCTGTTTTAATTTATCGTACTTAACAATTTGGAAGGCTCCTGCTGAAGATTATATGATGGCAGAGAATACGTTATCATACACCGAGGAAGAGATATCCACAGTTTTGTCACAAGTCACCTTGTCAAATGAGTTCCTCCAGTGGGAGACCTCAAGACAAGAGATCTAGAAAAAGAATCAAGACGACTCCAGAGTTATGAACTCCACAGTGTGACCTTTGCGGAATATATAAGAACACAACGGATCCCAAGGGGACTAAGAATGAGAATAAAACCTACCTTCTTTAAAGATAACAAAGAATATTGTATGCATTTTGAACAGATCTTAAATAAATGCTCATTTGATCTAATGACACTGACCCTTAAATACCTACAAGCAGCTATTTCAGATACGAAAACGAAGATCCATGCAATTGAACTCCAACTTCAAGCAATTGTATCCTCAGAAGAATATAAGAAACGCCAAGACAAAATTACCTCTACCTTAATGACAGCCAGAAAGGAAATTGAAGCAACCAAAAGAAAAAAATTCCTACGAGACTGCGACGACTACAGGAATAATAAAGTCTACAACTGGACGGAAGGAAACCAACGCAACCGAAACAGATCCTCATCACTCGACTCACAAGCATCTACCTCTAGCAATGAACAGCTAAGACCATCAGGACGCAACTTCCGGAAGACACGGGGAGCTAATCAAGGAAACAGAGGCGGAGAAACCAATACGAACCAGAACGTCACCAGGATCACCAGATCACAGGTAGACAAAACTCATTCCTTAGTAATTAATATTTCATCTGAACTGTTAAGTCCAGCTTAATTGGAACTGTTGCAGAAAGGGTTATCCTTCTGCCCTTCATACCATCTGGATACCTTTCAGCTGGACTTGGACTTGCAGCCTTTTTTTAGAAATGTCCGCCTAAGGGCGCATTTCTCAAAAACTCCAATAAACACATTACAAGATACTTCTGTAAAGATTTCCATTACGCAATTAGGACTGTGAAACAAAAGCAGCTTCGTACCACCTAAAACATATTCAGCCGTAGAAACCTTCATTGAACTAGTACAAAAAGACATAGAGACATTTAAACAAGATGTTCACAAAGGCAAATATAAATACAAAAACAACATCACTAACATAGAGAGACAAGCGCTCATCACCCTACAAAAATCCAAACACATAGTAGTAAAACCAGCAGACAAAGGGGGAGCACTAGTGATAATGGATAAGACCAAATACACCATGGAAATACAACGCCAATTACAGGATAGCACAGTATACAAAGCCTTAGACTACAACCCATCATCCACAATAGCCAGAAAGATACAGAACACCCTAACCCACTACCATACACAAGGGACTATAGACACTAAAACAGTCACTTTTCTCACAAAATCCTTTCCCATTACTCCTGTCTTTTACATACTTCCCAAAATTCATAAGGACCTAGTTAATCCACCAGGGCGACCCATAGTCGCCTCAACAGATTCACTATTATCACCTGTGGCCATATTTCAGGAGAAAATACTCACCCCCCTAATCAAAAATACAAAATCATTCCTCCTGGACACAACTTCCTTTCTTCAAATTATCCATAATTTAGAACCACTCCGACCAGACAGTTTATTGGTAACCTGGGATGTCTCAAGTTTATATACATCTATACAACACTCCAAAGGCATCTCCGCAGTACAAAAGCTACTCCAGAAAAACAACATTGACAGCGACATAATTTCATTAAGCATTGATCTACTGACCATTGTACTACATAACAATTTCTTCCTTTTCCAAGACACCTATTATATACAAACACAGGGAACGGCAATGGGTTCAAATATGGCCCCTCCTTACGCCAACAGCTACATGTCAGATGTAGAGGAGACATATATTTATCAAAACCCACTTTTTCAGCAATATAACCGACTATGGAAACGTTATATAGATGACGTCTTCTGCATCTGGCAAGGACCCATAGATACACTTAATCAATTCCACCAGTTCCTTAACAACATCTACCCAGAATTAAAATTCACTATACACCATGACAGGACATCCATCAGCTTTCTAGACACTACAGTACTCAAGGACCCATCAGGTAAATTATCCACTGACCTTTTCCGTAAACAAACAGATAGAAACAATCTACTACATTTCACAAGTTTTCACCCTCCAGCGACAAAAAAAGCTTTGCCCAACTCACAATTCAAACGGGTACAGACAATAGTTACTGATCCACTACTCAGAAAGGAGCGAGAAATGGAAATGAGGGACCGTTTTAGAGAGAGAGGATATCCCCCACATACTTTAAAATCTCCCACTAAAGAAAAATCAAAACGAACTCTAGAGGGCAAACGTATAGCATTCGTCCACAAATTTCATCCGAACACACGCAAAGTAATGAATATAATTAAATCTCATTGGTCCCTCCTACGAAAAGGCTTTCCAGATATCGAAGAATTCCAAAATCCCATTCTTCTTTGTAATCGGAGACCCAAAAATATCAGAGATTTCCTTATCAGAGCAGATATAGGTCTATCTAAACCACTACCAAAACAATTATTCCTTCATACTCAGAAGACAGGTACATTTCCTTGTTTACACTGCGCACAATGTAGCAACGTACAAAAAGGTTCATTTATTTCCCATCCTCATACAGGCAAACAGATTAAAATTCCAGGTTTCTTTACATGTGACTCAGACTACGTAATCTACACCATCAAATGCCCTTGCGGTCTTATGTATGTAGGGGAGACTACACAAACGATTAGGGATAGAATATGTCAGCATAAATCCTCAATACGCCGTGAAAATCTACTCCTGCCAGTCCCATATCTTTTCCACCAAGCCCGACACAAAATTCCGCAACTGAAATTTCAAAATATTGAACGGATTCCTCAACCAAGGAGAGGAGGAGATAGATTCAGAATGCTGAAACACAGGGAGGCATTCTGGATACATATGCTACAGACGCTATCTCCCAAAGGACTAAACAGGGAATATGAACTATATGCATTTATTTGATGTTGCCAATACAGATACAAACAATTGTGTATCATTCATGTACTGTCAGTAATCTTATTAATTCCTGTGATTTTATTAACTCTGTTAATTCCTGTAATACTCGCTAGTAGCGTTCCTGCATATTCAAATGACCTGGATGCTATTATTATTATTATTACTAATATTATATCCTTTTAACTTTCAGGTTTCCTAGATAGCTTTCCATGGACAATGCCGCAAGGGGGTATCCTTTTACTTGAATTTTCCTACATTCTCCCTTTCCTCATTTCTTAATTGTCCTGACATTATCTACACTCATCCCTCCTACTTATGTGTTCCACGGGCGTCACTTCCGGCCCCTTGGAACGCACACTATTACTGGTTCCTGCCTTTGGAACGCATCTTGCGTTCCACCGTCTCCCTTCCGGTCCGGTGAGATGCACATCGGCCGTGCCTCTTCCTCTCCACATGCGGCGCGTCTGTCCCGCCACCCCGATTAAAGCGGGACCGGACAGACGCTCCCACTATGGCAGACATGCTATTAGGCGGCCGGAGCGCCCCACAGACCTTCTACAATTCTCTATACTTCCTCCTCTAGCGGCATAGGTAAGGGAATGTTAACTATTATGATTGATATGTTTGATATAGATTATGACTGCTCTGGCTCTACATTAGGATGATTATAATATTGATCAACATTTTCTGTATGACACACTATATGTATACCCACTTATACCTGGATAAATGTTGGCTATACAAGTATTGGCTACTTTTAGGTATATATATAAAAATGTTTGATGGATAACTTCCTTATGAGACATGCATAACAGATATGACAGCCGTAATATATGGATGGATTGATCTCACTAAAACTGAATAGACGGCGCGTTTTCTAAAATATATGGACTCTACATGATACTATATACTATATAATTATGTAAAATGATGAAAGTTTCATATCATTTCTTGTTATTACTGTTACAGTGCCTGACGAAGGCCGTTCTAGGCCGAAAACGTTCGCACTTATATGTTGCCACCTTTGCTATGGAAATAAAATATCATAAAGAGCAAAGAAACCTCTTCATTTATTGCTGTGTTTTTTGGACACTGTTATGGGTGGGGACCCCATTCACAGCACCCAAGGAGGCAGGCGGCCACAAAGCCTGGTTTAATTTATATATATATATACATACACACACTGTATATATCCAACAAACGTGAAAATAGTCCAGCTTCCAATAAAAAGCGTTGCATCTTTATTCTTCATAAATCATGAATAATAAAATCCAATTGAGTCACACTTGGATTTTGTTATTCATGATTCATGAAGAATAAAGATGCAACGCTTTTTATTGGAAGCTGGACTTTTCTCACTATTTGTGGACTTTAATCTTGCCTGATCCAGGTTTATGGTCCGTGCCTACATTAAGCAGGGCACAGTGAGAGCATCTATTTTTTCTCATTTGTATTTATATACTGTATATATATGTGTATATCTATATCGAGTGTGTATGTATCGGGTTATGGCACACAACCCTCTGATTTTGGTGCTTGCAACATCTGTAAATGCAATATTTTGGTGTCTACAAGAAAAACACCCAAATGTAAATCTGTATAAACAATAATCTGAAAATCAGTTTTCTGAATGACTTTCCAACCTAGCTTTGAGTCAACAGGTTATATTCTCTTTTGAAATATGTGTCTCTTACAGAACAATAATTCCTGCCTGATGAGTATTAATCAAATGAATTAATACTTGCCTACACTCACACAATGGACATGCGTCCAATGTAGCTGGAGATGATTTCCAAACTCATTTCTGGTGAGTTATAAGTTCTTTTACTGCGCAAAGTTTAAAAAAGTCAGATTGATAGGGACAGGTATGGAATTTTAAACCTGGCGGTTTAGTGGCCCCAAACCTAGCAAAGAGTTCCCTAAATTTTATAATTTTATCCTTGACAGGAAAGTAACATTTTACGTTTTACTTTGTCTCTTATTGAGTCCTTCACTTGTTGGTTTCTTAGTGTATAAATGAAAGGATTTAATAGAGGAGCCATAGCTGTGCTGACCAGATTTATTATCTTATCAGTTAGTATTGAATAGCCCTTAGACGGCCGGATCTGTATGAATATGGCACTGCCAAACACTATGGACACCATGGTGAGGTGGGAAACACAGGTAGAGAATGTCTTCTGTCTTCCTTTCTCTGATGGTATCTTCACAATGGTGTAGACAATAAACATATAAGATATTACTGTTATTATTAAGGGTATGACCAAGACAAAGATAGATGAGAGTATTGCTGACAGTGTGAAGAAGGTGATATCCACACCCACACAAACCAGTTTCAATATGGCCGTGCTATCACAAAAGAAATGATCTATAACATAGCCACATAAGGGTAGCTTAACAAAAACATTAGCCATAGATGAGTTAAATATAAAAGGGATCATTACACAAATGCTTATTAAGGTTACACAGAGTTTATGAGTCATAATGGAGGGATATCTGAGAGGGGAGCAGATGGCCAGATAGCGGTCAATAGACATAATAGATAACATTAAAAAATTTGAAGAGGAAATTAAAAAATAAAAATAACATTGGGTATAGCATCCGCTCAAAGAAACAATTTTTCTTCCACCAAGAACAAATAATAGTTGTGGGATTATAGCTGAAATCCCAAAGGTTTCCAAAACGGACACACTAACTAGGAAAAAGTACATGGGTGAATGGAGACGGTAGTTGGTGAATATGATGATGATCATTAAGAAGTTTCCAGCCAATGTAGCAAGGTAGACCAGCAACAATATCCCCAACATGGTGTTACAAAGTGCTGGACCGCCAGAAAACCCTTGCAATATGAAATATGAGATCACGGTTGCATTCAAAATTTCCATAGATTATTGGCCATTATAAAGTTGAGACCAGCAATGATTATATGACAAATAGTTCTCCAGGAAAGTGCCTGGTAATACAAGTAGTGACATATTGAATAAAAGCACACAATGAGAGGACTTATATACAGGAAAGAGACCCTGTTACAATAAGGCATTTTTATTTATTGGTTATGAATCAAAGGAGAGGCACAGCAATACTAAGCGACTTAGGATATTTCATCCAAATCTGCAGTTTTGAACAGAATCTTCAGTGTTTAATGGTGTATAATATTTTACCATATATTACATATAGAGTTAAAATACAGTTTTTAAAAAAAAATGAAATGATATTTAATCTTCGGAAACAGTCTGAAATGTGCCTCATCAATGAATCGTAGGTGAAATATAATATGTCAATGGAAATTTTCTATTAACACATCTGTAAATAATATTTATATAAACATCATATTATGATGTCAGAAACTGACCAATATACAGACATGAGCTTTGCTAAATTATCACTAACTGGTCTGCTTTGGTAGGAAGTTTCTTCTCCTGTGCCAATCACGAGCTGGCATGTAATTAAAACAATACAATACACACCTCGGAGGCTGCAAAACAACATAAAACACAAATTAGATGCTGCAAAACATCATAGTACAAACCTCAGATATTGAAAAACAAAAGAAAATCACATGTTGCAAAACATCACAGCAGACACTCCAGATGCTGCAAAATAATACAATATCATGCCTCCCAAATGTCCCTCTAGTGGAGGGACAGTCTCTTATTTTGACCCAAGTCCCTCTGTCTCTTTTTGATCCTTAAATGTCCCTCCTTTTGACCTGGGGAATAAATGCATAAATGTGCATTAATACATTTACTAAATTGCTCCTTACTACAGTGTAACTTCAATATTTGGTGCAATATTTAAATGGATATTGAAGCACAAGCAAAACATTGTCCCAGGGGCTCCACATGCTGTAAAAAAAAAAAAAAAAAAAAAATAAGAACTTATACTCACCTAGCTGATCCTCAGCTGCTGCAGTTGTGACTGAGTAAGGGCTAATGGGGATTGCAATTGTGCTTCCGTTCCGCACCGCATCTCCCGGATTGTGGACCCATTCAAGCGAATGGGTCCGCATCCGTGATGCGAGGTGCACACAGCCGGTGCCCGTGTATTGTGGACCCGCCATATGCGGGACGCAATATGGCCACTGCTGGGCAACAGCCGTGTGCACGAGCCCTAAGTAATTATGTTTTGGTGGAGTAAGAGGTGGGGCCTAGTATTAAAAAAAACACACAGATTGTACCTCTTTGCGATTTTCAAAAGTTCAGAGGTATGCAATATACACCTCAGATGCTGCAAAACAACAGAAAACACATTTCAGATGCTGTAAAAACACACAACATACCTGAGATGGTGCAAAACAATACAATACACACTTCAAATGTTGCAAAAGAATACAATTCTCACATCAGAGGCTGCAAAACAACAAACATTACAAACCATAGCAAATGCAACAATACACACATCAGCTGCCGCATAACAACAAAATTAACATCCTGCAAAACACAATGCACACCTCAGATGCTGCAAAGCAGAACTATACACACCTCAGAAGCTCAAAACCCACAATACATGCCTCAAATGGTATAAAACAATACAATGTACGCTTGTGATGCTGGAAAACAGCAGAATACACACATTAGATGCTGCTAAACTACAAAATTTCCCCGCACTTCAAGGTAACTTATTAATTTCTGCAGTGAGCATGAAGACTTTTCCACGTGATCACGCTGTGATGAAGTCAACGTGTGCGGGCTGCATGATCACGTGGTGATGTCATCACACTTGCTGTAGGTCCTTTGGCAGGTTTTCTTCAATCAAAACAGAGCAGATGGCCTCTCTGCAATTACATATATATATATTTTTTAACCCTGAATTAACCCCCTGAGCACCTGAGATGCTACGATCAGCGTTAAACATGACATCTGAAGGTTTAAATGAACAGTGGGGGCGGCGTCCACTCCATACAATGAAAAGCAATTCGTGATTACGTAATTTGTAATAAATCGAACTTCTTGAAGAAGTTCAGCGAAGGTGCCGAATCAAATTTTTTAAACTTTGCTTATCTCTACTCTTAAACAACACAATACACATGTCCGATGCTGTAAAATAACTCATTACACACCTCTGATGCTGTAAAACACAATACACACCTACAATGCTCAAAACAACAAAATACACCTTAGACCAGGTATACACTATCAGTTATTGTGAGATAAAACTAGGTGTCCATCAAAAACACAGAATAGGTGTAAATCTTTCCATTATACCTGAATGGAAACTTGCCCTTGCCATGCTTCAGACCAACACACCACAAACCTCAGATCAGATGCTGAACACAACACAATACACCTTAAATGCTTCAAGACAACTCAATACACAACTCATATGCTGCAAAAAACACACACCTCATTTAATGAAAAACAATACAAAACACATATCAGATGCTGAAAAACAACACAATAGATACCTCATGCTGAATAATAACACAATACACATATCACCTGCAGCAATACAATGCTAAAGCGTAGATGCTTCAGAACAGCACAATACACTCTGCAGATGCTGCAGATCTTCTTTTTGAAAAGGATGAGGCTGTTTTACATAAATCAGTGGTGGACAGGAAACTACGCTTTACTGAAATCAGACATGTTGAAACTGACCGACTTTTATAATGTACAGTATCCATTATATATTCCATAGTACTTAACAATGTTTCCCCTCAAAAAAATCAAGCATGTCTGAAACAGTAGACAGGAAACTGCCTTTTACTGTTGAAAGAGGTTCTGGAGCAGCTGGTGTTTAGCATAAAAAAATAAAACATCAGCCATTAACAATTATGATGAATATTAGAAGTAACCTTGACATTTTGTGACCTGTATGAATTCTCTGCCTGTGGCACGTTGCTTTTATGGTCACAGAACTTGGCAATTGCTGATATTCTTAGAATAACCAGTAGCCAGGATTATTATTCCATATATATTCAATAATACTGCACCAAGCTTACCACAAGAAAATCAAGCAAGACTAAAATACAGATGATTACTCTTAAAGGGATTCTGTTACCACATACCTCTCCCTATCCCCAGCTGACATGGGAGGTGTACTCATCGACTGAATTTAAAGCTGTTGGTCCCACCTCAAAATGTGACTGCAATGTGGAGTAATTATCATTTTAATAATATGTAAATTAGCCCTTTGGTGCAAAAGGGCACTGCAATTGCACCCAGAGGCTCTGCTCACTCTATTCTAGGTTATGTCCACACTAGAGATGAGCGAACACCTGGATGTTCGGGTTCGAGAAGTTCGGCCGAACTTCCCGGAAATGTTCGGGTTCGGGATTCGAACTCGATCCGAACTTTATCCCGAACCCCATTGAAGTCAATGGGGACCCGAACCTTTAGGCACAAAAAAGGCTGTAAAATAGTCCAGGAAAGGGCTAGAGGGCTGCCAAAGGCAGCAAAGTGTAGAAAAATCCCCTGCAAACAAATGTGGATAGGGAAATGAATTAAAATTAAATAAAATAAATAAAAATTAACCAATATCAATTGAAGAGAGGTCCCACAGCAAGGAATCATGCGTCATATCACCCTGCACCGGAGAATGTCACTCTCATGTATTTTGGACCAGCACCCAGACAGAGGATACAGGTCCCACAGCAAGGAATCATGCGTCATATCACCCTGCACCGGAGAATGTCACTCTCATGTATTTTGGACCAGCACCCAGACAGAGGATACAGGTCCCACAGCATGGAATCATGCGTCATATCACCCACCACCGGAGAAGGCCACTCTCATGTATTTTGGACCAGCACCCAGACAGAGGATACAGGTCCCACAGCATGGAATCATGCGTCATATCACCCACCACCGGAGAAGGCCACTCTCATGTATTTTGGACCAGCACCCAGACAGAGGAGAGAGGTCCCACATCAAGGAATCATGCGTCATATCAACCACCACCGGAGAAGGCCACTCTCATTTATTTTGGACCAGCACCCAGACAGAGGATACAGGTCCCACATCAAGGAATCATGCGTCATATCAACCACCACCGGAGAAGGCCACTCTCATGTATTTTGGACCAGCACCCAGACAGAGGATACAGGTCCCACAGCAAGGAATCATGCGTCATATCACCCTCCACCGGAGAAGGCCACTCTCATGTATTTTGGACCAGCACCCAGACAGAGGATACAGGTCCCACAGCAAGGAATCATGCGTCATATCACCCTGCACCGGAGAATGTCACTCTCATGTATTTTGGACCAGCACCCAGACAGAGGATACAGGTCCCACAGCATGGAATCATGCGTCATATCACCCACCACCGGAGAAGGCCACTCTCATGTATTTTGGACCAGCACCCAGACAGAGGAGAAGGTCCCACAGCAAGGAATAAGGCGTCATATCAACCCCCCACCGGAGAAGGCCACTCTCATTTATTTTGGACCAGCACCCAGACAGAGGATACAGGTCCCACATCAAGGAATCATGCGTCATATCAACCACCACCGGAGAAGGCCACTCTCATTTATTTGGGACCAGCACCCAGACAGAGGAGAGGGGTTTTCACAGCAGAGAATCAGGCATTTAGATCACCCACCACAGGAGTAGGACACCATTTAATGGGACCCCGGCAACCATGTCAGATGGCACAAACATCAGCTTCACATCACCCAGCACAAGAGAAGGCCACTTTGAGAGACTTTGACCCCTGCACCCAGGCGGAGGAGAGGGGTTTTCACAGCAGAGAATCAGGCATTTAGATCACCCACCACAGGAGTAGGACACCATTTAATGGGACCCCGGCAACCATGTCAGATGGCACAAACATCAGCTTCACATCACCCAGCACAAGAGAAGGCCACTTTGAGAGACTTTGACCCCTGCACCCAGACGGAGGAGAGAGGTTTTCACAGCAGAGAATCATGTATTTAGATCACCCACCACAGGAGTAGGACACCATTTAATGGGACCCCGGCAACCATGTCAGATGGCACAAATATCAGCTTCACATCACCCAGCACAAGAGAAGGCCACTTTGAGAGACTTTGACCCCTGCACCCAGGCGGAGGAGAGGGGTTTTCACAGCAGAGAATCAGGCATTTAGATCACCCACCACAGGAGTAGGGACACCATTTAATGGGACCCCGGCAACCATGTCAGATGGCACAAACATCAGCTTCACATCACCCACCACAAGAGAAGGCCACTTTGAGAGACTCTGACCCCTGCACCCAGACAGAGGATACAGGTCCCACAGCAAGGAATCATGCGTCATATCACCCTGCACCGGAGAATGTCACTCTCATGTATTTTGGACCAGCACCCAGACAGAGGATACAGGTCCCACAGCATGGAATCATGCGTCATATCACCCACCACCGGAGAAGGCCACTCTCATGTATTTTGGACCAGCACCCAGACAGAGGATACAGGTCCCACAGCATGGAATCATGCGTCATATCACCCACCACCGGAGAAGGCCACTCTCATGTATTTTGGACCAGCACCCAGACAGAGGATACAGGTCCCACAGCATGGAATCATGCGTCATATCACCCACCACCGGAGAAGGCCACTCTCATGTATTTTGGACCAGCACCCAGACAGAGGATACAGGTCCCACAGCATGGAATCATGCGTCATATCACCCACCACCGGAGAAGGCCACTCTCATGTATTTTGGACCAGCACCCAGACAGAGGATACAGGTCCCACAGCATGGAATCATGCGTCATATCACCCACCACCGGAGAATGTCACTCTCATTTATTTAGGCCCAGCACACAGACAGAGGAGAGAGGTCCCACAGCAAGGAATCATGCGTCATATCAACCACCAACGGAGAATGTCACTCTCATGTATTTTGGACCAGCACCCAGACAGAGGAGAGAGGTCCCACAGCAAGGAATCATGCGTCATATCAACCACCAACGGAGAATGTCACTCTCATGTATTTTGGACCAGCACCCAGACAGAGGAGAGGTTCATTCAACTTTGGGTTGCACCGCAAGATCATGGTAAAGTAAAAAAATGAGGATTCAATAAAGAAGTGCCCCAGAGTACAAGAATACATGGTTGATGGGGAGGGAAATGTCTATTCTGCACAAGGGAGGCACAGGTCCTGTGGGATCCATGCCTGGTTCATTTTTATGAACGTCAGCTTGTCCACGTTGGCTGTGGACAGGCGGCTGCGTTTGTCAGTAATGACGCCCCTGCCGTGCTGAATACACGTTCAGACAAAACGCTGGCCGCCGGGCAGGCCAGCACCTCCAAGGCATAAAATGCTAACTCTGGCCACGTGGACAATTTGGAGACCCAGAAGTTGAATGGGGCCGAACCATCAGTCAGTACGTGGAGGGGTGTGCAGACGTACTGTTCAACCATGTTAGTGAAATGCTGCCTCCTGCTAACACGTTCCGTATCAGGTGGTTGTGCAGTTAGCTGTGGCGTGGAGACAAAACTTTTCCACATTTCTGCCATGCTAACCCTGCCCTCAGAAGAGCTGGCCGTGACACTGCTGCATTGGCGACCTCTTGCTCCTCTTCTGCCTTCGCCTTGGGCTTCCACCTGTTCCCCTGTGACATTTGGGAATGCTCTCAGGAGCGCCTCTACCAGCGTGCGCTTGAACTCGCGCATCTTCCTATCACGCTCCAGTGCAGGAAGTAAGGTGGGCACATTGTCTTTGTATCGGGGATCCAGCAGGGTGGCAACCCAGTAGTCCGCACACGTTAAAATGTGGGCAACTCTGCTGTCGTTGCGCAGGCACTGCAGCATGTAGTCGCTCATGTGTGCCAGGCTCCCCAGAGGTAAGGACAAGCTGTCCTCTGTGGGAGGCGTATCGTCATCGTCCTCCGTATCCCCCAGCCACGCACCAGTGATGGGCCTGAGCTGTGTCGGGTGCCACCCCGCTGTGAACCTGCTTCATCCTCATCCTCCTCCACCTCCTCCTCATCCTCCTCGTCCTCCAGTAGTGGGCCCTGGCTGGCCACATTTGTACCTGGCCTCTGCTGTTGCAAAAACCTCCC
The DNA here is from genome assembly GCA_033119425.1 of Bufotes viridis. Classification (NCBI taxonomy): domain Eukaryota; kingdom Metazoa; phylum Chordata; class Amphibia; order Anura; family Bufonidae; genus Bufotes; species Bufotes viridis. The sequence continues at coordinate 209,002,138 of CM065589.1, read as the reverse complement.
TCTGAGCCACTTCTAACAGACTGGCCTGAAAGTGCTAAAAATGACCCCTCATCCTCCTCCTCCTCCTCCTCCTCCTCCTGGGCCACCTCCTCTTCCATCATCGCCCTAAGCGTTTTCTCAAGGAGACATAGAAGTGGTATTGTAACGCTGATAACGGTGTCATCGCCACTGGCCATGTTGGTGGAGTACTCGAAACAGCGCAACAGGGCACACAGGTCTCGCATGGAGGCCCAATCATTGGTGGTGAAGTGGTGCTGTTCCGAGTGCGACTGACGCGTGCGTGCTGCAGCTGAAACTCCACTATGGCCTGCTGCTGCTCGCACAGTCTCTCCAGCATGTGCAAGGTGGAGTTCCACCTGGTGGGCACGTCGCATATGAGGCGGTGAGCGGGAAGGCCGAGGTTACGCTGTAGCGCAGACAGGCGAGCAGCGGCAGGATGTGAATGCCGGAATCGCGCACAGACGGCCCTCACTTTATGCAGCAGCTCTGACATGTTGGGGTAGTTGTGAATGAACTTCTGCACCACCAAATTCAGCACATGCGCCAGGCAAGGGATGTGCGTCAAACCGGCTAGTCCCAGAGCTGCGACGAGATTTCGCCCATTATCGCACACCACCAGGCCGGGCTTGAGGCCCACCGGCAGCAACCACTGGTCGGTCTGTTGTTCAATACCCCGCCACAACTCCTGCGCGGTGTGGGGCCTGTCCCCCAAACATATGAGTTTCAGAATGGCCTGCTGACGTTTACCCGGGCTGTGCTGAAGTTGGTGGTGAAGGTGTGTGGCTGACTGGATGAGCTGGTGGAAGCAGAGGAGGAGGAAGCCGAGTAGGAGGAGGAGGCTACAGGAGGCAAACAATGATGCCCTGTGATCCTTGGCGGCGGAAGGACGTGCGCCAAGGAACTCTCCGCCTGGGGCCCAGCCGCCACTACATTTACCCAGTGTGCAGTTAGGGAGATATAGCGTCCCTGGCCGTGCTTACTGGTCCACGTATCTGTGGTTAGGTGGACCTTGCCACAAATGGCGTTGCGCAGTGCACACTTGATTTTATCGGACACTTGCATGTGCAGGGAAGGCACGGCTGTCTTGGAGAAGTAGTGGCGGCTGGGGACAACATACTGTGGGACAGCCATGGACATCAGCTGTTTGAAGCTGTCTGTGTCCACCAGCCTGAATGACAGCATTTCAAAGGCCAGTAGTTTAGAAATGCTGGCATTCAGGCCCAGGGCTCGAGGGTGGCTAGGTGGGAATTTACGCTTTCTCTCCAAGGTTTGTGAGATGGAGAGCTGAACGCTGCCGTGTGACATGGTGGAGATGCTTGGTGACGCAGGTGGTGGTGTCGCTGGCACATCCTCTGTTTGGTGGGCGGCAGGTGCCAACATTCCTCCCGAGGCGGAGGAAGAGGCCGAGGCAGCAGCAGAAGAGGGAGCAGGGGAGCCTGAGTGAGTTCCTTGCTTTTAAGGTGTTTACTCCACTGCAGTTCATGCTTTGCATGTAGATGCCTGGTCATGCAGGTTGTGCTAAGGTTCAGAACGTTAATGCCTCGCTTCAGGATCTGATGGCACAGCGTGCAAACCACTCGGGTCTTGTCGTCAGCACATTGTTTAAAGAAGTGCCATGCCAGGGAACTCCTTGAAGCTGCCTTTGGGGTGCTCGGTCCCTGGTGGCGGTGGCCTGTATCAGGCGAACTCTCTTGGCGGCGGCTGTTCTGCTTTTGCCCCCTGCTCCCTCTTTTGCTACGCTGTTGGCTCGGTCTCACCACTGCCTCTTCCTCTGAACTATGAAAGTCAGTGGCACGACCTTCATTCCATGTGGGGTCTAGGACCTCATCGTCCCCTGCATCGTCTTCCACACAGTCTTCCTCCCTGTCCTCCTGTTCGGTCTGCACACTGCAGAAAGACGCAGCAGTTGGCACCTGTGTTTCGTCATCATCAGAGACGTGCGGACTCCGATGAGGTGGTATTCCCATGTCCTCATCATCAGTAAACATCAGAGGTTGTGCATCAGTGCATTCTATGTCTTCCACCACAGGGGAAGGGCTAGGTGGATTCCCTTGGGAAACCCTGCCAGCAGAGTCTTCAAACAGCATAAGAGACTGCTGCATAACTTGAGGCTCAGACAGTTTCCCTGATATGCATGGGGGTGATGTGACAGACTGATGGGCTTGGTTTTCAGGTGCCACCTGTGCGCTTTCTGCAGAAGACTTGGTGGGAGATAATGTTGTGAACATGCTGGATCCACTGTCGGCCACCCAATTGACTAGCGCCTGTACCTGCTCAGGCCTTACCATCCTTAGAACGGCATTGGGCCCCACCAAATATCGCTGTAAATTCTGGCGGGTACTGGAAACTGAGGTAGTTGGTTCACTAGGATGTGTGGCTGTGGCAGAATGGCCACGTCCTCTCCCAGCACCAGAGGGTACACTAACACCACCACGACCGCGTCCGCGTCCCTTACTAGATGTTTTCCTCATTGTTACCGTTCACCAAGCACCACAATAAGGAAAAAATATTTGGCCCAATGTATTGATTTCAAATTCAGGCCTTTTTTACAGGCACCTACCACTATCTGCCTATTTGTTTATGTAGCTTATTACACTAATCCAGGCACAGCAGTAACCACTGATTTAGGGAATATCTCTTTTAGGGCAAGTATTTAGGCCCTGGATGAAAGGTATCCTTTATGGACAGATTTACAATGGGCCTGCAACAGCTGTGACACCAGATTTAGGGTATTGCTATTTTGGCAAGTGAATTTCACCCCAGAACAAAATATATGTTTTTGCGGATAATAATATAGTTTGCCAGGCTCAGCTGTGACACCAGATTTAGTGGATTGCTATTTTGGCAAGTGAATTTCACCCCAGAACAAAATATATGTTTTTGCGGATAATAATATAGTTTGCCAGGCTCAGCTGTGACACCAGATTTAGTGGATTGCTATTTTGGCAAGTGAATTTCACCCCAGAAGAAAATATATGTTTTTACGGATACTAATATAGTTTGCCAGGCTCAGCTGTGACACCAGATTTAGGGTGTTGCTATTTTGGCAAGTGAATTTCACCCCAGAAGAAAATATATGTTTTTGCGGATACTAATATAGTTTGCCAGGCTCAGCTGTGACACCAGATTTAGAGGATTGCTATTTTGGCAAGTGAATTTCACCCCAGAACAAAATATATGTTTTTGCGGATAATAATATAGTTTGCCAGGCTCAGCTGTGACACCAGATTTAGGGTGTTGCTATTTTGGCAAGTGAATTTCACCCCAGAAGAAAATATATGTTTTTGCGGATACTAATATAGTTTGCCAGGCTCAGCTGTGACACCAGATTTAGAGGATTGCTATTTTGGCAAGTGAATTTCACCCCAGAACAAAATATATGTTTTTGCGGATACTAATATAGTTTGCCAGGCTCAGCTGTGACACCAGATTTAGGGTGTTGCTATTTTGGCAAGTGAATTTCACCCCAGAAGAAAATATATGTTTTTGCGGATACTAATATAGTTTGCCAGGCTCAGCTGTGACACCAGATTTAGAGGATTGCTATTTTGGCAAGTGAATTTCACCCCAGAACAAAATATATGTTTTTGCGGATACTAATATAGTTTGCCAGGCTCAGCTGTGACACCAGATTTAGGGTGTTGCTATTTTGGCAAGTGAATTTCACCCCAGAAGAAAATATATGTTTTTGCGGATACTAATATAGTTTGCCAGGCTCAGCTGTGACACCAGATTTAGAGGATTGCTATTTTGGCAAGTGAATTTCACCCCAGAACAAAATATATGTTTTTGCGGATAATAATATAGTTTGCCAGGCTCAGCTGTGACACCAGATTTAGTGGATTGCTATTTTGGCAAGTGAATTTCACCCCAGAACAAAATATATGTTTTTGCGGATAATAATATAGTTTGCCAGGCTCAGCTGTGACACCAGATTTAGTGGATTGCTATTTTGGCAAGTGAATTTCACCCCAGAACAAAATATATGTTTTTGCGGATACTAATATAGTTTGCCAGGCTCAGCTGTGACACCAGATTTAGTGGATTGCTATTTTGGCAAGTGAATTTCACCCCAGAAGAAAATATATGTTTTTACGGATACTAATATAGTTTGCCAGGCTCAGCTGTGACACCAGATTTAGGGTGTTGCTATTTTGGCAAGTGAATTTCACCCCAGAAGAAAATATATGTTTTTGCGGATACTAATATAGTTTGCCAGGCTCAGCTGTGACACCAGATTTAGAGGATTGCTATTTTGGCAAGTGAATTTCACCCCAGAACAAAATATATGTTTTTGCGGATACTAATATAGTTTGCCAGGCTCAGCTGTGACACCAGATTTAGGGTGTTGCTATTTTGGCAAGTGAATTTCACCCCAGAAGAAAATATATGTTTTTGCGGATAATAATATAGTTTGCCAGGCTCAGCTGTGACACCAGATTTAGTGGATTGCTATTTTGGCAAGTGAATTTCACCCCAGAACAAAATATATGTTTTTGCGGATAATAATATAGTTTGCCAGGCTCAGCTGTGACACCAGATTTAGTGGATTGCTATTTTGGCAAGTGAATTTCACCCCAGAAGAAAATATATGTTTTTACGGATACTAATATAGTTTGCCAGGCTCAGCTGTGACACCAGATTTAGGGTGTTGCTATTTTGGCAAGTGAATTTCACCCCAGAAGAAAATATATGTTTTTGCGGATACTAATATAGTTTGCCAGGCTCAGCTGTGACACCAGATTTAGAGGATTGCTATTTTGGCAAGTGAATTTCACCCCAGAACAAAATATATGTTTTTGCGGATAATAATATAGTTTGCCAGGCTCAGCTGTGACACCAGATTTAGTGGATTGCTATTTTGGCAAGTGAATTTCACCCCAGAAGAAAATATATGTTTTTGCGGATACTAATATAGTTTGCCAGGCTCAGCTGTGACACCAGATTTAGGGTGTTGCTATTTTGGCAAGTGAATTTCACCCCAGAACAAAATATATGTTTTTGCGGATACTAATATAGTTTGCCAGGCTCAGCTGTGACACCAGATTTAGAGGATTGCTATTTTGGCAAGTGAATTTCACCCCAGAACAAAATATATGTTTTTGCGGATAATAATATAGTTTGCCAGGCTCAGCTGTGACACCAGATTTAGTGGATTGCTATTTTGGCAAGTGAATTTCACCCCAGAACAAAATATATGTTTTTGCGGATAATAATATAGTTTGCCAGGCTCAGCTGTGACACCAGATTTAGTGGATTGCTATTTTGGCAAGTAAATTTAACCCCAGAACAAAATATATGTTTTTGCGGATACTAATATAGTTTGCCAGGCACAGCTGTGACACCAGATTTAGGGTGTTGCTATTTTGGCAAGTGAATTTCACCCCAGAAGAAAATATATGTTTTTGCGGATACTAATATAGTTTGCCAGGCTCAGCTGTGACACCAGATTTAGAGGATTGCTATTTTGGCAAGTGAATTTCACCCCAGAACAAAATATATGTTTTTGCGGATACTAATATAGTTTGCCAGGCTCAGCTGTGACACCAGATTTAGGGTGTTGCTATTTTGGCAATTGAATTTAACCCCAAACCAAAATATCTGTTTTGGCGGACACTATTATATTTTGCCAGCCACTGCTGAAACCACTGATGTATGGTTTTGCTATTTTGCCAATTGAATTTCACCCCAGAAAATAATCTATCCTTTGCCAGACAGCAGACAGTATTATGCTTGTCTAGCCAAAGCTGGAACACCAGATTTAGGGGATTGGTATTTGGGCAATTGTATTTAACCCCTTAATAAAATATAGAAATTGCTATCCTGAGTTTCTAGGGGTGACAATTAGCACAGTCAAGCCCCTGATGGAGGATATAGCAAAAAAAAAAATAGTATTGAAGCATTGATGGATGTGTGGCAGCTTGTTCTGGAGCACCACAAGTCACAAAATGGCCGCCGATCAACCCAGAAAATAAGTGACAGAAAAACGCTCTGTGCAGCCAAAAACCAGCAATCAAGTAAATAGCAGAAGTTCACTGATTCTCAGCTGCAGATCGATCCGTTCATTAGGTGCTGTTGCTGACTTTTCCCTGCCTATCTCGCCCTCACAGAAGCTGCATCCTCTCCCTACACTAGTCAGAGCAGTGTGACGTGCGGCGCTACGTGACTCCAGCTTAAATAGAGGCTGGGTCACATGCTGCACTTGGCCAATCACAGCCATGCCATTAGTAGGCATGGCTGTGATGGCTTCTTAGGGCAAGAAGAAAGACGCTAGCTGATTGGCTGCTGTGCAGCCCTTCAGAAAGCGGTAAGAAATCGACGAACACCGAACCCGAACCCGAACTTTTTTGAAAATGTCCGGGTTCGGGTCCGGGTCCCGGACACCCCAAAATTCGGTACGAACCCGAACGATGCGCGAACTGTTCGCTCAACACTAGTCCACACCACTTTGAATGACAGAGCTAGGCAGTGAAGACATACTCATGGGGCCAGATTTATCATTACACTTACACCTCACTCCACTTTTACATATGCCCAAAGTCACTTTTGGATAGTCAGATTTATTAATGGTCCTTTAATACTGTGATGAATGTGGCTTGATGGCAGCAGTTTATCTTTCAGTAAGTGGCTTTACAAAAGTCGCATGTCTTTACAAAAAAAGGCGCATGTTCTATTAAAAAGTCGCATAAGATAAGCATGGTCCTCACTGGAGTGAAATTGCGCATTTTTTGGGGACTTTTTTGGGACATTTTAAATAGTCCCAATAGTTAATCTGTCTAGAGGTTCATTTACAAAAGACAACACGCCCACTTTCTCAAAACTGGAGAGCTTAGTGCAGAGCTTGAAAAAGTTCCCCAAAAATGCGCAATTTTACAGATTGCGCATTTCTTGGGGACTTTTTCATTCCATTAAAGTGACTTTAGCTAATGATAAATCTGGCCCATAGTCTCCTGAAGTCTTGCATCTGCACATTCAGTTTACTGAGGCGCAGTACAGTACATAAGCTTACCAGCATATGGATTCAGTATTGCGTTGTGTTTGGTCCAGGCGGCGTGCTTATTCCATTGGCAAGTGAGCTTCTGTACAGCCAGCGCCAATCAGTGAACTGACCATGCTGACACGAGACTTCATTGCCAGGAGTGATTACATTTTCACTACCTGACCATGTCATTCAAAGCAGTGGAGGTGCAGACTAGAAGAGAGAGTGAGCGAAGTCCTTGGGTGCAACAAAGTAAAGGTACAACCTTATGTATAACCTTATGCTGCGTAAGATCTTAATTTAGAATTTAGATCTTAATTTAGAACATTTTGAATATAGGCTAGGGCTACACGGTGAGATGTAATGTGTGATTTATTGTCGACAAAATTTTTTTAAATGATAGTCAATGGTGTTGCACTGCGTCATGCTGCGACTGCTACACGACAGTCTCAAAAAATCCATTCAAGTCGTATCGCAGTAACAGCATGTCGCATGTTGAAGTTTGAGACCATTGACTGTCATTACAAAAAATGTTATGTGACATTTGTGCGTCACATCGCAGTGTAGTTGTTCCCTTTTTGTCACACAACAAATGTCGCCGAGTATCCCTAGCTTACGGATTGAAGCCTGAGATCTACTGTCATCAAATAGAAATGAACATAATGTTTGCATCTCCTTTATTGTGATGCATAGTATGAGAAGATATACCGTATCGATCTTCTATAGATAAGGACGGCTTTGCAAAGGAGCATTCACTGGTAAAATATAATAGAAGGTACCTGTCCTTTATGTTTCAGATGTGATTATAACACTAAATACATTGAAATATATTCTCTAGGATTCAGATTTCAGCAGCATGGACACAAGCTTCTGTGTCGTAGAACAAAGTGAAATCATTCTACAGTATGAATTTATATACATTAATAAAGATCTGCTAATAGCCTGTCTGTAATGAGGAAGAATCCACAGGGAAATGAGACCCAATAGATTTGTTGCTGTTATACCTGGCTTTATTCGCTAGAGCAATGTGTTATAGGTGTATTGTGATTTTATTCTTGACAGAGTTTCTAAATTTACATTTGTATAAAGTGAAACTACATCCAGAGATAATTGATTGATATATATATATATATATATATATATATATATATATATATATAATTGTTAACCTGTTCTTGACCACCCATAGATTATAAACGTCCTGGGGTCGGGATTTAATGCTGAATGGACATTCTGGAATTTCCATTCAGAGATTGCTATGGAAGAAGATGGGTCGGCACTGCGGTTTGCATGTGTTGCACGTGGTCCAGGGGAGTCTTTCCACTAGTATATAGCGAAGATATATTGGCACTCACTTTCCTGATGATATGAAGAGACTTAGATTTAAAGCATAACAGCATAATCAAGCCTGAACCTTTTTCAAACTGAGCTGAAACTAGTCACTGATGATGCTATTTAGTGATGAGCGGCAGGGGCAATATTCGAATTCGCGATATTTGGCGAATATTTGGGCGAATATTCACCATATATTCGAAAATTCATAAATTCGTAATCTCCAGTCATTATTTTCTGATTGCGAAAATTCGCATAAAAATTTGCATAAATTTGCATTAAAGTTCGCTTAAAATTTGCATTAAAATTTGCATAAACTGGCATTTAAGATACGTTTTAAATACCAGTTTATGCAAATTTTATGCAAATGTATGTGGATTTTTAATGTGAATTTTCGCAATCAGAAAATAATTATTTTCTTGCTTGCGAAAATTTGCATATAAAAAAATTGCATAAAACCGAATATTCGCAATTGCGAATATATTTTGCGATATTCTAAATATTCGCGAATTCTCGAAGTGCCGATATTCGCGATTAAAATTCGCAATTCGAAAATTCATGATCAACACTAATGCTATTATGCTTGTAATAAAAGTCTCTTCATATCATCAAGAAAGTGAGTGCTGATCCCTCTTTGCTATACATTCTGAGATTGCATCTGCACGCTAATCGTGCAGCTGCTGTGCTGGGGGCCCACTGTCAGTGACAGCGGGGCACCTCATAGCGAAGGCAGGGAGTGTTGCTCTGTGTCTCTGCTTTCTAGATCACTGTATACACAGGGCTGAAGGAGCACTGTGTATTTAGCTAAGGAAGTGCTATGCCGCTTCCTGTTCCGGTCCGGGTGGTTATGTGATCGGGAGACTGCAGATGCTGCTGTGACTTCCTGAAACCGCGATCAGCCTTGCAATGAGGCTGTACAGCATAGTATACTGCTGTACTGTCTTTCTGGGGGGTGTATTTCCCCTGTAACTGGGGCTCCTATGTCAGCCTCAGTTACAGGAGAACTCAATAGTAAAAATATAAAAATGTGATCTTAAATGTCCCCCAGAGGTCTTATATGACCTTATGGGGGACACAAAGTGTAAAATAAAAAAATAACAAAAAGTGTTTATTAAAAATATAAAATAAAAGTTTTACATGTATAAAAGTGACTATTTACCCAATTAAGTCATTTAAAAATTGTTAAAAATAGAAATAAATAAAAAAATAGACATATTTGATATTGTCGCATCTGTAACAACCGTCTTTATAAAAATATCACATGATACACCCCATCAATTGAATTCTTTAAAAAAATGAAATAAAAATTACGCCAAAACAGCTCTTGCCTACCAAAAAACATAATACCAAGTCATCAAAAAGTCTTATTTAGACGAAAATGGTACCGATAAAAGTACAGTCTGTCCTGCAAAAGATAAACCCTCAGAGATCTACCTTGGCAGAAAAATAAAAATGTTATGGACGTTAGTATATAACTATGCAAAATATACATGTACAAGTGATCAGAAAGCCAAATGTACCCCAAAATGGTGCCAATAAAAACTACAACAAAAAAGCTCTCACATAGTAAAGTCAAGAAAAAAATAAAGACATTATGGCTCTGAAAAACCATTTCAGAAAATTCCATGTTTGAAAATCCAGATGCCGCTCCTTCTGAGCCCTGGAGTATCTCCAAACAACAGTTTAAAACCACAAATAGGGTATTACTGTATGCAGAATAAAATGGGTAGCAAATTGTGGGCTGATGTTCTCCTGTTATCCCTTGTGAAAAAGAATGTTTGGTCCTAAAGGACCATTTTCTTGTAAAAACAAAAAAAAAGGCAATTTTTCATTTTCAATGAAACGCCTGTTGGTTCAAAGTGCTAACTGCACCCCTTAAAATCCCTTAGGTGGTGTAGTTTCCAAAATGTGGTCACTCTTTGCAGGTTTTCACTGTAGGGGTATCTCAGGGTCTCTTCAAATGCAACATGGCGCCAAAGTCATGGCGCCAAATCATTCCAGCAAAATTTGCCCTCCAAAAACAATATGGCACTCCTTGACTTTTGAGCCCTGTTGTTTGCCCATGCAGCAGTTTACGACTATTTGTTGGGTGTTTATGTAAATTGCAGATTCAGGGTAATATATATTGAGGTTTTTTTCACTGTTAACCCTTGATGTGTTAGTTTAAAAAATAGAATAAAATGGAAAATCTGCAAAAAAAAGGGACATTTTGAAATGTCACCTCCATTTTGCTTTAATTCCGGTGGAATACCTAAAGGTTTAACAACTTTTCTAAAATGAGTTTTGAATAGTTTGAATGGATGGTTTCTAATATGTCAACTTCTCAAAGTGACTTCGGAACTGATTTGGTCTATAAAAAAGTTGATATTGTTTCTAAAATTATACTTGGTAAAGGGGGTAAAAACATAAAAATATTAATAGTTGAAATCGCCCCCCTTCCAAATTTTATATATAAAATTATATAAAAAATAAAAAATAGACATAACAGGTATCGCCGCATCCAAAAATGTCTCAACTATTAAAATGTAAAAAGATTTTTCCTCTGCAGTGTACACCGTAATAGAAAAAAATAAAAACGTAATTCACCATTTTTTGGTCATTTTATATCACGTCTGATTAGGTAGGTAATAGACATGCGGCGCAGAGGGGAGGGAAGGGGACTTACCTACCACTAGGGAGAGGGAATGGTGACCCCTAACTTACCTAGCACTGGCACGGGCTGCTAACCCGTACACCGATCACGTGCCTCGTCACTGGTTTACCCTGAATTAAACCCTAGATAGTGAGGTGAGTAGGGCGGTGGGAGCACTATTTCTCACCACTGACACCTAGGGTAACAACAGGGAAAGGATGAGCAACACAAACACCATCTTTGTATTTCCAACGAGCCACAGAATTAGGTCATGTCATTTTAAGCGCATAGTGAACGCTATAATATCAAAACCCCAAAAACCTTGTCTGAAATGTTTTTTTTTTTTTCATTTAACCCCACAACTAATTTGTTTACCGTTTTCCAATACAAGACATGATATGGGCCCGGTATGTATGAGATAAACAAATGCTTACTAGCGTTACACAGAGTTTATGACTATGAGTCATAATGGAGGAATATCCGAGAGGGGAGCAGATAGCCAGATGGCAGTAAATACACATAATAGAAAATAGTAAAAAACTGAAGAGGAAAATAAAAGATAACATTGGGTATAGCATCCTATCAAAGAAGCAAAATTTTCCACCAAGAACAAATAGTAGTTGTGGGAATATAGCAGAAAGCCCTTCTGCGTGCTTCGGTCCATGCTAATGCAATGCAAAAGTTAGGTTGTGTCCTATGTTTAGCTGTGTAACCCCTGCAGAGAAAGCAGATGCTGCTGTCAATTTCAGGCAGGGACTCACAGCAGCAGGCATTAGTGGACTACAAATGTCATGAACACTTACCCCACCCTTCAGCCAATACCAGGGGGACCAGGGATAAAGGCTAAAGAAGGAAGTGAAGCAGCAGCCATCTTAGAGACAACAGCATGGCCAGGAGAGAGAGACACTGAAAGATCTCCACAAACAGATTTGAGCATTGCTTCAGGAAAGACAGTACAAAACAGCCCAGACAGGACCTCTGCCTGCAATCTCACACACAAAAGTCTGTTGAGTGAGGAGGGGAGTGAGGAGGCTGCTGCCAGCTAGTAAGTGATTTATTACCTCACTCTGAACAGTGGTAGAACCTTATCCTACAAAGTATAGTAGTAAAGTGAAAAGGTGTAGCAGGGCTAACAAACTACAGTTTGTGTGTCTTTCATCCAGCAGCCTCCTCCTCCTCTATTCACTCTCCATAAGACATAAATGTTAAAAGCAGTAAAGAGCAAAGCAGTCTGACAAAAGCAAATGGAAGGCTTTTTTAATAAGATATATTACAAAGTTTCTTATAGTCACCTGTAATATTCATTTATGAAAAATTGTTTTATAATTGGAGGTATGCTTTAACCTATTCACTACCATTGACGTACTAGTACATCATGGCCACAAATGACTTGTGGACCTTTGATGTACTAGTATATCACTTGAGCTGTGCTAACCCAATCAGTGCCGGGGCCTGGGTGTGACTGATAGCCACCAGCATTGCTGTAAATGCCGATGCTTGTGGATTAACCTCTTATATGCCACAATCAATGCTCACTGTAGCATATAAGAGGATCACAGAGGAAGGGATCTTCCTCTGCCTCTGAATCGATGGCTGCCATGGCAACCGGAGGCCTCGCATAGAATCATGTGAGTAGCGAATCTAAGCATCCGAAGTGCAATACGGTCTGAAGTTTAGGAAAAATTTGATTTGCAACTAATCCGAATTTCCTCATGCTTCGTGGTAACGAATTAATTTTTTCCTAAAATGGTGGCTATAAATGTTACAAAGGGAAAGTAAGAAGCATAGGAACAAGAGATCACTTATAATGCAGTGCAGCCGGCCAATCAGCAGTTGGCCTGTGATATCACAGCCCTATAAAAATTCCCGCCTGGTCTCTGCTATTTTACAGTGAACTGAGCATTAGGACAGATGTGCCAAGCACTAGGGACAGTGTTTAACATAGCTTAAATTGTAGAATATTGGATAGGGAGACTGTAGGGACAAAGCAGGGACATTATAGGAAGATCATAGGAAGAGTTTTGCACACAGTAGTGAGAGCATAGGGACAGTGCAGAGACAGTACAGGTTGTGTAATCTGAAGCTGAAGTGATCATTAGAATGGTGATTAAGACTTGACTTTTATTAATATCTAATAATAATTTATATTATTATTATTATTATTATTAGATATTAATAAAAGTAAAGTCTTAATCACCATATTATACTTGGGTCAAGATAGGGTTAAGCCTTTTAGGCATTGTAAATAAGTATTATATATTCACCCTTACCCAGGTTAGGTCCCCTTATTTGTTAAACAAGAAGGGATCAATAGGATACAGTTCAGTTTGCATCAATCCCTGAACATAGCTATCTAATTGAATAGTGTCCACCTTGTTTAATAGATAAGCAATTCCATTACTCCTTGCTTCTCAAATTGGGGTGAATAAGTTGTGTAATTTAACTGTTATTGTGGTGTATACGTTGTTTAATAGAACAGAGATCTATTACACCTTGATTCTTAAATTGGGGTGAATAAGTATTGTACTTTAACTGTTATTGGGGTGCCCACCTTATTTGATAGATACGCAGATCTATTACACATTGATTCTCAAATTGGGGTGAATAAGTAGTGTAATTTAACTGTTATTGGGGTGCTCACCTTGTTTTATAGATAAGCAGATCTATTATGCCTTGATTCTCAAATTGAGGTGAATAAGCTGTCAATTTTTACTATTATTTAGGTGACCATCTTGTTTAATAGATAAGCAATTCTATTAGGCCTTGAGTCTCAAATTGGGGTAAATAAGCTGTCTATTTTTACTGTTATTGGGGTACCCACCTTGTTTAATATATAGGCAATTCCATTAGGCCTTGATTCTCAAATTGGGGTGAATAAGCTGTCTATTTTTACTGTTACTGGAGTTTCCAACATGTTTTATAGATAAATCATTTCATTACTCCTTGATTCTCAAATTTGGGGGAATACGCTGTGTAATTTAACTGTTATTAGGGTGCTCACCTTGTTGAATAGATAAGCAATTCCATTGGGCCTTGATTCTCAATCTGGGGTAAATAAGCTGTCTATTTTTACTGTTATTGGAGTGCCTCCTTGTTAAATAAAAAAAACAATTCCAATAGTATTTGAATTGAAAATTGGAGTTAATAAGTAGTGTAATTTAACTGGTATTGTGGTTACCCCTTTGTTAAATAGATAATCAGATCTATTCCACCTTCATTCTCAAATTGGGGTTAATAAGCTGTGTAATTTAGTCGTTATTAGGGTGCTCACCTTGTTAAATAGATAAGAAATTCCATTATGCCTTGATTCTCAAACTGGGGTGAATAATATATATATTAATATTTTTACTGTTACTGGGGTACCCACCTTGTTTAACAGATAATCAGACCTACCGTATTAGGACTTAATTCTCAAACTGGGGTGAAAAAGTAGTGTAATTTAACGATTATTGATGTATCCCCCCTTGTTAAATAGATAAGTAATTCCATTAGGCCTTGATTCTCAAACTGAATAAGCTGTCTAATACTACTGTTATTGGTGTATCCACATTGACATTCAACAACTTATTTTACATATACAGTACAGTTACTGTACAGTATGTCCAACAGACAGGTGCCAGGGCCCTCCGAGGGAATGGGCAGTGGCAAAAATGTTGCTGGAGCCGGCAGAAGTAGCAACAGAAGAAGAGGGGGGTAGCAGCAGCTGCAGCAACAGGCCAGAGATGCCACTGTCATCCAGCTATAGTATTTTGACCAGTAACACTGTCTTCCACATCATCTCTACTGACATCAGACACCCACAGACAGGAGTTGGTAGGTTCCTCTGACACCACACTTAGTTGGCATGGCCTAGGAACAAGCTCTGTGCCCCCACCTGTCCTGAACCTGCCTCTTTTTTTTATGCTCAGTAACTCGGTACTGTATGTTGCCAGCTCTGCTCCGCTTTTCAGTGAGGATGAGCTATTTGTGGACAGCAGCTACTGTCCAGCCCAGATTTAGAGGAGAGGTCTGTTGATTCCTCCTGTAGGCATGGAAGTAGTGAGGATGAAAGTAGCGTGGGAGCAGGTGTTTCGAGTGGTCAGGGACACGGCCATGAGCATGGTAAGAGTGACATAACTGAACAGCAGACAGTAGTGGATGATGATGTAACTGATCGTACGTGGGTGCCAGGTGACCATCATCATCATCAGGGGGTGAGGGTGGCAACTTGCCTGTGAGACAGCGGCAAGTTGGCAGTTTGCTCGTGAGACAGCGGCAGGTTGGCAGCTTGCTCATGAGACAGCAGCAGGATGGCAGTGAGCGGCTGAGCCAGCAGGGTACAAGCGTGGCTGTAAGCCAGCAAGGTGGCAGCAGTGTGAGATCTGGAGCCAATTGTGCCTGGGGTAGATCATCTGCTACTCAGGAGCCTACCTGTTCAGAAACAACTAGTGGTGCATAGCGTCATAGAGGCAGTGGTGGGGGTAAACTGCCATACTCGCGGGTGTGGGAATTTTTCATCAAGTCGCCGAAGGACGTGAGCTTGGCCGTATGTAGGATTTGTGGGCAGAAGGAGAAGCATGACCAGGGTGCCAATGTTGGCACCACGGCCTTGCGTCAGCACATGGAGCATCACCATAAAGTGTTCTGGGAAAAACCATGAAGCTAATGTAGTGGTACAGCCTGACAAAGGAACCTCTGCATCTCCCAGTGGCCGAAATCCCTTCTCCAGCAGTAAAGGATCCACCACCTCATCAGAAGGGAGCTGTGTTTTCTTCCCATCGTCTACTGGTCCTGATGCTCCTCCTACTACTGCTTGTCACGCATTTCACCAGCAATTGATCACTGAGGCGATTGTACAAAGACATTATGCATGCACTCATCCAACGGCGCAGAAGCTAAATGTGCTCACGGCCAAGTTGTTGCTACTACAGTCCCTCCCTTTACATGTGGTTGACCATTTCAGAGAACTGATGGCTTGTGCCGAACCAAGGTGGAAAGTCCCAAGCCGTCATTACTTCTGTAAAAAAATCGTACCAGCCCTACACACCTATGTTGAGGACAAGGTAGGCCACTCCTTGAGCCTGTCTGTGTCTGGTAGAGTTCACATCATTGGGCAGTTACTATGTCAAGGACAATATATGTCATTCACGGCCCACTGGGAAATGTGGTTCCTGCCCAGACCTTTTCAGATACAAAAAATACACAATGTATCCGCTGTCTCGAATGTTGTCAAGTTACTTTTCATCTGTATATTCTATTCTATATTTTCTATTCCATTCTATATCTAAGAATATCAGCAATGGTGTTCTGCCTCCAGCAGAGGGAGATTCATTTCAGTTCACGTCTATTTCACTTCCAATCCATTCTGCTGCAATTTCTGTATTCCTGTAGTTATTAGTTAGGTAACAGTACCATCTAGCAGTGTTAAAAATTTACTACAACTTGTTTTGTTGTTAATAAAGATTATTGCTTTTTGGGAGGTACTAGGCATTGTGGGTAGTGCAAGGTATTCTGGGAAAGAGAAGCCCAGTATCCATGTTACAGGACATCAGCAGTGTTGTCTCCTGCATCTCTTCTTCTTAAATCCCACTATCCTTTGTGCATATATCTGGTGAGTGACAGATACAGTATGTTATGCAGAGCTGTTCTAGTAGTTGTAGTGCTACTTAGGGAAGAGGTTGTAACTGTTAGATGCTAGAAATGCAGTTCTATGTTTAGGCAGCCATTTTGGACATCTGCTTTCTCCGTCAATGTATTACTCTACATGCTATGATATATGTTTTACTTATACAAGCTATTTGTATTCTTGTAGTTTTACCAATAGAATACTCCTGTTTTCCAAAAAAAAATCACAATCCTGTTGACCAATAAACAAGTTAGACTACAGTAAACAGTCCGCTTATTTGGAAGACAGGAATGGTTTATACTAGGGATGTCCCGATACCGATACCAGTATCAGTATCGGGACCGATACCGGCATTTTCACGAGTACTTGTACTCGTGAAAATGCCTCCGATACCACTGCCGATACCGGAAGTTCCGGTCCGGCAGCTCCTATACACTGTTGAAGTAAACCTAATCTCTATTAATGTGGCCGGAATTACTAACTATTGATGAGCAGTCTCCCTCAGGTCAGGCGCTCAGTCGCTCCATGCTCCTCCTGCCCTGCCTGCCTTCTTCATTCATAAAAGTGGGTGGAGCGGGCAGGCGGGACATGAGGCGCATGGAGGAACTGAGAGCTCAAGCTGCCCGATTCCTCCAAGCACCTCACGTCCCTCCTGCACACTCCGCCCACTTTATGAATGTAGAAAGCAGGTGGGGCAGGTGGAGCATGGAGGGACTGAGCGCCTAACCTGAGGGAGACTGCGCATTAATAGTTAGTAATTCCAGCCACATAGTAGAGATTAAGTTTACCTCAATAGTGTAGAGGAGCTGCGGGGCCGGTGTATGAAAGAGTCAAGCTACACCCTACGCCCCTGTGAGTGTAAACTGCCCCCCCACACACACTATGATGCAACTTATGGGGGTCTGTGGATGACACTAATGGGGGATCTGTGGATGACACGTATATAGCATAATATGCTATATATGTGTCATCCACATAGCCCCCTGACAGTGTCATCCACATAGCCCCCTGACAGTGTCATCCAGAGATCCCCCATAGTGTCATTCAGAGATCCCCCATAGTGTCATCCAGAGATCCCCCATTAGTGTCATCCAGAGAGCCCCCCCCATTACTGTCATCTAGAGAGCCCCCCCCATTAGTGTCATCCAGAGATCCCCCCCATATTAGCGTCATCCAGAGATCCCCCCCCCATTAGTGTCATTCACAGATCCCCCATAACATTGTCATCCACAGATCCCCCATAACAGCGTCATCCACAGATCCCCAATAACAGTGTCATCCACAGATCCCCCATAACAATGACATCCACAGATCCCCCCCATAACAGCGTCATCCACAGATCCCCCATAACAGTGCGTCATCCACAGAAAACCCCATAACAGATCCCCCTGGTGGCACATCGGTTGGAAAACACTATTATATTCCCATTTATTAATTTATTAACACTTGTACAAAGGAAAAGAAAAGCCGTTGTCCATAGCAACCAAATTCCAGCTTTAATTTTTTTTATTGCTATCAGCAACTGCGCCACTGTTTATATGGGGTATCGGTAATTGGTATCGGTGAGTACTTAAATAAAAGTATCGGTACTCGTATTCGGTCTTAAAAAATGGTATCGGGACATCCCTAGTTTATACTGAATGTCAGACTGCACACTGTGTGAACATGTATGACGACAACAAATGAATTAAGATAGTTTCTTCATTTCTGCTCAGGATGCCTTGGCCCAGAAAATCGAAGAAACAAGGAGATTTTCCAGACAATAGAGAAACAGTAAGGCTGAGTAATGCTTATTTTTTAAACTAATTCTACCCCTTATTTAAAAAATAAAATTGTATCCTGCTGAAACACCCCCTTTAAAGGTTTAACCCCTTAGTGACCACCCATACGCCTTTTTATGGCGGTCACTAAGAGGCCTTAGGCTGGGCTGCCGCTTTTTTATGGCGGCCCAGTCTAAGTTCTGCACGCTTCCCCCATGCAGCGAGGAGCAGGGGCCTGGCTCTCACATGAGAGCCGCGGCCCTGCTCTAACAGCTCGGACCCAGAGTGCCAATCCGGGCTGTTTAACACTTTACATGTTGCGGGCAATGGCGTCCGCCGCATGTAAAGTGCTGACAGAGGGAGCGGACTTCTTCTGTCTCCCATTGGCACCCAGCAAATGCGATTGTGGGGTATAGATGTGTGTGAAGGCTGGCTGGTGTCTCGTGTAGGCCGTGAACCAGCCTCTCTGTCGCATCCTGCTGGTCAATGTCAGAATAGCAATGACATTAAAATGCAATGCACTATAGGGATAATGCATTGCATTTTAAAATCAAAAAGCTGTCTGTCCCCTTGTGGGACTATCAAGTTTTAAAAATAAATAAAAAAAACATATTTATTCAATTTAAAAAATCCCACAAAAAATTACTTCTTCCATTAAAAATACACTTTTCAATGAAAATAATAGTAAATAAAAATATTTCCCCCATATGTTTGGTATTGCCGCTCCGTAACAACCCAGACTACATAAATATCATGAAAATTATCCTTTACAGTGAATGCCGTAAAAAATAAAAAAAAGACAGAATTGCTAATTTATTTTTAGTTGACACAGATAAAACGTAATAACAAGCGATCAAAAAGCGCCATTTACTCTAAGATGAAACCGATGAAAAATACAAGTCGTCCGACATAAATCAAGTGCTCACTCAACTACATAGAAAGAAAAATTAAAAAAGTCATGGGTCTTGGGAAGTGGCAATGCAAAAACATTTTTTTCTTTGAAAAAAAAAGGGGTTTTATTGCAAAAAGTAGTAAAATGTAAAAAAAAAAACTATATGTATTTAGTATCACTGTAATCATACCCAGAGAATAAAGATATTTTGTTATTTATACCGAAAAATTAATGCCGTAAAATTTATAATGTAAAAACGTATTGCTGTTTTTCCCATCTCCCTCCCAGGAAGAGTTAATAAAAGTTAATCAGAAAGTTATGTGTACCCCAAAATTGCGCCCTTAAAAACTACAACTTATCCCACAAAAAACAAGCCCTCATAAAGCTATATAAATAAAAAAGTTATAGCTCTTGGAACGCGACGATGAAAAAATTAAGAAAAACGATTGGTCAGTATGGCCAAAAAAGGCTGGTCACTAAAGGGTTAATTGATTAAAACTAATTTTACTTGCCACACATGACTTTGTACCTCTTCTAATCCTAGAACTAAATTATGTAGGAAAACCTGGTAGTGCAAGGTGATTGCACTTCCAATGTGGTACCGTTGGGGCGCACACAGTAACCTCAGACTTGGAGTTCTTTAAAGGTGCTTTATTGACTACGCGTTTCGGGGTATACGTACCCCTTTATCAAGTCTAAAAGAACATACATATGAAGAAAAGTATCGAATAAAAGGGACTAAAAGAAATTTTTTCTCTTTTGTAAGTAGATCATAAGCGACTTAAAATATGCATCTGTGATCATATATAGATATGGCTGTTTTGGTAATTGAAGTATACAAATTGTGGTATATTATCTATAGTGGTGGTATTTCATAAAATAATAAATAATGCTATTTCATAAATAAAATCTGTTTGCAAGTATTGCCGGAGTTATTATTAAATTAATATAATACAGTTATTAATCATGTAAAAACTGATCAGTCAGTTATACATAAGGTTACCTTGAGTGCTTTGCTGAAGGTGTGGACACGGTATCCCAGGGAATCACTGGGGACATGAAGGTGGATGGTTCGGTTTTACACACTAAAGTATATCTATATATATATACATATACACACAACACATACACATATATATATATATATATATATATATATATATATACATATACATATACATACATGTACATACACACCCATACATCCTCAGTGCGATCTTACAGACTATAATAGGCTTGTTTATTCATTTGCAGCTTGTGAAAAAGAAAGGGGTAGAGGTTGGTAGGGTTTACCTGTGTTGAGACAGAGATGTTGGGATCACGTGTGAACGCCAGGCAGCGCGGCTCTGAAGGGATCTGAGCCGCGCTGCTGGTTAGGAAGGAGGCGGGGCTGGTGACGTCAGCGGTGACGTCAGCGGTGGCCAGCGCCGGCTGTCTGCGAGCTTCAGCGCGCTCAAATGAGCTTGAGTCTGCGCTGTTAGTTCAAGGGTGGAGAGGCAGGGCTGGTGACGTCAGTCATCACTGACGCCACCAGCCCTGCCTCTCCACCCCTTGAACTAACAGCGCAGACTCAAGCTCATTTGGAGCCGCGCTGAAGCTCTCGCAAACAGCCGGCGCTGCCACCGCTGACGTCACCGCTGACGTCACCAGCCCCGCCTCCCCTTCCTTAACCAGCAGCGCGGGCTCAGATCCCTTCAGAGCCGCGCTGCCTGGCGCTCACACGTGATCCCAACATCTCTGTCTCAACACAGGTAAACCCTACCAACCTCTACCCCTTTCTTTTTCACAAGCTGCAAATGAATAAACAAGCCTATTATAGTCTGTAAGATCGCACTGAGGATGTATGGGTGTGTATGTACATGTATGTATATGTATATATATATATATATATATATATATATATATGTGTATGTGTTGTGTGTATATGTATATATATAGATATACTTTAGTGTGTAAAACCGAACCATCCACCTTCATGTCCCCAGTGATTCCCTGGGATACCGTGTCCACACCTTCAGCAAAGCACTCAAGGTAACCTTATGTATAACTGATCAGTTTTTACATGATTAATAACTGTATTATATTAATTTAATAATAACTCCGGCAATACTTGCAAACAGATTTTATTTATGAAATAGCATTATTTATTATTTTATGAAATACCACCACTATAGATAATATACCACAATTTGTATACTTCAATTACCAAAACAGCCATATCTATATATGATCACAGATGCATATTTTAAGTTGCTTATGATCTACTTACAAAAGAGAAAAAATTTCTTTTAGTCCCTTTTATTCGATACTTTTCTTCATATGTATGTTCTTTTAGACTTGATAAAGGGGTACGTATACCCCGAAACGCGTAGTCAATAAAGCACCTTTAAAGAACTCCAAGTCTGAGGTTACTGTGTGCGCCCCAACGGTACCACATTGGAAGTGCAATCACCTTGCACTACCAGGTTTTCCTACACAAGCTTATTTCTCCAGTACCCTGGGAGTCTTGGCATCCTCCCAATTGGACTGAGCAGAGTACCGGCAGCACCGACCTCCCAGATGGCCTCACAATAGAGTTGTGCCTAAACCAGCACAACCACACAAGGTGAGCACCACCATTTCATACCCCTAACGGACCGGTGAAGTACCCACTACCCTATGAGCGCCTGTCTTCTCTCCTTTTCTTTTTGCTGTTTCATGCTAGAACTAAATTATAACCTTTATGGAACATAAAGGATATACATGCATGTGGCGTTTCGAAATGTCAGCTTTATACATTCACACATCTGTGAGAGAGCAGCCTCTATTTGCATTGAGGTGACTTGTTGAATCAGACATTCTCCACTTGCAGTTTACGCATCAGACACCCAGGAGTTAATCATGTAGCTTTTTAATCTGGAGATTGTATTACATGATGTTGCAGGGAATCCAGATGGTACAAGAATTATGCAAACAATATCTCCTTGCTAAGAAGATGGAGATTCTCCTCAGAAAGCTGAGGACACCCTAACAGCAATGCATGACTTGGAAAACAGGGAGTGGCTAGGCTGAACTAACTAGAAGCTGAAACAGAGGGGGGAGGAAAAGAGAGGAGTATACCAATAAACAATGCATGATATTGAAACATAACACTCCCCGTCTAGTATCAGTAGATACCACTATATATATGCATACAATGGAATTGTATAAAATAACAATGAAAAATGTCCATAAACCTGATGAATAAACAGATGAATAATATCCATAAACCTGAAAAGGAAACATGCAATGAACATTTAGTCAAACCAAAAAAGGATATGTCTTCAGTTTATAGAAGATAATGAGTATCTTTGGTAGAAGGAATCTAGGGGGAAAGAAGGTCCTGATTACTCCACCTCTCGCGGTTATCACTTACACCTTACGAACCTTTCCATCCGAACTGGAAAAAACTTTAGTAATACAGTAAGTCCAGTAGGCCAGTCAAGACGATCAACTTGTTTGTCTCTTAACAGAACAAAATCTCATTCCTTAGGCCTTGGTTCTTGCCACCTTCTGCGTTCTTGCAAGAGGCAGAAAAACTGTCTTCTCCACCTTTTCCAAAACTGACTGGCGAGATGTTGTACCTGCTTCCACTGAAACTTGGTTGTGGTCTTGAAAATGTCAGATGGCACATAAATATTTCCTATCTTTTCTGGTTTATTCTTGAGTGATCTTTTATGCTCCCCAGATGTGTATTTCTTCTTTTTTACTACAGGAGATTTTCTGTTGCTTTAATTAGAAGCTGAGCGAGACTTGGTTCTCCTTTATCTTGCCAAAGATTTAGAGCGAGATCGCTTATTTTGTGAGGCTGATTTAGATGTAGATTGCTTTCTATCTATGGATTGTGAACGTGAATGCTCATGTCTGCTTTTCACTTCTGAAATGGGATATGTCTTTGTACATACAGACTTGGGTTGTTGACATACAGTATTTGTCATGGACATTGGTGGTGAACTTTTCCCTGTGGTTTCCAGAAAAGGCTGAGCAATATGAAGGTGCTCATCCGTTGAAGACTGGGAAAAACTATCTTGGGTGCAATCAACAACTGCAGATGGAACTGAAGGTTCTTGCAAAGTATCTGAAATAAACTCTTCCTCTGTTGAAGGAACCTCCTTTATAGAACATTCAGAAGATACTTCCTTTATAGAATTAAACTCATTGTCAAACGGTTAATTTAAAGGCTCACATTTCTGCGGTGTCTCATCAGAACTACATGAATCAGAAGGCTTGTTGTCAGTGAAGATATAGGATTCATTATGATAAATTGTGTAAGGACTGCAAAGCTGGGAAAGGCTTGAAGAGGGCTCTAATTGAGATCCTGAAGGCCTTTCTACAAGCTACCCTTCTGTCAGGAAAATCGTTCTGCAGTGACTCCTTGGGAATTAAGCTGCTTTCTGATGAACACGTTTTTATAATATTTGGGCAAGGAACCTCTTGCACATAGTAGTGGTTAGGACACTGCCTGAAGTAAGAAGTCCGTCCCCCTATTAATACGTCAGTTCTGAAGGAGTGTACTTGACAGGGTCTGTTGGCTCTGTCGAGACATACATTCCCCACAATGACCCAATCCACTGTAAGTTTCTGGGCTTATGGAGCGTTGAAAGGGCCATTGCGAAGTTCAAGGACCTTATGAGCCTCAAGAATGTCTCTACCTAGCAAAAGTAAGATCTCGGCATGGCTATCAAGGGGAGGAATCTCTCTGGCTATGTTCCTGAGATGAGGGTAATGCTATGCGGCTTCAGGAGTGGGAATCGCATCCTTTGCATCCGGCAATTTGTCACACTCAATAAGGGTTGGAAGAGAGAGTTTATTATCTCCTTTGATGGGCTTCAAGGTGAAACCATTAGCTCATCTTCCTGAGGTTGTCACAAGACCAGAGCATGTTCCTAGGGTGTAGGGTGTAGTTTTTCCTTTTATCCTGAACAGATCAAAGACTTTAGGGCTATCTAGGGGACGATTACTTTGGGCATCTAAAATAGCATTCTTATGGTCTTCTCTGATTGTGCAGTAGGAAACACATCCACGAGGCAAATCTTAGAACAAGACTTACCACACACAAGTCCTTCTCCACATACTTTTGTGCATCTGGGCTTGACGGTAGTGGTTGGTCGGTCGGCACTCTCCCCACCATGACTCTCCCCGCCTTGATTGGAATGGGGCCTGCGCCAGCTAACTGGTTCTAGGTTCCGCCTGATTGGCCCCGGGTGAACAGCGGACACATGTAGATCACTATTACATTCAGAACACTTGACTGGTACAGCACAGTCTGTGGCGAAATGCTCAGTGGATGCACAGCATCTGAAGCAGATATTATGACTCCTTAGGATTGGAACTCCTTACGTTCCTCAAAGGGCTTTGCTATGAAGACATTCCTTAAAGGATGTGATTTATCATGGATAGAGCAATGATGATCTGGTTCCTTAGGGCTTACATTTCCATTGGAAGCGTCTGCGTTAATAGTGGGCACAACCCCTGTCTTTTTTACGGAAATTAGACCTTTAGGGTTTCTCTGCCTGGGACTGAAAGTCTCGTGTCTCTGTTTAGAGCCAAAGATGTTGGTCCCCAAGGTGTTGAAGCTCGGATCATTTTTAGCTCTAGCCAAGTCCTTGATGAACTTACAGAAGAATGAAAATGGTGTAAAGGGAACACGATGTTGCTCCCTATACAGGGAGTGGCTAGGCTAAACTAACTAGAAGCTGAAACAGAGGGGGGAGGAGAAGAGAGGAGCATACCAATACACAATGCAAGATACTGAAACAGAACAATGCAATATTTTTTTTCAAGGAAACAATAAAATAAACATACAGAAAATGTGTCACCTATAATTTTTTTACAAGTTAAAATCAGATAGTGACACATATCAGCAGTGCTCCAGTGGATCACTGCTAAGAGCTAATTTGTTGCTAAAAGAGTTGAAGGTGTATCATTTCTGTGGGAGTTCTAGAGATAGCCCAATGCTGTTCTTGGCTATCTCTGGTTCTTCCATTAAAATTAATGTACTTCTTGTAAATGGTGCATCTGGGGTTACCTACAGTACCATGAAAAGGTATTCATATCACTTGAATCTTTCTCCATTTTTTTCATGTTACTTTCATGAACTTAAATGTATTTTAATGGAATTTTATGTGCTAGACCAACACAAAGTAGCAAGTGAAAAGTGAAAAGAAAATGATACATGGTTTTCTAATTTTTTTATGAAAATCTGAAAAGTGTGGCATGCATTTGTAATCAGCCCCCTATACTCTGATGCCCCTAAATAAAATTCAGTGGGGCCAATTGCCTTCAGAAGTCAGCTAATTAGTTAATAGAGTCCACCTCTGAATAATTTAGTCTTAGCGTAACTACAGCTGTTCTGTGACTGCCTCAGCGGTTTGTTAGTGAACAGTAGTGATCAAACAGCATGAATACCAAGAAACTCACCAGACAGGTCAGGCTGTGGAGACGTATAAAGCAGGGTAAAGTTATAAAAAGGATCCCATGCTTTGAACATCTCATGTAGCACTGTTCAATTCATCATCCGAAAAATGGAAGGAGCATGGCACAACTGCAAACCTAACAAGACATGGCCACCCACCTAAACTGACAGCCAAGACATCTGTTTTTTATGGAAGAGTGGCAACAAGAAAGCCATTTTTGAAAGTAAGCCATAAGAGGCCACATTTGCTGTTTGCCACAAGTCATGTAGGGGACATAGCAAACATGTGTTAAACTTTATGGCCTACATGCAAAACGCTATGGGTGACGGAAAACAAGTAAATTCACCCTGAACACACCATTTCCACCATAAAACATGGTGGTGGCAGCATCATGCTCTGGGGTTGCTTTTCTTCAGTAGGAACAGAGAAGTTGGTCATAGATGATGGGAAGATGGATGGAGCTAAATACAGTGGAATTCTGGAGGGAAACCTGGTAGATGCTGGGGCAGAGGTTCATGCAAACATATAGCTACAATAGAATGGTTTACCTCAAAGTATATTCATGTGTTAGAATGGCCCAGTCAAAGTCCAGACCTGAAATCCATTAAGAATCTGTGGCAAGACCTGAAAATTGCTCTCCATGCAATCTGACTGAACTTGAGCTATTTTGCAAAAAAAAATGGGCAAAATTTTCTGACTCTAGATGTGCAAAGCTGGTAGATACATACCCAACGAGAGTGGTATAGTGCGGCCTAAAATGTCCCTTTATGTGTGTCACTGTGCTCTTACCTGGATTCAACTGGACCCCAGGCTTTGGCTCTGAAGCAATAAATAGGGGGAAAAATTGAGGGATTTGAAAGAAAGATTGAGTCCAGACCTTGTATATAGTTGAATAGCAGGTTTACTTTGGTAAACATTTCTCAAAATCAGATTTCAGGCTTTACCTTGGTTCCAGCAGGCTTTAGCATGAAATTGGCAGGCAAACTCCACTCTGCTATATTTATTTCTCACTGACTCTGCTGTTCTGACAGGCTGGCTGTATAGCTTCTTCGGTATGCTGCACTATGTCGCTGTAGTTTGACTCTTAAGTTATACCAGGGACCTTTCCTCCTGCTCCTGAGGCTTTAAGCTTTGGTCTCTATGGCCAGCACAGCTTAAGGTGCTCTGGCTGGCATGGGCATGTCCAGCAGAGACGTGTCCCTGCACACCTGTCCCCTAGCAGGGGGTAAGCTAGACTGACTAGAACTGGTCCCCACCCTTCCTGCAGGAAATGGTGCTAGCCCACCTCTCCACAGAGGGGGGCTAGAATGGAATGGAAAGCTCCATTCTACCTAAGTACAGTTCTGCCATGTTTTCTGCCACCTGCTGGTGAACCAGGCACATTGCATTTGAACATAACATTTGCAAAATAGGAAATGCACAGTGTATAGGACCTGAAATAAACGCATAGATGACATCAGATGAGCACATTAGAGATAGTAGCAGGGTGCAGAAGTGGTAATTCCACTCTGGGGTGTTACATTCCCCCTTACTTAAAACCAAAGCCGTCCTAGGCTTGTGCTTAGGAGGTGCTCTAAGGGTACACAAGGAAAGTTAGAGTGCTGCATGAAACTATTTATTATTACTGTATATGTTGACTATAAGACAGAGTTCAGACTAAGCAAATATATATCTACACTCACAAGTGCATAGCCATAAGGCAAACAAGGTTGGTTAAAAGATGGCTGCACAATGCATCATAAAATGATAGCAAAAGATAAGAAAAGGGACTCATTCCAAAAACATGGAATGAAGGAAGCTGTTAGCGCACATTTTTAATGAAAGTATGTTGGGCCCAAGTACCGCGTCTTGGCGGCTTCCGCACAAGGGTCCCTAACATTACAGATACTGCCTTTAATGGACTTACCAGTCTCCTTTCATTCAGGGCACTGCAGGAACCAGCTAAATTGCTTTTGTGCTGAGAAGTCGCAGGTACTTGGGCGTTGCTCAGTTCAAAAGTAGAACCACCCTCAATATATACTATAAGACAGAGTTCAGACTACGCAAATATATATCTACACTCACAAGTGCATAGCCATAAGGCATACAAGGTTGGTTAAAAGATGGCTGCACAATACATCATAAACTGAAAGCAAAAGATAAGAAAAGGGGCTCATTCCAAAAACATGGAATGAAGGAAGCTCTTAGCGCACATTTTTTTATCAAAAGTATGTCGGGCCCAAGTACCACGTCACAGCAGCTTCCACAGTACATGGGACTTCTCAGCACAAAAGCAATTTAGCTGGTTCCTGCAGTGCCCTGAATGAAAGGAGACTGGTAAGTCCATGAAAGGCTGTATCTGTAATGCTAGAAACCCTTGTGCGGAAGCGACTGTATCTATCTATCTATCAATCAATATTCTAATCCTGTTCGTAATGCTGTAAAGACCAAGAAGTGGCGCCTATTTTTAAGCTTAGTGGCCAGTGTGAAGACTGCAGTATTTTAGGATTTTTTAAAACAATGTACACAGAGACATTGAAAACTGAAAAATTACATCACCAAGAAATCTTTAAAAATATGTTTAACACATACAAACATCGTAAAACAGTGAAATTCATCATAATGAGAACCTATAAACTCTATTCAACCCGTCATATGCATTTGTGATTTCTCCCGCTTTTCTCTGCCAAAAGCCCTTGTCTTTGAACTTACGGTAGTAGTTTGCTAATATAGGTTCTTGTTCACCGCTCGCAATGCCAGTTTCCTAGTAGCAGATCTTAGCTTTTACAAAACAGTGATCTTTTACTTCTTGCTGCATCTCTTATTGAGTCCTTCACTTGTTGGTTTCTTAGTGTATAAATGAAAGGATTTAATAGAGGAGCCATAGCTGTGCTGACCAGATTTATTATCTTATCAGTTAGTATTGAATAGCCCTTAGACGGCCGGATCTGTATGAATATGGCACTGCCAAACACTATGGACACCATGGTGAGGTGGGAAACACAGGTAGAGAATGTCTTCTGTCTTCCTTTCTCTGATGGTATCTTCACAATGGTGTAGACAATAAACATATAAGATATTACTGTTATTATTAACGGTATGACTAAGGTGAAGATAGATGAGATTACTGCTGACAGTGTGAAGAAGTTGATATCCACACCCACACAAACCAGTTTCAATATGGCCGTGCTATCACAAAAGAAATGATCTATAATATAGCAACATAAGGGTAGCTTAGATATAAGAATAACCATATATAAAACGAATACAAAGGGAATTGCTACACAAATGCTTAATAACTGTACACAGAATGTATGTCTCATAATAGCGGGATATCTAAGAGGGGAACAGATAGCCAAGTAACGGTCAATAGACATAACAGATAACAGTAAGAAAACTGATGAAGAAATAAAGAAATATATGAAGCATTGTGTGTGGCATGCATGAATCGAAATAGTCTTCCTTCCAATCAGGACAGAAAGAAGAACAGGAATTATAGCAGAAATCCCCAAAGTTTCCAAAATAGACAGACTGGTTAGGAAAAAATACATTGGTAAATGAAGCCGGTAGTCAGTACATATAATGATAGTTATTAAAAGGTTTCCAACCAGTGTGGTAAAGTACACCAACAGTAGTATTCCAAACATGAAGTAACATTGAGAAAGTCCACCTCGAAACCCTTTCAGGATGAAATGAGGCATCAATGTTCCATTAGAACTTTCCATGAATTCTGGTCAGTCTATGGCAAATCATAAAGATTTCTTAGTAAGCGCAAAAAAATATTTCATTTCACTATTTGCCAACGACGCCTTTGAAAAAGATGAAGTACTCCTCATCTTACAAAAAAAAACTACAAACAGGCTGACTTACACTTGCTATATATTCTCCCTTACCGAGTAAGGCCACATTCACATGACCATATGATGGAAGGTGTCCGTTTTGCGGACTGAAAAACACAGATCTGCAAAACACGCGCACCGACCATGTGCACACCGGATGTGCATATCCTATCTTTTGTGGAACAGGGGCATGGACCTGAAAGCACATAGAAGACTTTGTGCCTCTGTGCCACAAAAGATAGGACATGTCCTATCTTTGTCCGCATGTTTTGCATCACCAACCCATTGAAGTCAATGAGTCTGTACCGTGATATGGGTGCACACGGCTGATGCTCTTGTTTTGTGGACCATGGTTTGTGGTGCAGAAAACTGGCATGGCTGTCATACCATCATGTGAATACGGCCTAAAGCTGACCATGCACATTAGATTAATGTTCGCTGAAACCACTAAATTTGGCAGGACCGTACAACCATTTAATGTGTATGGGGGCTTCCTGAATCCGACAGAAGATTTCAGATGAGAGAGGAATCAGGCTGTTGGATTTAAACATGCCTGATCCTTTTGTTATTAGAGTAAATAAGCTGCCGCTCAACATGTCTCATCAAATTTCTCCCCTATCCCCATTCAGAACACATGCATGTACAGCCATGCTGAGAATGGATGTGTATGGGATCTTGTCAGAGAGAGCTCTCAGCTATCTGAAGTGTAAGACCATCCTAACACTTTGTAAAGTGACTGAATATTAATACATCAGGGAAAGAAGAATGAATGGTTCTAGATAACAGGAAATCATGGAAGGTCAAGTAAGCAATATATGACAAATTTAATTGCTGCAATATTTGTCTGCCTATATGTCAGATATAATATATGTCTGATACAAACACATGAACCGAATATAAAATGCTGATGCAGTAATTACAATCACCATTACCTATAATCTTATGTACAAATAATCTGTCAGCACTCTGGAAGAAGGTGATGCTCGTATCATGGCTTGCAGGCCCATACATTCAAGTAGAAGAAGTGGATCGGCACTCACTTTTTCATTCTAATAAATCTTCACTTTGTTGCCATAAAAAAAAAATCCAGGCACACGTGACACATTTTGGTTAAACAGCCCTTGTTTGAAAAAGGTTGTTTAACTGAAATGAGTCTCACGTCTGCCTGTATTTTGTTTATGGTAACAAAGTGAAGATTTATTAGCATCAAAAAGTGACTGCTGATCCACTTCTTCTACATAGCTATAATCTTAGGCACATCTGTTTGGTCCAGACATGAGACAAAGGCCCCTCATTTTTAGAGAATTTACGGAGGGCCAGCCTTTGCATATGCCATAATTCTCTAGCCAAATACTAGGAAACACAGCTATGGACCATAGCAAATAACTGTGTTGAAACCTCAATATACAGCACAGTAATAAAAAAGGAACAGTGTTGCTAACAGAATGGGATTGGTGCCATGTAAAACAGACAGTTATTGTGCTCTTACCTCCAAAGGAAAACACGCCAACAAAATCAGATATTACAAGAGGTTGCATTCTATGATCTCATGTAAAGAATGTGTGTGGAGGTGGTTAAAATAACATTACACCCTATAATCATATCTGAACAGAACCACCTTAAAGTAGCTGTTGCCTTCACACAACCCTGTGTTATATATTCCATTAAAGTATTCTGAGCAACTCAGCAGGTATTAACTAATCGAATATATGTGGTTTCAAATAACAGCTGTGGAGATTGATATTAACATCAAATTAATTAAAATTCCCTGTGGAAATTATCCACTGAGAAAAGAGATTTAACAGCTGATGCGGTTGTGTTTTCTTTAGTAATTTGGATAATGATCCATAAAATAACTTGTAATATAATTTTACATAAATTAAATGGTTAAAATACTCATTATGGATTGGCTACTGCTCTGTTTATAAATGGGAGGGGCTGAATATGGGCGGGGCATCATGTGTGATTGACAGTTGTGATTTAAGATTCTACTGTGTAGCCCTGCAATCACTGCTATAGGACCCTACCTGTGCTATATGCATTTGGGAAAATCACTTGTCATTAGTGTCTGTCTCTCATGAACTAATGTCCTGCATATGCAATAATAACAAAAATCAGAAGTGCGAAGTCCTGATGTGTCCCCCTTAGAATTGTTTGGGCCCAAGGAACCAAAGGGAGCAGAGATCCTGAAAAATAGAATTACATGAGCTCTTGCGCTGTGCTCCTCCATTACTGTGTCTCAAGGTAACTTAATTTATGGACATGGCTTGATATGCACCTTTTGAACTATGCATTAATATGATGCTGCTATGTAACATAGTAACATAGTATATAAGACCAAAAAAAGACATTTGTCCATCCAGTTCGGCCTGTTTCCTGCAAGTTGATCCAGAGGAAGGCAAAAAAAACCTGTGAGGCAGAAGCCAATTTTCCCCATTTAAGGGGAAAAACATTCCTTCCCGACTCCAATCAGGCAATCAAAAATACTCCCTGGATCAACGACCCATCTCTAGTAGCTATAACCTGTGTGGGGAGTCGCTCTGGTAGACAGCGGTGCGGGTGCAGTACAGAGGCAAAGGGAGTCCAGGAAATTCAGCAAAGAGTGTTTAATTCACACTTGCATAAACATAAAGTCCAAACAGTCACTTTGTGTTAATTCACACACAGCAAAACAAAAGGCAAAACTAAAGAGTCCAAAACCAGGTCCAATCACCTGTGAGGTGTTAGGCGCGCACTCGCACCTGGCTGTCGGCCCAACCGCAGGATAATCCACCTTCAGGCTTCCAGGTCGACTGCACGCCTCTTTGCTGGGCTCCTGCGTCCAGTCCAGAGGGCTCCACAGCACAACCACCAGTTCCAGGACAATCAGAGACACACCTGCTGATGTGGCTGCCTTTAAAAAGCCCGGCAAAGTCCGGCCTGGACCGTGGGGAGTAGGCACCCACCCAACTCTTTGCCTACTCCCAGTAAGAGCCGGCCCGGATTGGCTTTGCAGCCAAACTAACTATGAATGTCAAGCAGCACTAGCTGCTGCTGACACATAAACCCGGCTCTCACCTCACCGAGGCCAGGAACCTCGGTGACACGTATCTTCCGTCCATGACGGCACCTTGCGCCCTCTTACACCTGTAATATAATTACACTCCAGAAATACATTCAGGGCCCTCTTGAATTCCTTTATTGTACTCACAATCACCACCTCCTCAGGCAGAGAGTTCCATAGTCTCACTGCTCTTACCGTAAATAATCCTCTTCTATGTTTGTGTACAAAACTTATTTCCTCCAGACTTAGAGGATGTCCCTCGTCACAGTTCTGGGGATAAATAGATGATGGGATAGATCTCTGTACTCACCCCTGATATATTCATACATAGTTATTAGATCTCCCATCAGTCGTCTTTTTTCTAAAGTGAATAACCCTAATTTTGATAATCTTTCAGGGTACTGTAGTTGCCCCATTCCAGTTATTACTTTAGTTGCCCTCCTCTGAACCCTCTCCAGCTCTGCTATGTCTGCCTTGTTCACAGGAGCCAAGAGCTGTACACAGTACTCCATGTGTGGTTGATTAGTGATTTGTAAAGTGTCAGGATTATGTTCTCATCATGGGCATCTATGCCTCTTTTGATGCAACCCATTATTTTATTGGCCTTGGCAGCAGCTGCCTGACACTGGTTTTTACAGCTTAGTTTGCTGTTTATTAAAATTCCTAGATCCTTTTCCATGTCAGTGTTACCGAGTGTTTTACCATTTAGTATGTACGGGTGACTTGCATTATTCCTTCCCATGTGCATAACTTTACATTTGTCAGTGTTAAACCTGTAGTCACTGTAGTCACTTAGTAGTTTATTGTGATTTCCTTGATATGGATATTACTGTATTGTCTTTTGTGTGCCTGTCCTCCCTCTCGTGTTTTCCTTGTCTTCTCCCCTTTTTGGTACCGATACTCTAACATTTTTCTCTTTCAATGTTCGTGGCCTCAACAAACCTGAAAAGCCCAGGGGTCGTCTATGCCTAAGGGTCGTTCTTCCTACTACCCTAACTGGCATCACTCCCCGAATCCCTAAGGTAAAGCCTGTGGGGTAACTATTGGATTTCATAAATCTGTCAAGTATGATGTTTTAGCCTCAGAGAAAGATCCAGAAGGCAGTTTATTATTTCTTAATAATAGATGCCAATGTCATCTATACCATTACTTCCCAAACCAGGACCAGGTGCACTTTGGTATTCGAGTTCTGCAGGGCTTGGCGAGGTTTGAGGAGGGATCCAACATCATTCTACGGGGCGAATTTAATCTTTGTCTTGATCCTCTATTAGATTCCTCCTCAGGAAAGGAGCTCTGTGTCTCTTTAATCATTGAGAGTTCTCAAAAAAACATTGACCTCGATGTCGTTGGTTGAACTTTGGAGACTTCTCCACTAGAAGCATAGGGATAACAGCTATGGGCAGTTAGACTACCTATTCCTGCATATGCATAGCAGAGTTGGAAAGTAAACGTTGATCAGGGAATATACCTTTATACATGCAGGGGACCCATCTAGTGCCCAAGTGAAATGAGAAGCTATTAAACGTATCCTAAGAGGGGTCTTGATCTCTCACAGCACCAGGCTCAAAAAAGAACGCTCAGCTAAGCTTAGGGATCTTTTCTTGACATTGGGATGGAAGAAAGCCTTAAATAAAGCCTCTCCCTCCTAGTCCCTGGGGGCTGAACTCTCTTCACTCAGACATCAAATACTGGTCATTTTTGACAAAAAAAATCACTGCATTAGAGATAGGGTATGTAAGGGATACCACGAGTACAAGGATAAATGTGGCAAATGGTTGGCCAGAGCTCTCCATCCTAAACTCCGTCAGACTCAGGTGTTAGCCCTAAATTCTGTGTCTGGTGGCCTGGTCCACTCCCCTAAGTCCATATTGGAAGAATTCAGGACCTTTTATTCTGACCTCTACTCTATAAACAGTGATCCTCATCAAACACTTGACCCGCCACGTTATCTTGAGGATCACGGTCCTTCAAGGATACCAGATCCCACATCGGCCACTTTAGAGGAGAACTTTTCTCTGGGTGAAATGGAGGAAGTTATTAAAGGTCTGAAAGTAGGTAAAAGCCCAGGCTCAGACGGTTATACACCGATATTCTATAAACTGTTTAGGCCCTCACTCTTCCTGTTATTACTCGGGGCTTTCAATACCATCTCCAAAAATTGTCCTATCCTGCTCCAGTCCTTGGGAGCTCACATAACCATAATTCCTAAGCCAGGAAAAGACCCCTCCTTCTGTGGAAATTACTGCCCTATTTCGTTAATTAATGTTGACATTAAACTAAACGCCAAAATGATAGCCCTTCGCATTCATCTGCTCATTCCTGGCTTAATGCATCTGGAACAGGTGAGGGTTTGTTCTAGGCCATGAGGGTAGGAACAACGCCATTAAGACTATGTCCCTCATCTCTGCGGCATAATTCTCCAATTCACCACTTTGCCTTCTGACAGTCGATGTTAAAAAGGCATTTAATAGAGTAAGCTGGAGATTCCTTGAGGCTACCTTATGCCAATTGGGGTTGGAACCAAGGATGAGGGAGTGGATCATGGCACTATACCTTAACACCTCCTGAATATTCTGGTGATGGAGTCTTTGGCTAACGCTATAAGGCATAACTCTACTATACGGTGAGTTGAGGGAGGTGGGATGGTGCATAAAATGTCCCTATTTGCTGATGATCTTTTACTTTTCATCCCCTCACCTAAAATAGGTCTACCTGCTATCCTCAGGGAGTTTCAGATATATAGTAGACTGAGTAATTTTAAGGTTAATGTACGTAAATCTGAAATGCTCAACATCACCCTCCCTCTCTTCGAAGTGCAACACCTAAGTGATGCCTTCCCGTTTTGCTGGCAGACTACTGTTAAATACTTGGGTATTCATGTGCCTGCTGATCTATCCAAAGCTTTTCTGCTCAACTATAAACCTATACTCTCAGTGCTTGAGTCAGACCTCCATAAGTGGGATCAGTTGCCTCTTTCGTGGTTTGAAAGGGTGAATGTTCTTAAAATGGATACACTTCCAAAGCTTATTTATCTTTTCCAAACACTACCCCCTAGGTCATTCCTGATTAAACTAAATCGACTGACTTCTAAGTTTTTGTGGAAGGGTTGTAGCTCTAGACTGAGGCATGAGGTTCTTACTAGACACATATTACAAGGGGGAGTTGGATTGCCCAATTTCACTCTTTTAGAGCCAGTATTAGTAACTGTATGCTGGACATATTTCACCATAGAACTGACAAACTCTGGGTCCAGATGGAACACGCGAGAGACCCAGTCCAAACCCAAGGGATCTTTTGGATACCAGATGAAGTGTCTCTCTACCCTTTCTCTATATCTCCTCTTCTGGAATCATTGCCCTCTTCATAGAGATGTTTTGCCCTAAGATATGGTCTCATCACCACACCAGGCCCGCTTCTTCCCCAGGTAGGCAATCCACTCTTTGCCGCCACCTCATCAGACCTCTTTCACAAAAGATCAATGGAAGATGGCCTTTGATTTTACCCAGAAAATGTCCATATCATGTAGATTTCAAGAAACCAACTTCAAGATCCTATCTCGTTGGTACCTGACGCCTGTAAGTCTCCAACAGGTCTTTCCGGAAAACTCCTATTTATGCTGGAGATGTGGATCAGCACAAGGCTCCATGCTATACATTTGGTGGTCATGCCCTGTGCTGATTCCTTTTAGAATGATTTTTGCTCCCTCTATAATCATCCATACAGAGATTCTGTGGCCCTCACACCTACTATGGCTCTCTTGTCTATATTCCCTAGTCAGCTTAGTAGGATACACAAAGGCCTCTTAGGGTTCTTTTTCCTGGCAACACGGAGGATAATTCCTAGACTTTGGAAATCCACCACCCCTCTGACCATGCTTGACTGGACTGAGGCCCTTAATCAGATCATGAGAATGGAGGAACTTAGAGCTGAAGACTCCCAATCTCAGGAGACTTTTATTGTATTTTTATGGTAAAGGAAATGGTGCAATTAAAAAATACAATTTGTCCTGCAAAATCCCAAACCAGACTGTCCTTAAAGGGCATCATTCTTTAGATCTGTACCTATGAAACTGGCTGACCTGTTGCATGTGCACTTGGCAGCTGAAGGCATCTATGTTGGTCCTATGTTCTAATGTGCCCACAGTGCTGAGAAAAATGTTTAATTTCACATTTAATAGTAGCCGTTTCCTAAGGTCCTTTTACATGGAACGATGATCTGGCAGGCTATAGTGTATGGGCGTTTGTATAAACGCTTGATCCCAATAACTGGCCTATGTAAATAGTGGCAGTGATCACCCTATGAACGAGTAAACCCTTTTTCATTGGGTGATTGTGTTGTACTACACCGAAAATCATAGCTCCTGTGCAGCAGATTGTACTGTCTAAACTAAAGATCTATTTAAGGTTGAGTCATATGCAATTAATCTTCAAAAACACAATAGACAAAAAACTTACTTTGATCCATATTGGCATGTGAAAGCTTGGGCAACCCTGGTCAAAATTATTTTTACAGTGAAAAGTTAAGTAAGTTAAAGATTAAATGATCTTCAAAAGGCTTTAAGTTAAAGAAACACACTTTTCAACATTTTAAGCAATATCAGTGTATTATTCTGGTTTTGTACAATTTTAGAGTGAAAAAAGGAAATGAGTATGGTACCTTGCAGAAGTATGGGAACCCAAGGAGATTTGAGCACTCAGATAACTTTGAACGAGGTCTTAGACCTTAAAGGGGTTTTCTGAGATTTAGATACCGATGATTTATCCCCAAGATAAGTCATTAGGATATTATCAGTGGGGGTCCTACACCCGGGACCTGACACAGGAATAAATGGCTGTGAATGCCACTCAGCCATTGGCTGGCTGTAGCAGTAACCTGCCTAGAAGCCATCTTCTGCACAGTTGGAATGACTTCGGCGGCCGATTGGTGAGGCAAGCGTTGTTATTTTTTATAGCATTTGCAGTCAGTATTAAACGGAATATGTGATCAGAAAGTGATTCAAGGGAGTCAGCAACTTTACATGTGTCAACTAGTAACGCTGAGACCTCTGGGCACTTGCAGCGATAAGCCACAGACCCTGGGCACTTGCAGTCTTATTTTGCAAACAACATCAAAGTTCTTTTTTGAAACTGTACAGATGCAGAATAGGGCTACTTTCACATCTGCGTTTTTGCTGGATCCATGATGGATTAGCAAAAACGCTTCTGTTAGGATAATTCGACTGGTTGAATCTGTTAAGAACCTCATGGGTAAACACAGCTTTAACCTTTGGCTTGACTGTCAAATTTCCATTGGTTTAACACCACATAAGGAACACAAAAATGTTTAACCATAAATTACAACACAGTACTAAGAAAGAATAATTTGCACACATGGATTTCTCCAGAATCTTTGAATCTTTCCATGATATTATGTACTGTAGATTGTGGGATATTCAAAGTCTTTGCAATGTTACGTTGAAGAACATTTTCTGAAATTGTTCCACACGATAATAGATTGATAAACCTCTGCCCATCATTTCTTTTGAGAGACTCTGCCTCTCTTACATGCTCTTTTTATACCCGGTCATGTAACTCCTACAGCTGTTTTTTTATTAGTACCCCTTATTTTTTCATTCTTTTGCTGCCCCTTCTCCAATTTTTATGAGATGCATTCATGCCATCAAGTTGTAAATTAGTTAACTTATTTTAATGAAATTGTAAAATTTGTCACTTTAAACATGTGTGTAATGGTGTGTCTGAAACATGAAACATTTTAGGAAAGACTTAAAGAACTTAATCTGTATAGCATTGAGGAAAGAAGTAAAAGGTTTGGGGGCATGATCAAAAGGCTTATTTTTTGTGGGACATGTCGTACTTTTTAATGGCACTATTTAATATTGCATATGTTGTAGTCGGGAGCTGGAAAAAATTCCAAATGGGGTGGAATTGAAAAAAAAATGCATTTCTGCTAGTTTTTTGGGTTGATTGCATAAGGGTTGGGTCTTTGCTGTCTGAAACAACAGAAACTCAGCAGTTATGGTGTCCGCATGTGCCAGCAGGCGCCATCTTTAAAGTGGTAACTTCCACCATACATGTACGGCAGAGGTCACCAAGGTGTTAAAGGGATTATTGCATAATTAATGGCAAGATCAGATATCATTGAGTAACTATCAGTCTATTTCTAACAAAGTTAGAACCAGCCCTGTACTTCACGTGCTCCAATTGCTCTGCTAGACTTATTTCAAGCTGGAAGTTTAGGAGGCATGTGCTTTCT
Source organism: Bufotes viridis (assembly GCA_033119425.1). Lineage (NCBI taxonomy): Eukaryota > Metazoa > Chordata > Amphibia > Anura > Bufonidae > Bufotes > Bufotes viridis. The sequence continues at coordinate 208,963,391 of CM065589.1, read as the reverse complement.
ACTGCAGCTGGTGGCCATTGAAGGATGGAACTGAGCATGTGCTTCGATCTCAGGGAGCAGGACAGAGAAATTATAAAAAGAGCAAAAAGAAGGTGGTGCTATAGAGAGAGATTTCCGTGAATAACATTCAGCTGCTAACTTTTTAATTATGTTAAATATATATGGTAAATATGGTTCACAGGAGGGAAGTGTTTTAATAAAAAAATTAAAGGGGTTCTGCAGTTCTTTTAAACTGATGATCTATCCTCTGGATAGATCATCAGAATCTCATTGCCGGGGGTCCGACACCCGGGACTCCCGCCGATCAGCTGTTTGAGGAGGTATCAGCGCTCCAGGAGTGCCACAGCCTTCTCTCGGGTTTCCCTTAGGCCCAGGCCACAGTGACGTGACGGTATCACTTGCCTGGGCGGGGCTAAACTCTGTTCACTTAAATGGAGGCCAATGATACTAGTCATGACGTCACTGGGCCTGCGGAAAACAGCAGGAAGGCCGCGGCGCTATTGCCAGCACCGCTGCTTTCCCAGACAGCTGATCACCGGGGGTCCCGAGTGTCAGACCCCCACTGATCAGATGCTGATGATCTATTCAGAGGACACAACGATCCAGTAAATGCTCCAGTAAACGATCCAGCACAGTACTCACAAGGTGCACCACTTTGTCAGTGTCTATTGAGTAATACTTTGGTGGTTGTATCTGAATGACCATGGCAGTACCATATTTGTGAGGTGGGATGCTCAGGTAGAGAATGTTTTCCCCTGGTCTGTAGCTGATAGAATCATCATAATTTTATAGACAATAAAAATGTAAGATCTTGCTGTTCTTATTAAGGGTATGTCAAGGTGAAAGCAGATGTGAATATTGATGGCAGTTTTATGAATCTGATATCTGCACAAATCATTTTCAGCATGGCTTCAATATCACAAAAGAAATGAGTAAGCATATGGCAACAAAATAGAAGCTTTGAGACCATAATTACAGGATACATAGGCATAGAAATACTATAGTCATGCAGAAGCACAGTAGGCAAACACAAATTATATGTCTCATGAGGAGATGACAGATGGCCACTTAAAGGGGTTCTCCGGGAATCTACAAAATGGAAATACCGGTACTTAAATATTGCTTTATTGCAAATATATTCCCATATACCTTTCATTATTTATACTACAAGAAAATTTAGACTAGCACATTCGTGGTCAGAGGTGCATATCCATCAAGCGAGCATGCAGAAAGCTAACAAAAATATGGCTGCACAACATTTCACATACAAGCAATAGAACTGAGAAATGGGGATCATTCTAAATGAAAATGGTATTATACCTCCTATAAATTGAAAAATAGAAGCTCTTCACGCACATTTTTGATCAAACGTGTGTCGGGCCCATCTACCAGGCGTTAAGGTTGCTTCTGCAGATGGGTACCTGACACTAATATATCGCCTCTCTTGGACTTATCTAAGCCTACAATATTCAGGGCAGTGTAGGAACCAGCTACATTTATACTCTGCTCAGAAGCCCCAGACAGATGGGTGTGTCTCAGTCTGAAAGAGGCTGCTACCCTCAATATATACTACAAGAACATTTAGACAAGCACATTCATAGTCGCAGGTGCATATCCATGAAAAAATAGAAGCTCTTTGCGCACATTTTTGATCACACTGTGTCGGGCCCATCTACCAGGCTTCAAGACTCTTGATGCCTGGTAGATGGGCACGACACACGTTTGATCAAAAATGTGCGCAGAGAGCTTCTATTTTTTCATTTATAGTGGGTATAATACCATTTTAATTTAGAATGATCCCCATTTCTCAGTTCAATTGTTTGTATGTGAAATGCTGTGCAGCCATATTTTTGTTAGCTTTCTGCATGCTCGCTTGATGCATATGCACCTGTGACCATGAATATGCTAGTCTAAATTTTCTTGTAGTATATATTGAGGGTAGCGGCCTCTTTTAGACTGAGCAATGCCCATCTGCCTGGGGCTTCTGAGCAGAGTATAAATGTAGCTGGTTCCTACACTGCCCTGAAAATTGTAGGCTTAGGTAAGTCTAAGAGAGGCACTTCTGTTAGTGTTAGGTACCCATCTGCGGAAGCCACCTTGATCCCTGGTAGATGGGCCCGACACACGTTTTATCAAAAATGTGCGCAAAGAGCTTCTATTTTTTCAGTTATAGTAGATATAATACCATTTTAATTTAGAATGATCCCCATTTCTCAGTTCTATTGTTTGGATGTGAAATGTTGTGCAGTCATATTATTGTTAGCTTTTTTAATTATTTATAATTATCTATCATTTTGTTTAGGGAGCAATCATTAGGAGAAACAAAATGTCCACCATCCAATTAATACACACAAAACCTATCCTAATCATACAGGAGGACATGTTACTTCCGAGCACTGAGGTAAAGAGTTGCCTCATCCTCCTCTCCTACTTGTCAGGGGTAATGATCCTGAATACAGATTATAAGAACTTTAACTGAATCTCTGTGGGAATGGAGGAGAGATGAGGTCATGAGGAGACATGAATTACAGAGAGGACGGACAGGACAGACTATGGTAATGGAGACTGCATACAAGAGCTGCTGCTCATTACCCACATCTGCACCCTCCTCTCTGTACTTCATTTCTCCTCATGAACTCCATTTCTACAGATTCAGCTGAAGATCTTATTAAACTATATTCAGGATCATAGAAGTAGATGAGGCAGCTCTTTGGCTCACTGCATGTCCCCCCTTGTGATTAGGACAGGTTTTGTGTGTACTAATAGGATGGCAGCCATTTTATTTCTTCTAATGATTGCTCCCTAGACAAAATGAGCGATCATAACTAATGAAAGATATTTAGGAATATATTTATAATAAAGTAATATTTAAGTATTTTAATTTTCCTAATTCCCGGAGAACCCCTTCAAAGATCAAAGGAAATTGTCGGTTGGTGATAGCACTAGATGCCGCTAAGGCATTTGACAGCATTGAATGTAGCTTCCTATGGGGAGTCATGAAAAAGATGGGGTTTGGACCTAAGTATTTTAAATAGGCACAGTTATTATATTCACTACCACAGGCATGTATGCAAGTTAATGGTCCCACTTCTGAACTCTTTCCGCTGGGTAGGGGGACACGACAAGGTTGTCCGCTTTACCCCTTACTCTTTGAAATAGCCATTGAGCCGCTGGTGGCCCAGATCCGAGGGAGCACGGCTATAGAGGTCTTTAGGCATGGTCACAGGAAGGAAAAAATAGCTCTTTATGCCGATGATATGTTACTATTTCTTGCAAATGATGCTGATTCACTTGTGCATACTATGTCCACTATACGTACTTTTGGTGCCTACTCAGGGCTGCACATTAACTGGGAAAAGTCAGTTCTTATGCCAGTAGACCCTTGGCAGCAACATGGGGTCACCGTAATGGAGGAATTACAGTGTGTCACCTCATTTAAGTATTTAGGAGTAGTGGTATCCATGAAGCCTAAAGAGTATATCCCTTTAAATATACAACCTGCCTTGACAAATAGCAAGCTAAAATCACTGCAAGGAATAAACTTCCACTGTCAATCGTGGGTAGGACTAACCTTATTAAAATGACACTTATGCCACAAATATTATATTTTTAATAGATTGTTTCGTTCATTAAAGAGGACCTTTCACTAAGATTTAGGTAGTAAAATACTTACACTACCTTCCTGGGCAGCCCCCGCTGACATCCAAGCATTTTTTTTTTCAAAATAACCCCCCGTTCATGCGCTCCGGTCCCCGTTAGTTTTCACATGCAGGGATTTCTTGTATGAGGCAGGGACTTGTCTTTTGCCTGGGAAGTGGTTTTCCTCTCCCTGGCTGTGAGCGCAGCCAATCATAGCGCACGGAGCGCACGAACGGGGGGTTATTTAAAAAAAAATGTTGCCTGGACGTCAGCGGGCGCCGCCCAGGAAGGTAATGTAAGTATTTACTACCTAAATCTTAGTGAAAGGTCCTCTTTAATATGGAAGGCTGGCCCACCTAGAAGTAAGCTAGAAAATTGCAACTACCAATTGGGGAGGGAGGTCTAGCACTGCCTAATATGTGGCTATGTTTTCTAGACTCCCAGATGCAACATTTTGCTGGGTGGGGCTTATCCAATTCTGTAGATTCTAATGCCAATATAATAGAGAAGGTGATAGGCTATGGTCCCATTTTTCAAAAACTTGAGACGTGCTTTTCAATAGGTGGGAATAGGAAGGCCAATTTTTTAGTTGATGTACAGAGTTTGGTCTAGGGGCAAACAGGAGCTGGGAATAGAGGGCAGTATATATTGTACGCCTATTTGGAATAATTCCAGATTGCCGGAGGTGTATAAATGATCACAACTTAATACTTGGTGGCATTGTATTGGCTAGCCATATGTATAGGGATGGGATTCCTAAATCATTTACCCAGTTACAGGAGGAGTTCTAGATACCCCACACCACATTTTATTACTAACTTCAGGTTAGGCATGCCTTGCAGGCCCAGAATAAACTCAGATCTATTCTCCCAACTAAATGTGTTATATATAACTTATTTGCAACGTGCGCCTCCCCCCAGGGACCTCCTATAATGCGCGTCCCAGGTGTAGGAATGCCGAGTGGTGTAGTGCAGCCTAAATTTCTCTTTATGGGTAACGTGCTCCTACCTGGATACTGCTGGACCCCAGGCTTTGGCTCCGAAGCAATAAAAAGGGGGAATAATTGAGGGATTGAAAAGAATTGAGTCCAGATCTGGAGATGAAGTTAACGGCAGCTTTACTTGCATAAATGGTTTTCCAAAACAGCTTGCGGGCTTTGTCTTGGTTTCAGCAGGCTTTAGCATATAATTGGCTGGCAAACTCAACTCTTTGCTTTCTTCTTGATGCTGTACTCTCTGTAGTCTGACTCTAGGTTATGCCAGGGAACTTTCCTCCTGGCTCCTGAGGCTTCAAGCTTTGGCCTGCATGGTCAGCAGAGCTTAAGGTGCTCTGGCTGGCATAGGCACTTCCAGCAGAGACAAGCCCCTGCACACCATTTCCCTAGCAGGGGGTAAACTAGACTGGAACTAACTGGTCCCACCCTTCCTGCAGGAAGTAGGACTAGCCCACTTCTCTCCAGAGGGGGGTTAGAATGGAATGGAATGCTCCATTCTACCTAACTATAGCTCTGCCGTGTGTGCTGCCATGGAACGCTTCATTTTACCTAACTATTCTGGAATACAGTGCTTTGACACAGGGGTTGGTCCTGTCATGTTTGTATGTTATAAAAACTCAATCAAAATGATCTGATGAAAAAAAAAAAAAGACATATGTAACGGCCAGAATCAGGAAAAAGTTAAGGTGTGTAAAAGGCACGAATAAGCAGTAATCAATTTCTTCCATCCTATAAGGATACACAGAAGCTTGGGCATTATAGAGGATATTCCACATCTCTCATATTATAGAATTTCAAAATGTCTTTTTCTTCTGGATTCCCAACAACATAGACATAGTCATCTTCATAATGACTGCAGGATTTATAATGTCATAGAACATGTGGCAAAACAAAACATATTTATACAGCTGATCTTTCTAATTAAATAATGATTTATAGGCAGGCCAGCTCCTTTCTTTAGCTAAGGTTCTCTGTGGTCTTGGCCTCTGTTTTTAAAAGATACATGGTGAATATGATGTTATGATGCATTATGATTTATTTGACAGATGGTATATGCTTTTTCCAATTTTGACTTAGAATAAAGATGCCTAGGTCCAGCTTGCCTTACCCAGTCAGCTTCTGCAAGAAAAATGTACTATTACATGGTGCTCAGTCAAATGCTTGGGTAACCATATTGTACAAGACTGCATTCAGTCTGAAATAGTAGAAGTTGCGCTTCACGGGCTCATGGGGAGGGGAAAGCGGGGCCTGGAGCAGGGAGACCCCCGTGGTGACCATATAGAGCAAATGGATGGGGATGTCCAGATGAGAAAAAGCCTTTAATTCTGACTTATGCTTAAATATCTAGGAATCCTCTGCTTGTGTTGCTGAAAGCTTTTAGGAGTTTGCTTATTTTTACAGAAAGATCTGAATTAGTCATTGTTGGCAGAGGATGGCAAGACATTTCACCAGTCTCTCTTATTCTGTTTCATATGAATAAGGTTGGACTGGCCCATCAGCTTATTAGATTAACCTGCAGAGGGTCCAAGCTCTGATGCAATGAAGGTCCAAAGTAACAACCACATTTGGAATTTACTAACACATCACAACCAATCAATCATGTTTTCAAAACCAAGATTGAAGATATCATTCCCGACATCCAACAAGTGAACCATATCCTTCCTGTAGACACCTCTGCCAACCTGCCCTCTAAGTCCTTATGCCTATATGCCTAAAACAGCCCAGAAAAGGTATGTATTTAGCCATGGATCTATTCAGCCGTCTCATAATTTTATCCATAAAAATCAATAATTTCTGAAAAGGCTAACAGTAGAAGGGAAAAAACATTCAATTAATGCTAAATCTTTGTCACAGTGCGGTTCACTGTGACAGTTGTGGCCGTGTAGTCTGGCTGCATGTTCTCTCGTGTACTGGCTGCAGGCTGACTCCTGTGTATGCTGGTTGCTTGGGGCTACGTGCTGGCTGTAGTGTTTAGTGTGAACTGTTGCCTGTGTGTGTTTCCCCATATCCATATCTCTGTGGCTCCTGTCACTAGAGCTATGCAGGCTGACCCCTGTGCAGGCTTGTTGCTTGAGGCTGCATGCTGGCTGCTGTGTGGTGTTTGAACTATGCCTGCGAATGTGTGTACTCCCCGTGTCTGCATCTCAGTGCAGTACTTGTTACTGTTGCCGTGCAGGCTGGCAGGTTCTCTTGCGTACTGGGAATGCATGCTGGCTGCAGCCTTTGATGTGTGAACGGTGCCTCAGTAGGTGGACGCTCTTTTACTTGTTGCTGTCTGGTTCTGGTGGGGTTAACATTCCCTGGGGTGGCTTTTTAGGTGCCCTCCTTATGTAGCTATTTCTACCTGTGAGCTGTGGGTCTTGGGGTCAGTCTGTTTTGTGCCTTGCTGGGTGTAGCCCCTTGCTGCTGACCCAGGGGGTTTTGCCATCTCCTCTTCTGTGTGGTGTCACCTTGTAAAGTATTGTTGTTGTTGTTGTTGTTATATCCTTGTCGATGCCTTGTCTGATCTTCTGTACCTGATCTGTGTCTTGATCCTGTTTGTTAGCATCACAAGAGGGGCAGCTTTAATAAAATAAAAGTTAACTTTTAATAAATTGTATCTAAAAAGAAGACAAAAATGCACAATGAATGCAAAAATTGGAACAATCTTACCGGTATGCTGATAATTCAATTGGCACATGAATACCGGACTGGATGGGTTGATTCCGATGACGGGAGAGGTGGGTTGATACAATGTGCATATCCTGTCCCTACCTTGCCCTGTCAGGTCTATTATGCCCTAATGACCTCCTAAATACGGAGTCATCGCTCTGACAAGAGCGGCCCCGTCTGGACCCTTGCCCTATTGCCAACAGTTGGGGTCCAGTAGATCGCCTTACTACCTCACCCCACGCCGCCAATTTAAATAGATATGAGGACCGCACCTTACCTACCACTTCCAGGTTGCCCGCTGATGTCACCCATATCTTACCAGGAGCGCAAGACAACCGGATCTACTGAGCCTGTGTGGTCTGAGATGTTGTGTTCCTGTTGCGTAGGGGTAACGAGTATCTTGTTCTAAAAAATATGTGGTGGTTGCTCTTTCTGGTTGGCGTCCACCTCTGCCTCTAGATCTCCCTCCCCGACCTCTGCTTCTACCCTTACTTTGTCTTTCCCTCTCTGGGTCTCTGTTGAGGAGCCTTCTTGTTCATGGTCCCGTCTTGGCTCAGGACTCAGAAAGAAGCATGCCTTATTATCCCTAATATTATCCCTTAAACTTCTACGTAATACATATCGCTATTTTATTTGTTTTGTTTATTAAACATGATATTGCATCTAACCCATATGGAGTATGGGACTCAGAGATCATGCTTGTTTCATCAGTGAGAGGTACCTCCATTTAATTGTCCTTCAGTGTGCTAACTTGTGAGACCTCCACTTGCAGGATGCGCACACTGAGCCCTGCATTGTGAGATACCAGTATGAGTGTCGGCTGATGCTAGGCAGCGCTGACGCAATACTGTCATCTTAACCATGCCTCCTGTCCTCATGAGAAGTGCTGGCACTACTGGCACTTTTAGATTGAGCGTACGCCGAAGTTAGAGATACAAGTCGGTTGTGCGATTGTTTTTCACTCATACAATCGCTTTCCACCTTCACTATGGAACCTATTGCGACTGAAGCAACCAAAGGAAGAGCTGCAGAGGATTCAGCTGAGGATCGTGGAAATTGAAGGACTTTCTTATCCTTGCGGTCCACTGAAAATCTACGCCATTAACACGTGGCACGCTGATAGCCAATACAAGTGCTATTACCAATGAGCCCTATGGAGGTAAGGAGAATATAAATGCTGAATAGGTGGGACGCCACTGAAAAGCAGGACTTTGAGAACTCTGTTTTAACCTTTTCTCCGCTAATGGGGCATGGAATAAAGTATTAGATATTGAAATACCCCATACTCTTCTCCTTTATATATGAACATCCTTCATATGAATTGAATATTCAATACGGTGTCATAACTAAAGGGGTTGAAGAATAGTCAGCATTGTATATGAAATTGGACTATATTCAAGTGGGTTTGATGGACTCTTGATATAAGCTGCTAACTTCCGTTTATTTATTATCCATTTTGTATTGTGATACATATAAAATTTAGGAGGAGAGATATCAATATTTGACTGGTTTATTCCAGCTGCCTCCGTTTTTTATATATATCCATTTTTTTTTATTTTTCCTTTTTATGTGATGATGTATATGTATTTATATGAATTGATTTGAAATAAATGACTACATTCTGCTACCCCAGTTATTGAGTGCCATATCATTGACCTTATATTGAAAAGTAACTCTTTTTGGGTGTGTGGAGCTCACACCAACAGATATTGAGCACCACTTTTCATCTGTTTTCCGGTAGAGCCACCTCTTTTATACATTTATCATAACAAACGTAACTCTTTAATTTCTGCTACTAAATTCCCGACACCTTTACCTAATTGGCCCGTCTTAGACCTATGCGAAAATATGTTCACTAAGAATTATCCAAAACAACATCAGAAAATAATAAGCCATTGGTTCCTTTCCTGTTAACAGCTACCAATTCATCCAATGCAAGAAAGCAAAGAACGCCAACACCAAAGCAACTCGAAATAAACAAACTTTCTCCAAAACAACCAATAACTGATTTAAAAGCCGAAATCAGCCTCCTAGTATACATTCCTAAAAAATCTTTCCTATGCCCTTTTAACATCTGTTTGACCAGAAAATAATTGGAAACAGGCTGTTTACCCATAAACTGAAAGAAAAAAGAAACACCTTTAAATGTCCTATTAATGGAAGAGTAAAGATTACTTTTTAACATCAAAATACTAACAAACAACATTAACAAATTAACATCATCCAAAAAGTAAGCTCAAAAAAAAAAATCAGAAAAAACGTCGACTTCACCCATAGGGTCAAATTACTGGCCCATGTTTTAGAAGCAAGAGACTTCTTGATACTCTCCAGCATTATTCCCAGAGCAGGTCCCACATATGCGGCAGGCAAGGGATGCCCTCTTGTGCAGCACCCGGAGCCAAATCTCTAAACCTGTCCCACTGGGAATGAGAATCCACCAACTAATTTTTCTTGTCTTCAACATAAGAAGCTCTCAGCCATATATTCAATTTCAAACAACATAATACTAAGTGGCTCAGCAATTTGGCAACTAATAAGCATTTGGAAAACAAAACTCCCTTATTAAGAAAATAAAAGAGATGAGAAGCAGCACAGCCCCCCATCCACACACGCAATCACCTTATTAGATGGGTGTCCATACACCAAATGTGTCACAACAGTATCTGTGGTGAACAAGCCTAATCAGCATACAGAAAGTCCATAAATAGTAGAAAATAGCAGACGGCACTCACCACTGTAGATATCGCATTCCTTTATTCATTTAAGTACTCCGTGTACATTCGGGCAAGGGCGGACAAGCTTTCACAAGAAGATGAAAAGCGGTGATGGCCTTTTTGCGCTTGCGCGCTTCCTCGGGCTGCTAACGTCGACAAGTCACTATGTGTCTCTTTTTGTGCGTCACTTCCAGGGTTACTATGCCAACCCAAGACGCGTATTCATATAGACATCTGCTAAAATCAACATAAAACAACAACAATCTACAGCAAAAATGGAGACACTCTTTTCCTTATATAAATACACTTAAGTCGTTCTTGTTATTTAGACCAAGAGGACCCATCGCTCCTGAACATATGATCCACTTAGCTTCTTTTTGTAACAGGAGGCGATGTCTAACGCCCCCTTGTGGTGGATTCAATACAAGTTCGATGCCCAAATCTGAGGGATCTAGGATCACTCCAATGTTTTTCCCTTACATGTTCGATCAATCTCGGGCATCCTTTTCCTGTCCTGACCAAGTTAATATGCTCTCTAAATCTTTCGTACATACATCTAATAGTTTTCCCTATATAGAAATGCCCACACTGGCATAATATTTTATAGACTACATATGTGCTTCTGCACGTTATTAGTTGTGTCACTCTATGATGTATGCCCCCATAATCTAGGATTTTTCCTTGAGGGTTCTGTTTGCAAAAAGAGCAATTCCCGCATTTATAATTACCCCTAGGTTTGCTCACTTGTAACCAATTCCCATTTTTCTCTTCCACATAGCGACTCCTAACTAACTTATCTTGTATAGTGTGGTTTCTTCTAAAAGATATTAGGGATCTTTTCTCTACATATTCCGATAAACCTCCCTCGTTTTTTAAGATGTCCCAATTGTTATACACAGTTTTTTTTTTAAGCTCTGCTGCAGGACTGAATTTAAAGGAGAATGCAAATCTCCCTTTATTTTTGTCATACTTTTTACCATCAATAATTCACTCTGTTTATACCCTTCTGCTTTTGCCATAGCTTTCTCCAACATCTTCTCTGGATAACTAAAAGGAGTTCCTTTAAATCTAGGGCCTGTTTTCTATAGCTCTCTTCAATGCCATTAATCCTCCTTAACCTTATAAATTGTCCGTACGGTACTGATTCCTTTACGCTATGGGGATGAAAGCTGTCGTAGTGAAGCAAGTAGTTGGTCACCGTGGGCTTACGATAGCCCTCCGTGACCAGCCCGTCGTCAGTCACCAAGACAGCAACATCTAAAATTTCGAGGGTGGTGCCCCCAAAATTCATAGTAAATTTCATATTCATATTGTTATTTTCATTTAAATATGTCACAAATTCCTTACATTGGGACTCTATACCAGACCATACTATAAAGATGTCACCCACATAGCGCAAGAGAAGTTGGGTATAACAAAGATAGGGGTTACTGGTGGAAAAAATAAATCTGTCCTCAAATCTCGCCAGGTAGATGTTTGCAAATGTGCAAGACACCGGGGTCCCCATGGCGGTACCATGTTTCCGCCTATACCAACTGTCCCCAAACCTAAATACATTGTTGGTCAAAATAAAGTTCAAAGCTTCTCTAATATATCAACTTGCAGGAAACAGGTCGAACTGGATGGACAAAAGTCTTTTTTCGGCCTTATATACTATGTTACTATGTTACTATGTTACTATGTAATAAAACGGCAGTAGAGGCCACGCTTGTTCGTATTGCCTAAGACTTCAATCACGGCCATTACACCCGCCTCATGGGGTATCCGGGTATACAGGCTCTCAACGTCTAGAGACACCAAACTGAAACCCTCCTGCCAGTGAAAATTTTTCAATGCCAGGAGGAAGTCATTAGTGTCATTTAAATAGACAGGAGCACTCGCAAGAAGTGGCCTCAACAACCAGTCCACATATTTAGATAGAGGTTCAGTGACTGACCCAATCCCCGGCATAATAGGGCGGCCAGGGGGCCGGGTCAGTGACTTGTGGACTTTGGGCAAAAAATACCACGATGGTTTAGTGGAAAATGGAGGTATAAGTTTATCAATTATTTGGCTAGGAAGAAAATCTTCCATCACATATTTATTTAACAATTCTTTAAGCAGAGACTGTATACCCGCCACAGGGTCCCCGGATAGTCTTTCGTACACACCAGCATCCCCTAATTGTCTAAGGGATTCCTGTACATAGTATTCTCTAGTCATAAGGACTTTTCCACCCTTGCCCGAATGTACACAGAGTACTTAAATGAATAAAGGAATTCAATATCTACAGTGGTGAAAACTCCCTTATCTGTAAGTAACAAAATATGTGTATTCATAAGGAAGCTTCCCCAAATAACAATAGCATCCAATACTGGAAATAATTCTAGCAGGGTAATCTTTTTAGAAAAAACAGCATCAATCCAAGTTTGAGGCCAAGTCTCAGTGGACCACAGGCCATTCCAATAAGCACCATAGCCTAAAATACCTGATGCATCTGTGAACAGATCCAAGGCTACATTATCCAGAAATTCCTCTTGCCAACAACGTCTACCATTAAAAGAACCCAGAAACTCTAACCAGACACCAAGATCATCTTTTAAAAGCTTAGTTAAACGGATGTGAGCATAAGGCAATTTAAGTCTCTTAGTTGACTCATATAAATAACGGAAAAAAATTCTGCCCAACTCTAGTCGCAAAATTCAACAATCCTAACAATGATTTTAACTCCTTCACTTTCCACTTTGGTAGCATATTCACAGAAAGCAATTTAATCTTCTTCAATTTCTCTAAAGGTAATCTGAACTCCATACGGACAGAATTAATAACTATTCTTAGGAATTCAAGAGACCGGCAATGTCCATTTTTCCCTCAGCTAGTGGAATACCAAACAACTAAGTAATTAAAAAAACAAAAAACCTGGCCAATAACAAATCACAAACATCACAACCGGCCAGACCAATAAATAAAAAATTGTCTAGGATGTGGAGAATGGCACCAATCAGCATCTTCCTCTCCACTACCCATTGCACAAAACTAGAAAACGAGAAAGCCATGGGTAAACATCAATCATTAAAATAACTTTCATCAAAATAAAAACCAAGAGAATTATAACCAATAGGATTAACTACCAACAATCCAAACGCAGACTTTATATCTGTTTTCGCTAATAAAGCCTTAGAGCCAAAACACTGTAACAAACAAACTGCCTGCATTGTCATTCAAAGAAAACTTTAACGGGTAGGACAAACTAAACGTTCATTCTTTAGAACAATATCCAAAGGTGATATTCTAAAGTTCTTAAACGGAGGAACTGAGAACAGACCTGCTATCCTGTTAGCCTGCAATTCTTTAAACAACTGTTCTCTAACGACTTCTTTATGTACCACAACTGATTTTAAGTTCTCAACAAATGTACAACCTTGGCCTTTAAATTCAGTAACCAAAAATCAAACTGAAAAACTTTCGTATATTAACCAGGCCTTCACTCTCCCTGGATACAGAGCGAGTCAGGTAACATGTTTTCCAATTTTACTGTAGTCAATACTTTTTAATAATTGCTCCTTAGGCCCAAGCGACTGTTGTCCTGTTTGATTTGTCCTTTTAAAACATTTGCATGTGGGATGAGTGCCCCCACAAATGCAGCACTCATGCCTATAACAGCAATTAGCTAGCCATTTACAGGAACCTTCACTGAATGCAAAACACACTCCTTTAGGGAGGGTGTTTTGCACCGTACTAGTAGGGTTGTCATAAACTGAACGCAGTTAAGCATCTAAGGGAAGGGTGAATGGCCAACTTTTGCCTAAAAGACTCATCGTACGTGAACCAGGCCATATGGCCAAAATGGCAGCACGCCTCTAAAACTATATCCACATGTTGGAATAAACCACAACACTTATCAGGACATTTTTCAAGGCTTTAAAACAATTGATAAAAGATTTTGGAGGACCACGTTTTTTCTCTTCCTCAACTTTATCATCTTTCTTCTGACATAAAATATCATTCTTAGCAAACGCTAAAAGGGTCATAATGTCAATAAAATCGAGACGCCATATCCGCTCTTTAATTTGAGTAATTTGAAGACCTAGAAGAGTAAGCTCATAAAGAATAGCTTCTTAACATTTGTTCCACTCCTACACCTCTATCTAACAATGGAAAAGCATTCCCTTGTGTGCTAACTCCTCCAGATAAATTCAGAAGAAAAATCTTAATTATAGAAGAATGCACTCGAGCATAACCACCACTAGGTGGTGCCCACACACTAGCTACTGAAGGCTGGGAAGAAAAAAACGAGACACCAGAGATATAAACTCAGTAAAGAACACAGGAGGGAGGTTTGAAACAGATAGGTGAACACAAAATCTCACACTCACAGGCAGGGGCAGATTGGCCAGTGGGCCGCCTGAGCCCTCCTCACAGCCACCAGTGTAAATTTTTGGGGATGTATTTTGTGCTGCTGGGTCAGTATTTTGCAATAAACTGTGGTATTTGGCTCTGTTGGGTTGGTATAATGTGCCGAAATATAGTATTGCTGGCCCTGCCTACTTGTGTTGGCGCTGCCTTCCATCATTTTGGACCTGACTACAAAACAGGGACCTGACTATAAAACTGTCAGAGGCAAGAGAACTCAGCTGCTCCCTTCCACCTAGAGCCAGCTGAGGGATCATAGATTCTTCCTCCAGACGGCCACTGGAACAATCTTCTTCAGCAGCAGACCGCTGCTGCAAGCTCCCCCAGATCTCCTCTTCTGGCCAGTTGATCATCTTGGCTCTGGGTGGCTGGTACACAATGCACCGACCTCCAACGTGATGCAGCGCATGCAGCTCCACCCTCATGCCTCCGGCTGCTTTCTGGAGGGGGCATGTACGTGCTCCTGCCTCTCCTGCTCCTCTTTGCCGGAACCTCCAGCCATTCCGCTCCTGTTTCCTCTTCAGCTGGAACATCCATGAAGACAGGCCCAGTCACTCCAAGTGTAGGTCTGGATGTCCCAGGCTAATGCTAAGATAAGCACCGCTGTAGCCGCTCCACGCTGCCGCTGGCATGACACACCAGTAGAAGTTAGACTTTCTTCCTGCTGCTGGCAGAGGAACCAATCATATCCCAAATCAAGAGCAGGCAGAATTCAGAAACTGTTTCCTACTGCATGTAGACCTGACCTTAGGATGACTTCATGTCAGGTAAATCCATATACCTGTAAAATAACCCTGAGAGAAGGAGAAAGAAGTGGGGGACACAAGTGGCACATACTACAGTGAAACCTAAGACTATTGTAATATCCCCTCAAGCATCCTAGGGAATGTGTTGCCATGTCTCCCTCCAAGCAAGGTGCTCTAGAGGGAGCCTAGCATTCTTTTTCTTGTGAGTTACTTCACAAATTACCTATTAGTCCTTCTTGATAAAATGTCCTATATCTACAGTAACAGAGAAAGATTATGATAGAATTAAAAGTGGAAGGTGGGCTCTTCTGGTGGATCCCAGGAACCGCAGTCCAACAAAAATACTTGGTTTGAGAACATCTTGGTGTCTTTGACCCTTTTCAACATGCAAATTCAGTAATTAGCTATAGATCACAGTAGTCTAGACAAGCCTGGTTGCTGGGATTTTGCTACTTGACAACAAGGCTGCCATTCTGAAGTGTTACCATGACAACTATGTCTGTGCAGAATGATAGTAGCAGTGTATGTAAACTGGTTTGGTATTGGGCCTGAAGAAAGGGTTCGCTCAGACCTGAAACATGCTGATTTTGTACTCCTGGAAAGAAAGAAATTAGGGTACTTTCACACTAGCGTTAAACTTTTCCGGCATTGAGTTCCTTCCTCGGGGCTCAATACCAGAAAAAACGGCTTCAGTTATATCCTAATGCATTCTGAAGGGAGAGAAATCCATTCAGGATGCATCAGGATGTCTTCAGTTCAGTCACTGAATGGCGTTTTGGCCGGAGATAATACCACAGCATGCTGCGGCATTATCTCCATCCAAAATTCCGGAACACATGCCGGAATGCCAGATCAGGCATTCATTTCTATTGCAATACATTAGTGCCAGATACTGCATTAAAAATACCGCAATGATGGATCCGGCATTCCGGTCTGTGCAGACCTTTAAAAATGGGAAAATGATAAATACCAGATCCGTTTTGCCGGATGACACCGGAAAAACGGATCTGGTATTGCAATGCATTTTTCTGACTGATCAGACTGATCAGGTCAGTCAGAAAAAATGACATGCGTTTGCATACAGTTTGCCTGATCAGGCAGGCAGTTCAGGCAACGGAACTGCCTGCCGGAATCAAACAACGCAAGTGTGAAAGTACACTTAGATTATTTGATCCTCACCTCGAGAATCTTTCAGTTTATTCTGGATAAGCAGCACACCAGGATCACCCCTGCCAGTGCTAAGCTTGAGATTGCAAATGGAATTCACAGAAAATAGTCACATATATCTGTAAGGCTAGTTTCACACTAGCGGCAGGACGGATCCGACTGTCTGTTCAGCCTGTCAGATCCGTCCTGCTGCTAGTTCAAGTGTATCGCCGGACTTCTGCTCCGTCGCCGTTGACTATAATGGGGGCGGGGGCGGAGTTCCGGCCCAGCACGGTAGTGCACGGTGAGAGGCCGCCGGACTTAATGTCAGACATGTCGTAATTTTAGTTCGGCGGCCTCTCGCTGTGCGCTACTGTGCTGCACCGCAACTCCGCCCCCGCCCCCATTATAGTCAATGGTCAATAAAGACTTAGGGTCCTTTCACACTGGCGTTTTTGTTTTCCGGCATAGAGATCCGTCGTCGGGTCTCTATGCCGGAAAAATCCTGATCAGGATCATCCCCATGCATTCTGAATGGAGAGAAATCCGTTCAGGATGCATCAGGATGTCTTCAGTTCAGGACCGGAACGTTTTTTGGTCGCAGCAAATACCGCAGCATGCTGCGCTTTTTGTTCTGTCCAAAAATCCGGAACACTTGCTGCAAGGCCGGAATTAATGCCCATTGAAAGGCATTGACCCGGATCCGGCCTTAAGCTAAACGTCGTTTCGGCGCATCCCCGGATCCGACGTTTAGCTTTTTCTTAATTGTTACCATGGCAGCCAGGATGCTAAAGTCCTGGTTGCCATGGTAAAATGTAGTGGGGAGCGGGGGAGCAGTATACTTACCATCCGTGTGGCTCCCGGGGCGCTCCAGAGTGACGTCAGGGCGCCCCACACGCATGGATCACGTGATCGCATGGATCACGTGATCCATAGGCATGGGGCGCTGTGACGTCATTCAGGAGCGCCCCGGGAGCCACACGGACTGTAATTATACCGCTCCCCCGCTCCCCGCTCCTACTATGGCAACCAGGACTTTAATAGCGTCCTGGCTGCCATAGTAACCTGAAAGCATTTCGAAGACTGATCAGGATCCTGATCAGTCTTCTAATGCTTCAGGCGACTTGCGTTCTGACGGATCCGGCGGGACGGAAGTGCCTGCCGGATCCTCAGAACGCATGTGTGAAAGGACCCTAAATAGGTAAAAACTGTCCTGCGAATGTTCATCACTTGAATATTCGCAATAATCTATTCGCGGTTTGTATTCCCTTTCTTACCGAGCGTTAACAGGTTGTGTCAGACTTCAGTACGCTACATGTATTGCGAAAATTCGTATAAGTCTTTTTCGCACCTTTCCATTCGCACAAATGACTCCCGCCATTTCAAGATTTCAATACATGTAAAGCTGTTTAAACATTATTAATAACGAATAGATTCTATGCGCACGCGAATGTAACTTAAAAAATGAATCTCAAGTCATAATATTGAATGCGAAATAACGAATATTGCGAAATTGCGAATATATGACGAATATGATGCAAATTATTTGTCAAATATATCGCAAAATCGAATATGGGTCTTTGCGCTCATCACTACTTACCATCTAATAAGCAGTGATATTAAATAAGAATGGTTGTCATGTGTTCTCTGTGGGGAGGTTCACAGGAAAACAGGTGCATTCTAGAGAGAAACCATTTAGATGCCTGTTTAGTTTGCCTTCAAGTCATTTCTTTACATTTTGCTTTATTTATTTGCCTACTAAAATGAAAAAATATCAATGTAGTGTTTTTTTTATTTAGCTTATTCCAAGCAAAGATACATTTATTGTTATATTTCCACACAAAAATATTCAAATAGAAGTTGCAATTAGTATGCTGTACCACAAGAGGGCAACATGAGACTATAGAATCTGAGGTCTATTCTGCTCTGAGGCTGAGATCACTCAGATTATTATTCATATCATATGTCATCAGAAAATGACCTATTGTTTTATGGTTAACATATTTTAATAGAATGTTTGATGATGTTATTTTTAATTTCCCATGGCAATATCTATTTTTAAACAAAACCCATAAAATCTTGCAGTTTTTGCACTGGCCTATAAGCCTAATAATAGGCACCACTTCTTGGTCTGTACAGATCACTTTACTGCAGTTATCTGATTACCTGTCATTCTGATCCTGCCTGTAATGATATCACGTCTGTGTATAGATAAGACAGGATCCACCATTCACAATAGGTGATTGTCAAATCTTATCTATTCTTCCCTTGTACAATGACCTCTGCACAGGGCACAGAACATGCCTAGAAAACGCTCCCATACAAGTCAATGAGGGCCCCTCCAGACCATTGTGTCTATGGCCCATGGGGCTGCTGTAAAGCAATTTTCTTAATGCTTTCTAAATGTTGTTAAGAACAGTGTAGGCAAGATGGCCGTCCCCATAATTATGTTCATGAAATAGAATAAATACATCTACAATCAAAAAATAAAAACGGAGTTGAAAAACAGGATATGTGTTACTATCTGGTTTTAACTGGCAGGAAACATTTTTGGTGACACACGTCAAAGTCCTTTTAATGGATACTTGTCACCGTGACAGGTTGATCTATAGTTTAATAGAAAAATCCTAAATTAACTTTTCATTTTTTCAATTATATTCCCGCTCATTCTGGGCTTTGAAGTCAAAGAGGCGGTCCTATCAGTGATTGACAGCTATCTCGGGATACACAGAGAGGGAAGCCTGTCAATCACTGATAGGACCCCCTCCTGGACTTCAAAGCCCAGAATTAAAGCAGGAATCTAAATGAATAAATGTTAAGTTAATTAAATATTTTCCCATGAAACTATATGTCTTTCTACTCAGCTCCTCCTGCGCCATAACATGCTGCCTTCAGCTCCAACACCATGTTCAACATGACAGGTTCTCTTTAAGGCTGGAATCACACATAGAGTGGGCAGAGTTGTCCCCTGTGAAGACATTGTCCCCTATAATGTCTTGAAATTATAACAAAAAAAATCTTATACCCACACGTTACTCCAGCACGGTTCTCTGTTGCGCTCCTCGGGTACTCCCGCTGTTGTTTGCTTTCAAATAGTAGCGGTGATGTGCCTGGATACAGCACATAACCACTGCAGCCAATCACTGTCCCCAGATATCTACAGCTGAGAACAGTGATTGGCTGTAGCAGTCATGTGCTGTATCCATGCACATCACTGTACACATCACGGTGACGTGCCTGGGTTTAGCACCTCAACGCTGCAGCTAGTCACTGTCCTCAGCTGTAGACCACTGAGGACTGTGATTGGCTGCAGTAGTCTTGTACAGTGGCAGTGGAGCAGAGAATGGTGCTGGAGTAAGGGGTGCGTATATGGTGTTTTTATATTCCAAGATGTAGAGTTTGTCAGAGATTTTTAAGGTTTTTTGACTATATTTTTAGTTTTTTTGACTGATCAACTTAGCACAAAATACCGAACATCCAAAAATGTTTATTAGGAACAAACTGGAAAACTAAAAAGGTATGTCTAAAAAGTCCTGAATACTGTTATGAACACATTAGAAGCATTTGCTGTAAACCCCTTAACTGTAAAGCTTTTAAGTGAGCTGAGCAGTAGAGTGCACAGGCTGGGGGATGATCCTCGTCCTGTTCCGTCCTAATCAACGCAGCGGACATCACTATATCGTGCTGGATGCTGAGCAGAGCACAGGAATGAGAACCAGGCCATAATCCATCACAGACACAGCAACTGGACTCATTATTATGTGTGTGTCATGGCAGGCAAAGCCCTCTGCTACTGTGGACCTCTTGGCAGCTGCTAGGCTGTTTTTTCCCCCAATGTGGCTGGCTGTGCATAGCATAGGGTTGCTCTTACAGACATATTGTGGTTAAAGTCAATGGGGTCAATTTGTCCCACGACAGGGCATACTAAGGATAAAACTAATTAAATGCACCCTTGGACCAACAGCCATATGTAGAAGAGACAAGGTTAACAGCACGCCAGAGAAAATCAAAGGGATGTGGGTGCAAGCTTCTTGGGGGTATTGATCAAGTCGCCCAATAAAATGCAATCCATAATATAGAAAAGATGGAGGCAGCATCCCAAGTAGTTAGGAAAGTGTGAACAATTTAAATTCAGGAGAAACATTTTGGCTAATACATTTTTCAGTCATACAGTCTACCACTAAAGGCCATATCTAGATACAGTATGTATGTGTCAATAACCGGCATCATCAATATGTGAAAAAGGCAAACAAGATGGATGTAAAAATAGCATAAGAAAAAGTTGTGCAATGTTAAAAAACACAATAACCAATAAGATAAATAAGGTGTACCCAAGCCTGTGAGGACCTGTACATAAACAGGGAACCCATGCATGTAGCGCCCATCTGCTAGTTAGTCTAAATATTTGTCTGACAGTATATGTTAAGCTTACTGCTATGTAGTTGTACACAGCAGACCCCCAGTGGCAAAGGACTTTTAATCTCTTACAGTATATGCCATGGTAAATTGTGACCATGCCATCTGAGGCCTTGACAGGAATGTGATTCTCCCATAGACTGCAATGGTAAATCTCAGCAGTGTATGGGAGAAGTTATCAGACAATTACAAGTTAAAGTCCCCTAGGACGTGGAATTCCAAATGGCGATTGTGAGCCGGAACTTCTCATCCAACATTAGAAATGCTCTTTTGGGCCGAACAGATACAAAATCCCAAAGGTATACTCCAAAATCTTGTGGAAAGACTTTCAAGCTCATACAGGTGTGGTGTACAGGAATTCTACAGGCTCTGATCTTGGTTATTTGTCATTTATGTTATGTACTTGTTTTTTAGATTAGTTCTCTTTCATTGGCCACCCGACTTATATTTTGCATTTTTGCCAGTTGTATTATCTCTGTACAGATTTGTTTTCTAAACTCCAAATCATTTATTAATGGATGGACAGTCATGATTCATCTCTCTTACAGGAGCTGCAGATACCTCCAGAAGTGACCACAAATAACACGTTCCTCTTTTGATCGTAAAGCATGAAATGGTAGTCACAGGACAGCAACATTGCTCACTCATTGTGGTACTGAAGCTGCTGTTAGCAGCACAGCAGAGTGAAGGCAATATTAACCAGCACAGGAAGCAACAAAGTACCAGACGAGATTGTACGATGATCCCCTGGCCGTCTATAGCAGAAACATCTTTGCCATGGCTGTTGCTCCTACTGTGGATACTAGCTTCTAAAGGGAAACTAAAGCCAGAGTCCAAATCTAAACACACACACACACAAAAAACAACCTACAAAACGTAACATATCTCCTTATGTGTCTCTGCAGACCATGAAAAATACAATCGAAAATCAGTGCATTGTTCTCTCAGGCTGCAGCCATGTCTTTTCCCCCTCACCCACTGGTATGATGTGCATGTGAGGCAGGTAGTACGTATATTAATAAAACAAATAGGTGATAATAACCATGTGGAACTGTAATAGACTACAGTATACTAAATCTAACAAGATAATTCCTACTTTCTATTACTAAATAGTGCCATAACTAGGCAGATGTGCAGGTTCCTAGGAAAGCTGGGTCACCACCATGTGAAAGTGTAATAGACTGCAGAATACTAACTCTATCAAGAAAAATCACCCTCCTCACTCCTAAATAGTCTCACAGCTAGGCAGATTTGCATTTCAGGTTCCTGGGAAAGCTGGGTTAAAACCATGTGAAACTGTAATAGACTACAGAATACTAAATCTGCCAAGATAAATCCCCCTCCCCATTAAAATGTATACAAACATAACTTAGACAATGATTTGTAGCGACAGTCGTGAGAGAAAATGCCTGTTCTGACGGAAACATTCCTCATGTCAGAAATCTATTAGATCTTCTGGGGGGCGTAGCTTGGCCGCGCGACACTATGGCCGCTTAACCTGTCAGCTCCGTGGACCTGCACCGCAAAAATGGCACAAAACAAATAAAAGACAAACAAAAGCAACTATAAAACAAGCACTTTAATATACTTAGCGATCCCGGTCTCCCGCGATGTCCAAGGGGAAGAGAAACGAGCGGGCATCGCGTCATATTTCAGCACTCGTCACAACGACAAAAGCTCCACAAGATGGTGCTGGTCCCTCACAAACCAGCCTAATAACGGCTGCTACTGATGATGATAGCAGTGGGGGCAGTTCTACAATAAAAATGCCGGTATTAACTCCTAAAAAAACGAGCATTAACTCTAAAAACTACCCCAAATAATAAGGAAGAAAAAGAAAAAAACGCTTTTTCCCCTAAAACTCCCTCAAACAATGCTGAACCCGCAAAAAAATGGAATATTTCCTCTCAAAACATCCTTTGGAAGACAGATCACGAAGGAATAATGTGAAAATGAGAGGAATGCCTGAAGAAATTGAACCCTCAAACCTAGAAATTTACATACGACAACTTATCAAATCTATACTACCAGCAAGTAACAACATAATGCTCATATTAGACAGAGCACACCAAAAACCAAAATCCAAGTCTGCACCTCCAAATACACCAAGAGACGTACTAACCAGAATACATTTTTACCACATAAAAGATTAACTACTACCAGAACCCTATCAAAATATCAAAATTTTTCCTGATCTTTCTGCTACAACAATACAAGCAAGAAAAGAGAATACTACTAACGCTTTCAGGGAAAACTAAATCAAATACAAATGGGGCTTCCCTACTAAAATAATCATCAAAACAGATGACAATACGTATATAATACGAAACCAAGAGGAAGGGGAAAAAATACTTCAACAATGGAACCTACCGCAAGCATCCAGACAAATACCAACTAAAAACCCCACCCAAAGGAAAATCTCACAAGAATGGAAGACCGTGGGAAGAAAAGGAAACCCCTCTTGTTAATCCACCTAACCTGACTTCACCGCCACACTAGATTTATGCCTTTTATAGGCAATATAGACTATTACCGTTTACTTTTACGTTTATTGTTATGCTATGTAATACCTAATATTTTATTTTTTAGGATAAGTATTTTCTCTGGTTGGACATGCCGATACTTAATACTCGACTTATTTCCTGATAACATAAGTTTATAAGCACTACTACACACACTAAAAAAGCATATATTGCATGTGATTATAGAATATGATCAATTTTCTATGCATTTTTCATATTTAATGAATGTATATGACTATAAAAATTACCTCTATTAATCCCAAAGGCCTAAACTCCCCCTAAAAAGCGCTATTTAATGTGGAATGAGGCAATATCTTTAAAATGTGACATTCTTTTTACTCTTTCATAAAGATAAAACCCCAAATACCAACATCCTAATTTCCCACATATATTCCTAGCATCACCTAATAAAAAAGTTTAACTTTAAACTAATACACATTAAAACTGACCAGCAAGGAAGATATATAATACTAATTTGTGAATTAAACAATATTAAATACACTTTAGTGAATATATACTCCCCTAACACAAGACAAAATGAATTTATTGCCAAAATACTCAAAAAAATAAAAAAATAGCACAAGGTCCGGTAATAATCGGTGGAGATTTTAACGATGTTATGTTCTCAGACCTAGACTCTACTGCCCCCTCCAGACGAAACTCCAATATACACAATCTTATTATCAAGGAAGGTTATTTGGACATCTGGAGATGCCATCACGGAACCGAAAAAGATTATACTTTCTACTCTCTACCAAACAACTCCTATTCCAGAATAGACATGTTCCTCATAAGCAGATCAGACTGACATAAAACCCAAAACCCATCAATTGGAAATATGTCATGGTCAGACCATGCACCAACTTCTATAGAAATTAAAGAACAATATCAAGGCCCATCTACGCCACTCTGGCGTTTATAAGACCATATCATAAATCATCCATCATATAGATAAGCACGAAACTTCCCTAAAAGAATATTTCTTAAACAATAACCAAACAGACTGCAACCCCTTCACTATATGGAACGCACATAAGGCAGTTATGCGCGGAATATTCATCCAAACATCAGCACATATAAATTAACTTAAAAAAAAAAAATACACACACATTACCCAAGAATTAACAAAACTTGAAACTAAGAATAAACAAAATCCAAACCAATCTGATTCTGAAGATTTAAAAAAACTTAGATTAGAACTACAACAGACTCTCGCTGACCAATTCGGAACCATATTATTAAAATATAAAGTGAATTTCTACGCTAACAATAATAAACCCGGGAAATTTCTTGCACGTCAAGCTAAAACAAGAAAAGCAAAACAGAGGATAACCTATCTATTGACAGATAATAACCAAAAAATAATAAACCCGCAACAAATAGTCAAAAAATTCAAAGAATATTACTCTTCACTATATAACCTAAGATATAACCCAAACATCATACAGCCTAAGCGAGCGTCCTTCACTCAGAGCGCCTGCGCCGACTAAAGACCGATACGGCGCAGGCGCGGGATTGCAGCTGCAGACAGGGCCAGCGGGAGGAGGAGAGCGCGCTGGCCCTGTCTATCAAAAGAAGAGGGGGCGTTCCAAGGCCATGAAGATGCGGCGGCTACCAGCAAGTACCCGCCCAACTTGCTGGTAGCGAAGCTAATTTACATATGACAAAAGTAAGTTTTTAAGAAGATTGCAAACAGAAAAAAAGATATTAAACATATGTTTGAACTCAGCTGACATTAGCAAGTAGCTAATGTCAGCTAGTGAAAATTCGTCAGTGGGGGTGACAGAAGCCCTTTAAACTATACGCAATTATCTGGACTAATGAAATATCCAAAGGAATGCATCACTGCAAACTCTCAAGGAAAATACTCCTGAGGTGGCATCTAACTCTGGAAAAAATAAATCATACGGACCCCAACTACTCTGACTTATCGTCATCTATGGTGGACATGCCCAAATATTCAAACCTTCTGGAAAACGGTATTTGAGAAACTAAACGGAATGCTACAAACAAACGTACAACCATCTCCAGACTTTGCTTTATGTTTCCTAACAAAGCAACCAATTCCAAGATGGATTAAAACAGTGGGGTCCCATATAATACTGGCCGCAAGAAGCCTCAAAGCACAAAAATGGAAAAACACGGAAACTCCTACCATCACAGAAATGTGGTCATCAGTAACACAAGCATACAATATTGAGATTAAATATGCTTCATATTCACTATCCTTGACTAAAATAATAAAATTGTTAGTCTCAATGGAATCTGGATTACTAATTCTTTATATATGTTCCAATAACATGTGTGTGCGTGGGTATATGTGCATACACATATATGTGCACTTTACAAGTGTAATGTGTGTGTGCATGTATGTGTGTGTGCATTGAACTTATATGCATGTGTGGGTGTACATCAAATCTTATCATACATAGATGGTCATGAACACATACACATACATAATTAAGAATATTTCGTCATTATTAATTTTAAGGTTAATTAATTTTGTGTATGCGTTTTTGTCCTATAACTATTTATCTGCTGATACTCCTAAAACCTATTTCATATCAGCATGCCCAACCTTCTAATGTTCTAATGTAAAAACGACAAACCAATGAAATTTCTGTAAAAGTTTATTGATATTTATTGCAAATATAATCGAGATAATTTGTGATATACTAAAAAAACAATAAAAAATACTGATCCATTAGATCTTCCTCTCTGGCGACTGTAGTGGTAATTATTCAAGCATGTTAGGCATGTGAGACATCAGTGGCCCTTACATGGAGAAGGATATAAGAGGAGATAACTACAACTAAATCTCCTCTCACAAGTCCTTTCCCTGTGAACCCTATTGGGTCCCAGTTAGTCAACTTCTATCCACCTCTCATTAGACATCAACCAGGAGCCACCTCCCATCACCACTGCACTCAACCCAAATCCACATTTGGTTCATCATAAAGGGAACCAAATAGAAAGAGCAGCATTTTCTGCATTAGCATCTGCTGAATTACATACCATTAATTCCAAACATATCAAATCTGACAATGTATCCTTTTCAGTAAGATAGGCACTTAAAGAAATTTACTAACACTCTGATGATCTATCCAGAATATAGAGTATCTGATTTGTGGGGATCCGACACCTGGGACCCCTGACAATCAGCTTTTTGAGGATGCACCAATGCTCCTCTGAGCGTTGCAACCTTCTCACTGCATATCCTAGACCAGTGACGTTATGTTCATCAGTCATGTTGCCTAGGGGCAACTCAGCCCCATTGAAGTGAATGGGAAGCTCCCTTCGGCTGAGGTGTGGAGCCTTGACTGAATGAAATTGGGTGAGTGCCACTGGGTGATGCAGAAGTTGCTGCGGCAGGCTGGACCACCACATAAGAGCGACGGTTCTCCCAGGCCACTTTATGGTGACGCTGCATGTGTTGACGCAGGGCAGTGGTGCCAACATGCACCCTGGCCACGCTTCACCTTCTGCACACAAATTCGGCAAATGGCCATGTTCACCTCCTCCGGTGGCTTAACAAAAAACTGCCACACCACCAAGTGTGGCATTTTCCTCCCAACACTTCATACTGACTGGTTGCTACTGCTGCTTCCTTGAGCCCCTGCACCGCTACTTCCCAGGCAGGTAGGCTCCTGCGAAGCGGGCCGTCAAACCTAGGCACGTTTGGCTCCCGACCTCCCACTGTTGCCTCCCTGCTGACTCACGGCCATGCTACCACCTTGCTGGCTCAGCTGCTGCCTCATGCACATGCTGCCATTCTATTCTCCTAATGATGATGAAGCTCCTTCTTCACCTGGCTCCCAAGTGCGATCAGCTTCATCATCATCCACTACTGTCTGCACGTCACTGATGTCCCCCTCAATGGTCTCAGGGCCAGGAGCCTGACCGCTCGCAACATCAGCTCCCACGCAACTCTCATCATTACTACTTGCCCGCCTACTGGGGGAAGCGGCTGATCAATCCTCCAGATATTGGTTGGGCGGTAGCTGCTGACTGCCCTCTGGTAGCTCGCTGAAAAGTGGAGCGTAGCCTACGGCATATAATACTACTCTAGCAGAGGGAACAGAAAAGGACAAAGGCAGGTTGAGGACAGGTGAGGGCACAGGGTCTGCTACCGGGCCATGCCAACTAAGCGTTGTATCTGAAGAACCCACCGACTCTTGGTTGGGGGTGTCTGATGTTACTTGCGACGAAGTAGAAGACCGAGTTAACCATTCAAGCTGGTTAAGACACAACCGCTAGCTGACATTGGGAGGTCTGGCCTCTTGGTGCAACTCCTGCTGCCCCCCCCCCCCTTCTTCTACTTTTACTTGTGCCTGCGCCAGAAACATTTTGAACACTGCCTGTTCCCTTTAAAGGGCCTGTCACTTGTCTGTCTGACATACTGTTAGAATAATTAAATTAAAAGGAAATTAATACACCCCCAAAAAGCTGTAAAACAATGTAACTTGACCGCAGAGCGGAAAATAAAACGTACTTGTTTTTTCCACTAATACACCCCAAAAAAGGCTGTAGTACCATGTAACTGCACTGCAGAATGGCAAATAAGATGTACTTTTTGTACTATTAAAACACCCCCAAAAAATGTGCAGTACAATGTAACTGCACCGCAGAATGGCAAATAAGATGTACTTTTTTTTACACTAATACACCCCAAAAAAGGCTGTAGTACACTGTAACCGCACAGCAGAATGGAAAATAAGACGTACTTTTTATACTATTAAAACACCCCCCAAAAAAATGTGCAGTACAATGTAACTGCACCGCAGAATGGCAAATAAGATGTACTTTTTTACACTAATACACCCCAAAAGAAACTGTAGAATAATTTGAATGCACCGCAAAACGGTTAATATGACATACATATATTTCCTATAAATAAACCCTGCAACACAGCACTTGCACCCCAATGACAAGCAGTATAATGGCAATTTGGATCCCAAATAAGTGCAGCAAGGTGTAACAGAATCACTCCTATTACCCAGGCTATACAGTCTCCTATTGCTCCCTGTTCTCCTTTTATAGTGTAGATGATGCCTCCCTATGCTTTCCCTACACCTTGAATGATTTCGCCTGCTGACGTCTCTCCCTGCACTAAGCACACTGGAAAATGGCAGAATCCAAAATGGCTGAGGCTGTCTGGCTGCTGATTGGCTGTGTGCATGGCATTGTGGGTGATCCCTCATTCCCAGAGCTCTTTGCTCCACGCCCTAACAAGTGAAGCAGCCATTTTAGGTAAAAATGCGATTCATTACTACGAAACGTGAGGAAATTCGGATTTGGTGCGAATTAAATTTTTCCTGAAATTCGGATCGAATTCCACTTGGTCAACTTGGATTCACTCATCTCTATAGATGACCTGTTGTTTATATGGGACGGGTCCAAAGAAAGTCTCAACCACTTTACTTCCCACATACTCAGTGGAGCCTCAAGTTTACAGTGGAATATCTAGATTTTGTGCTGCAAGCTGAAGACATTATCATGACTAAAACCTTTTTCAGGAAGGTTGACTGTAAGGCCTGATTTATCAATCCTTTAACGGCAGAATTCTGGCTTAAAAAAGTCACAAAATAGGGCTTTTGCGACTTTTTGCATTTGTACACCACCAACTTCAGTTTTGGTGGAAAATGGGCCTGGTTAGCTATGTTAATGATGAGTTTTACTCCAGATTTATCATTGAGACTTTTTTAAAAAGCTGCATTCTCAATCCAGGAGGAGGGTGGAGTAGGAAAACTGGCAGAGCTTTTCTAGACAAAAGTGTTTGGTTTAAGGATAAGACAAATTTTTTAAATGTGACATTTGATAAATGTGGAATAAGGTAAGACAATGCAGACTCAAGCAAAACTGACTTCAAATATTCCCCTCGTGAAAAATTCACTATTTTAGGGCTTTTAGGGCTCTTTTACACGAGCACATGCCGTGTGGGTAATCCGCTGTGTAAAAGAGAGCCAAGCCCCGTTCCGGACAGCTGCGACACGGAGCATTAACATGATTGATAATGCTCTTTGCCTCTCAGTGATCTTTTTACTACAAAATCACAGTGAGATTAAGTTGTCACCATGAATCTGTAGTAAAAAGGTCACACAGAGGCACAGAGCATTATCAGTCATGTTAATACTCCATGTCTCTGCTGTCCGGAACGGGGCTTGGCTCTGTTTCACGTAAAGGATTCCACGCAGGGGATCCGCTCATGTGAAAGAACCCTTACATTACAAGACTTCCCATTTCAAGTAATACAAAAATAATGTCCTTTTCCATAGACTCAGATGCAATTGTAGTAAACACTTGGATTTTCTCTCCCAATAGTAGACCATGTAGCAGCGTTTCAAAAAGAAACAAAATCTCCTATATCACTACATAAAGTGACTCCCACAGTAAAATCTAAGACCGTCTTAGAAGCAATTGGCCTATCCTATCACACATACCAGTATGGAAAACATACTCACCCCTTCACTACCAGAGCCATACATGTATGGTGCTTGTGGGGTCTTTAAACATGGCACTCGCTTGCGCGTGCAGTGGGCGCCACAGCCGACGGGTCTCTGCTGTTTCAAACAGCAGAGGCCAGCATCGAACAGTAATAATGCCAATCGCTGCAATTACAGCCTTTCGATGCTGTGTCCAAAGTGTAAAAAACCCGGAAGTGCACGCTTCTGGGTTAAGACTGGCATCTCTGTGTGGCAATTGAGGATGTTGCTTATTATTTCTAATTGGCTGGGTCTCTTTGATAGAGTTGAGCGAAAAAACCTGGAAGTTCGGGTTCGCCGTGTTTGGCCGAACTTCATAAAAAAGTTCGGGTTTGGGATCCAAACTTGACCCAGAACCCGAATCCTATTGAAGTCAATGGGGACCCGAACTTTGGGGCACTAAAATTGCTCTAAAAAAGTCCAGGAAAGGGCTAGAGGGCTGCAAAATGTGGGCAAGTGCCCTGCAAACAAATGTGGATAGGGAAATGACGTAAACTAAAAATAAAATAAATAAAAATTACAAAATGTAATCCTGAGCTAAGAGCAGGAGGCCCATATGGACTAGGAGGTTGAGGAGGCGGTGAACGTGGCGTTGTAGGTGGACGTGGTGATGTAGGTGGATTTGACGTGTAGGTGGAAGCGGCGGTGGAGAAGGTTGAGGCAGCCAACACTTTTTTTTTTCTTTTAATTTAATTTGGGTACACCACAAAACATTGTGGAATACATAAAATAACACAAAGAGAAAGTGCGCTGGAGTATAACAATGGCTGTGTGAAGTCGGTATACTTGTCTATTCTGCACAAAGTACAGACAAGTCTTGAGGGATCCATGCCTGGTTAATTTTAATGAACGTGAGCTTGTTCACATTGGCTGTGGACAGGCGGATGCGCTTGTCTGTGATAACACCGCCTGCCGTGCTAAACACATGTTCAGACAATACACTGGCTGCAGGGCAGGCCAGCACCTCCAAGGTGTAAAGGTGAAGCTGATGCCATGTCCCCAACTTGGAGACCCAGAAGTTGAATGCGGCGTAGCTAGAAATGACTGGGCCCAACAGAAAATTTTTGATTGGGGCCCCCCCCCCCAGTAATTTTTCGCAACCCCTTCCTTTCATGCTGCCCCCATTCCTGTGGCTACTGAAGATCGCTCTCTCAGACCAGGCAGCTGTTCCATCCGTTTTCAACACTTTCTATACTGCCACTGTATAATAATGTTGAGGGGGCCCTGAGAAAGTCTTTTAGTCCTCCTCCTCCTGGATGGGCCCCTTCTTGGTCAGGGCCCCAAAGCAGCTGCTTTCCCTGCTTCCCCTGTAGCTACGACTGTAGTATAACAATGGTTGGGTGAGGCCGGTATACATGTCTATTCTGCATAAGGTACGAACAAGTCCTGTTGGATCCATGCCTGGTTCTTTTTAATGAACGTGAGATTGTCCATGTTGGCTGTGGACAGGCAGCTGCGCTTGTCTGTGATAATGTCCCCAGCCGTGCTAAATACACGTTCAGACAATACACTGGCTGCAGGGCAGGCCAGCACCTCCAAGGCGTAAAGGGCAAGCTCAGGCCATGTGCCCAGTTTGGAGACCCAGAAGTTGAATGGGGCAGACCCATCAGTCAGTATGTGTAGGCGTTTGCACACATACTGCTCCACCATGTTGCTAAAATGCTGCCTCCTGCTAAGATGTTGCGTATCAGCTGGTGGTGCTGGTTGTTGTGGCGTGGTGACAAAGCTTTTCCACATTTCGGCTATGCTTACCCTGCCTTCTGAGGTGCTGGCAGTGACCTGGCTGCATTGGCGACCTCTTCCTTCTCCTCTGCCTTTGCCTTGTGCTTCCACTGAGCCCCCGGTGTCAGTTGGGAATGCCATCAGCAGAGTGTCTACCAGCGTGCACTTGTACTCGCGCATCTTCCGATCACGCTCCAGTGAGGGAATTAAGGACGGCAACTTGTCCTTGTAACGGGGATCCAGCAGGGTGGCCACCCAGTAATCAGCACAAGTTAGAATGTGGGCAACTCGGATGTCGTTGCGCAGGCACTGCTGCATGTAGTCTCTCATGTGTGCCAGGCTGCCCATAGGCAAGGACAAGCTGTCCAAACACGGTTCCTCCTCCTCCTCCAGAACTGTGCCCTGGCTGGACAATTGTGTACCTTGCCTATTTCGGTGCAGGAACCCACCCTCCGAGCCACCTGTGAATACTGGCCTGATAACCGTTGAAATGATCCCTCTTCCTCCTCCTCTTACTGCTGTGACACATCTTCCTCCATCATCGCCCGAAGCGTTTTTTCAAGGAGACATAGATAGATAGCAACGCTGAGAACGGCGTCATCGACACTGGCCATGTTGGTGGAGTAGTTGTAACAGCGCAACAAGACATACAGATCCCGCATGGAGGCCCACTCAGTGGTGGTGAAGTGTTGCTGTTCCGCAGAGCAACTGTCCCGTGCTGCAGCTGAAACTCCACTATCGCCAGCACATGCGCCAGGCAAGGTGTGCGTCAAACAGACTAGGCCCAGAGCTGCTACGAGATTTCGCTCATTATTGTACACCACCAGGCTGGGCTTGAGGCTCAGTGGCACCAACCACTCAGTGTTCTGTTGTTCCAGGCCCGTCCAAAGCTCCTGCGCAGTGTGGGGTTTGTTCCCCAAACAGATGAGTTTAAAAACTGCCTGCCGTCTTTCTGCCTGGCTGTGCTGAAGTTTGTGGTGAAGGTGTTATGCTGAGAGGATGAGGAGGTGGTAGAGGAGGATGAAGCGGAGTAGGAGGAGGAGGAGGCAACAGGAGGCAAAGAGAAATGCCCTGCAATCCTTGGGGGCAGAAGGACATGCGCCAAACAGCTATCGGCCTCAGGCCCAGCCGCCACTGCATTTACCCAGTGTGCTGTTAGGGAGCTATAACGGCCTTGCCCGTGCTTACTGGTCCACATATTGGTAGTTATGTGGACCTTGCCACAGATGGCATTGAGAGTAAACACCTTATTTTGTCCGTCACATGCTTGTACAGATAAGGGATGGCTCGCCTGGAAAAGTAGTGGCGGCTTTGAATGACGTACTGTGGGACAGCCACCACCATAAGGTTTTTTAAAACTCTCAGCATTTCAAAGGACAGGGTCCAACCCCTTCTAATTAGCAAGGTATCCTGCACCTGGAACCTAGAAAGTTTTTTGCTTGACACCTGTATACCAAAAGGGCTAAATAGAAAACATGATCTTACTCTGCAATACAACTAAGATGTTCTCATTATGTATATGTATGCACCACCTGTGATGCTGGATCTCCTCCCCTGGATCACTGAATGGCTCACATGGTGTCAAAAACCCCACAAAACCGTTACATAAAACTCGACACTACAGAATATATTTTAAATACTTTATTGTAATGGATAAAATAGGCCACGGTGTTCGGTATGTTACCATCACTGAATAATACTATGAAATCAACCATTAATCTCTTCAACTCAAACAGTAATAAATCATATAGTCCACCAAATGGTGACTATTTACCCCCATACTAAACACCGTGACAATTCTTTTAGGGAGGGAGGGAAGGGAGTTTTCTTCTCTGCCGCTCAGAAGTACGCAGTTAACTGTCATCCTCTTTCTTTTAAAGGTACTCACATGCTTGGACCGTTGGATTCTTCTCCAATCAACTTGCAGAAGGGCTCTCTCGAGAAGATCAGACTGCACCAAAGGCATCTGTTACCAGGTAAGAAATAGTTCCATAAAACACCATACATATGCAATTAAGCGGTGTCATGACACCATGTCACCCCTTAATTGCATCCGCAATAAGGTCTGTCCATGGTGTCAAAAACCCCACAAAACCGTTACATAAAACTCGACACTACAGAATATATTTTAAATACTTTATTGTAATGGATAAAATAGGCCACGGTGTTCGGTATGTTACCATCACTGAATAATACTATGAAATCAACCATTAATCTCTTCAACTCAAACAGTAATAAATCATATAGTCCACCAAATGGTGACTATTTACCCCCAAACTGCCATAAAGCGAAGCTAAATGGCACATACCGAACCGCAGCCTCTTTCAATCAAATTTTGAAAACCCACATTGAGTATATCTAAACCAATGGCAGACAAAGAACTTTTACTCTCATTGTAAAGACCTTCTGTGTAACCCTCCAACTCTATATGCCTATAAGAGAATTTGCCATGCATCGCCGAAAATTTCTCCATATTTTTATTTACTCTTATTCTAATCTTATCCATAAAGGACAACTGTTTATATTTCCATTCCCATTTAGGAATGATTTCAGAAAATGCTAATATAACGGAAGGGAATAACATGTGAACTTTGTTGAACGTGTCCTTCATCTCTTTCAAGAGGAGATGTGTACACATTTTACCGAGGTCATCAGTACCAATGTGTAAAATAACTAAATGGGGCACTGGCCAAATAACTAAAAGAGAACAACAGAGTGAACATACTTCAATTAATTTAACTATGCCCCTCCAAAATATAATGACTCTGTTACCAAACCCCAAATTGTCAGAGTAAAATCTCATTCTTGAACGTTCAGACGCTGAATCCACTAGTTCGTTTCCTATTATCCAAATAATCTTTAAATCTGCAAAAGATTAACACAATAAATCAGGTCTCACATAGATCTTATATCTATCAGACTTCCATCTGCCTATTCTTTTTATATCTCGTGCCTTAAGACCCAATCTATGAGCGTAAGTAGCTGCTCCTACCCTGAAAGAATGTGCGGATATTTTTTCCCCGCTCAGATTCGAAAGCTCTTTACATTTAGACAGAATAAAATTAAATTGAAATCTAGTGAGGGGGGTATTATCTAAATGTAAAAATAAAGGGCCAAAGACAGGGCCTCGATTATGCAACCAGGCTTTCATAGCTAATATCGGACACAATTCCTTAAGATAAAACATATTAAGGTGACACCAAGTCCCATTACCAAACTGGTCAGTCTTAGACTTTTTGACGAGAATACTCGATCTATCCTTATGCATAACCAAGTCTTTTAAAAGTAATGGTGCTGTCGATGTTCTATTAACAGATGTAATTTCACTGATTCTCAACGCTCCGAAAAAGGAGATTAAAAAAGCAGCTTTAACCGCTTGCCGACCGCCGAACGCACGGATGCGTCCAGGCGGCGGCAAGTTTGTTCCTCCTGGACGCATCCGTGCGTCATCTCGCGAGAGCCGAGATCTGCTGTGAACGCGCGCACGCGCGCGCGCGCGTTCACAGCAGAGCGCGGCTCTGCAGTTGTACTACAGCCTGCCAGCGATGATCAATCGCTGGCAGGCTGTAAATGTAAAATAAATGAGATCAAAGTGGTATAACAGACGCTGTGTTGCTAACAGCGTCTGATATACCTAATACCTGGTCCTCTGGTGGTCCCATTTACTGGGATCGACCACCAGAGGACCAGGTAACAATGTAAAGTTGCACCAAACACTACACTAACCCCACCCCCACCCCCTCACTTTATAACCACTATTAACCCCTTGTTAACCCCTGATCACCGCATATAGACTCCCTGATCACCCCCTGTCACTGATCACCCCCTGTAAGGCTCTATTCACATGTCCATATGTGTTTTGCGGTTCAGCGGATCCACAGATCCGTGCCACGGATCCGCGGCGCGGATCCGCAAAACTACGGACACCGTCAATGTGCTTTCCGCATTTTGCAGATCCGCACATTGCCAGAACTATATAGAAAATGCTTTTTCTTGTCCGCAGTGCGGACAAGAAAAGGGCATATTCTATATTTTTGCGGAACGGAAATGCAGACCCGTAAGTGCGGATCCGCAATTCCGGATCCGAGCGGGACAAAGTCTGTCCCCATAGAAATGAATGGGTCCGCAATTCCGTTCCGCAAACAGAATTTCGGACGTGTGAATGGGGCATAAGGGTCCCTTATCACCGCCAGTTAGTTAGCTACTTGTAAGGTAGCTAGCGCCCAGCCCACCGCACCACAGTCACTGATTTTGGCAGAGATTTTTTCATCCACATTGATCGATGCGAATGAAAAAATCTGTGCCGTTCATTTTTTTTTTTTTTTCTCAGCCCAGAGGCTGAACGGAAAAAAAAAATCTCATTACCCGTATGCTCAATATACGGAGAATCGCAGAAACTCCTAATGCTGGCCATACGTGTAATGATTGCGGAGACCCTCAAATGCCAGGGCAGTACAAAAACCTCACATGTGACCCCATTTTGGAAAGAAGACACCCCAAGGTATTCCGTGAGGGGTATGGGGAGTTCATGTAAAATTTTATTTTTTGTCACAAGTTAGTGGAATATGAGACTTTGTAAAAAAAAAAAAAAATCAATTTCCGCTAACTTGTGCCCAAAATTTTTTTCTGTGAACTCGCCATGCCCCTCACGGAATACCGTGGGTGTCTTCTTTCACAATGGGGTCACTTGTGGGGTATTTATACTGCCCTGGCATTTAAGGGTCCTAAAGCGTGAGAATCCAAATGCGTAAAAATGCCCTGTGAAATACTAAAGGTACTCATTGGTTTTAGGGCCCCTTTGCGCATCTTGGCTGCAAAAAAGTGGCACACATGTGGTATCGCCGAACTCAGGAGAAGTAGGGCAATGTGTTTTGGGGTGTATTTTTATATATACCCATGCTGGGTGAGAGAAATATCTCTGTAAATGACAACTTTTTAAATTTTTTTATACAAAGTTGTCAATTTACAGCGATATTTCTCACACAAAGTAATGGGTATATGTAAAATACACCCCAAAACACATTGCCTACTTCTCCTGAGTACGGCGATACCACATGAGTGACACTTTTTGCAGCCTGGATGCAAAGGGGCCCAAATTCAACGAGTACCTTTAGCTTTACATGGCTGCTCACAATTTAGCCCCGCCCAAAATGCCAGAACAGTACAAACACCCCACATGTGACCCCATTTTGGAAAGAAGACACCCCAAGGTATTCGCTGAGGGGCATAGTGAGTCCATGAAAAATTTAACTTTTTGTCAAAAGTTAGCAGAAAGGGAGACTTTTTGAGAAAAAACAATAAAAAATCAATTTCCGCTAACTTGTGCCAAAAAAAAAATCTTCTGTGAACTCGCCATGCCCCTCACAGAATACCTTGGGGTGTCTTCTTTCCAAAATGGGGTCACATGTGGGGTATTTATACTGCCCTGGCAATTTAGGGGACCTAAAGCGTGAGAAGAAAAATGCATAAAAATGCCCTCCTAAAAGGTACTCATTGGTTTTAGGGCCCCTTTGCACATCTTGGCTGCAAAAAAGTGCCACACATGTGGTATCGCCGTACTCATGAGAAGTAGGGTAATGTGTTTTGGGGTGTATTTTTACATATACCCATACTGGGTGAGAGAAATATCTCTGTAAATTGACAACTTTGTATAAATTTTTTTAAAAAGTTGTCATTTACAGAGATATTCTCACACCCAGTATGGGTATGTTTAAAAATACACCCTAAAGCACATTGCCCTACTTCTCCTGAGTACGGCGATACCACATGTGACACTTTTTGCAGCCAAGATGCTAAAGGACCCAAATTCCAATGAGTACCTTTAGGATTTCACAGGGCATTTTTACTCATTTTGGATTCTCACGCTTTAGGGCCCCTAAAATGCCAGGGCAGTATAAATACCCCACAAGTGACCCCATTGTGGAAAGAAGACACCCCAAGGTATTCTGTGAGGGGCATGGCAAGTTCACAGAAATTTTTTTTTTTGGCACAAGTTAGCGGAAATTGATATTTTTTTTTTTTTTACAAAGTCTCATATTTCACTAACTTGTGACAAAAATAAAATTTACATAAACTCACCATACCCCTCACAGAATACCTTGGGTTGTCTTCTTTCTAAAATGGGGTCACATGTGGGGTATTTATACTGTCCTGGCATTTTAGGGGCCCCTAAAGCGTGAGAAGAAGTCTGGAATCCAAATGCGTAAAAATGCCCTGTGAAATCCTAAAGGTACTCATTGGAATTTGGGCCCCTTTGCACCCAGGCTGCAAAAAGTGTCACTCATGTGGTATCGCCGTACTCAGGAGAAGTAGGGCAATGTGTTTTGCGGTGTATTTTTAATTTTTTTTATACAAAGTTGACAATTTATAGAGGTATTTCTCTCACCCAACATGGGTATATGTAAAAATACACCCCAAAACACATTGCCCTACTTCTCCTGAGTACGGCAATACCACATGAGTGACACTTTTTGCAGCCTGGGTGCAAAGGGGCCCAAATTCCAACGAGTACCTTTAGCTTTTACATGGCTGCTCACAATTTAGCCCCGCCCAAAATGCCAGAACAGTAAACACACCCCACAAGTGACCCCATTTCGGAAAGTAGACACCCCAAGGTATTCACTGAGGGGCATAGTGAGTCCGTGGGAGATTTCATTTTTTTGCCAGAAGTTAGCAGAAATGGAAACTTTATTATTTTTATTTTTTCCTCAGAAAGTGTCATTTTCCGCTAACTTGTGAAAAAAATGAAATGATACATGAACTCACCATGCCCCTCCATGAATACTTTGGGGTGTCTTCTTTCTAAAATGGTGTCATTTGGGGAGTATTTATACTATCCTGACATTCTAGCACCTGAAGAAACATGACAGGTGCTCAGAAAGTCAGAGCTGCTTCAAAATGCAGAAATTCACTTTTTGCACCATAGTTTGTAAACGCTATAACTTTTACCCAAACCAATAAATATACACTTATTGTATTTTTTTTTATCAAAGACATGTAGAACAATAAATTTTGCGAAAAATTTATATAGAAATGTAGTTTTAAAAAAAAAAAAAATTACAACAGAAAGTGAAAAATGACATTTTTTTGCAAAAATTTCGGTAATTTTTGATTAATAGCAAAAAAAGTAAAAACGTCAGCAACAATGAAATGCCACCAAATGAAAGCTCTATTAGTGAGAAGAAAAGGAGGTAAAATTCATTTGGGTGGTAAGTTGCATGACGGAGCAATAAACGGTGAAAGTAGTGTAGTGCAGAATTGTAAAAAGTGGCCTGGTCATTAAGGGTGTTTAAGCTAGGGGGGCTGAAGTGGTTAAAAAGAGAGACCTCGTATGGTGAAGAACAAACCAACGGTAAGAGGTACATAAAGTTATTTAAATTCTCCAATGATAAAGGTTTAGTTCTAATTGACTCCTGTTTGATTTTTCTGGAACCCTTCAAAATTTGTTTAGCTAAAAAATTGTCAGAAAATGGGGTAATATTAAGAGTTTTCTGAAAAAATGAAATGCCATATATATTTTTTTTGTATATACTCCCCTTTCTTCCCTTCTCTTAACAATTTCTGAATGAAAAGTAATAAGTGTAACGTATCACTGCCCCTAATGTCAAAGTTGTTAGCCAAGCAGAATCGCTGCCAATTTAGCCAATGCGGCTGAGTAAGCAGCCCATGTTGCGGTACAGCCGGAGGGGGCAGAGCTTCTTCCACCAGAGGGCGCCTGAGAGTGATGTCATCAGAGGACGGCTCTGCGCTCCTAGGAAGTAAGGCAGCGCAGACCGTTTCAGAAGATTGCCGATCCACTTGATTGTTAGAGCAGGCCAGGTCCTCCTGTAAGCAGCGACGCAGCCAACCTTCTCCTCCTGCACTTTCTGCCTTAGCGATTAGTTGTTTAAGTAAATCCTCCATGCTGAAAACTTCTCTCTTCTCTCTTCAGGTCCAGTTTTCTTCTCTGCCGCTCAGAAGTGTGCAGTTAACTGTCATCCTCTTTCTTTTAAAGGTACTCACATGCTTGGACCGTTGGATTCTTCTCCAATCAACTTGCAGAAGGGCTCTCTCGAGAAGATCAGACTGCACCAAAGGCATCTGTTACCAGGTAAGAAATAGTTCCATAAAACACCATACATATGCAATTAAGTGGTGTCATGACACCATGTCGCCCCTTAATTGCATCCGCAATAAGGTCTGTCCATTCTAGGTTCCAGGTGCAGGATACCTTGCTAATTAGAAGGGGTTGGACCCTGTGCTGTATAAAAGGAATGGTTTTAATACATTTTGTTATGTCTTGATAAAGGGCTGGATTCTGTAGCCGAAACGGATCACTTTGATGTCATTTTCTGTGACTTTGGTGGATTTTATATGATGAGCCAATAAAGAACCTTTTTTATTCCATAAGAGGCTGAATTCCATTTTCCTATTAGAGACTTTTCTTGGTTTTGGAGGTGTTTACTCCACTGCAGCTCATGTCTTGCACTTAGATGCCCGGTCATGCAGGTTGTGCTCAGGTTTAGAACGTTTATGCCTCGCTTCAGGCTCTGATTGCACAGCATGCAGACCACTCATGTCTTGTCGTCTGCACATTGTTTGAAGAACTGCCACACCGGGGAACTCCTTGGAGCTGTCTTTGGTGTGCTCAGTCCCCGGGTTCGGTGGGCAGTAGCAGACGTAGTGTCTAGGGGACAGGAGCTCTGCTTCTGCACCTTGCTCCCTCTTTTTCTGTGCTGGTGTCTCTGTGCGACCACTGCCTCTTCCTTCAAACTGCACATGTCACTAGCATGACCTTCATCCCATGTAGGGTGTAGGACCTCATCGTCCTCCACATCATCTTCCACCAAGTCTTCTGCACCCCTGCCCTCCCTGTCGGTTTGCACACTGCAGAAAGTTGCAGCAGTTTCACCTGTTTTTCGTCATCATCAGAGACGTGCTACGGTGGTCTTCCCATGTCCTTATCCTCAAACATAAGTGATTGGGCATCGGTGCACTCAATCTCTTCCACTTCTGGAGCAGGGCTAGGTGGATGGGCCGGGGAAACTCTGCCAGGAGAGTCATCAAAAAGCATGAGAGTCTGCTGCATGACTTGGGGCTCAGACTGCTTGGCTGATTTGCAAGGGGGTGAGGTGCTAGATAGCTGCCCATGGCCTGCAGGTGCCAACTCTGAGCTTTCAGCAGTGGACCGGGTGGGACATAATGTGAAGGTACTGGAGGCACTATCAGCCACCCAATCTACTAGTGCTTGTACGTGCTCTGGCCTCACCATTCGTAGAGAGGCATTCAGGCCTACTAAATAATGTGAAAGGCCCTGTCGTCTACGCGAACCTGAGGAAGGTGTTTTATTTGGGTGTGTAGCTGGCACAGATCCAACATGTCCTCTCCCTGCAACAGGAGCCCCACCAACACCAGCAGCACCATGACCATGGCCACGTCCCATATTTGACGCTCTCCTCATTATTTTCGGTAAAGCAACAAAGTATCAGACAGATTTAATAAAACTTTTTCCCTGTCAGGTATGCCGTGCCCGTGTCATAAACAGAAAAGATTGGTTTTGGTCACACCTCTATGTGACAGATGAATTTATTACACTTTGTGACCTGCCTAATATGCCCTGGCAGTCTGAATACATTTTGGCAAGTCAGGTATGCAGTGCAGCAGGAAACACAGGGTACCGCAGGGGTACTTTATGGGCCAAAATGATGATGTTGTTTTTTTTCAACCACAATATCCTAATGTCATTTACTAATTTTATTTGATTTGCAGTACAAGGCAAAAAGGTAGTTTATAGGAAAAACTAAGATTAAAGGGCTTCTGTCACCCCCACTGACGAATTTTCACTAGCTGACATTAGCTACTTGCTAATGTCAGCTGAGTTCAAACATATGTTTAATATCTTTTTTTCTGTTTGCAATCTTCTTAAAAACTTACTTTTGTCATATGTAAATTAGCTTCGCTACCAGCAAGTTGGGCGGGTACTTGCTGGTAGCCGCCGCATCTTCATGGCCTTGGAACGCCCCCTCTTCTTTTGATAGACAGGGCCAGCGCGCTCTCCTCCTCTCGCTGGCCCTGTCTGCAGCTGCAATCCCGCGCCTGCGCCGTCTCGGTCTTTAGTCGGCGCAGGCGCTCTGAGTGAAGGCGCTCGCTTAGGCGCTCCGTCCTCAGTGCGCCTGCGCCGATGGCGTCAGCGCTACACCCGGAAGAAAAGACGCCGGCATCGCCTGCTCTTTACCAGGGATGCCGGCGTCTTCTCTTCCGGGTGTAGCACTGACGTCATCGGCGCAGGCGCACTGAGGACGGAGCGCCTAAGCGAGCGTCCTTCACTCAGAGCGCCTGCGCCGACTAAAGACCGAGACGGCGCAGGCGCGGGATTGCAGCTGCAGACAGGGCCAGCGAGAGGAGGAGAGCGCGCTGGCCCTGTCTATCAAAAGAAGAGGGGGCGTTCCAAGGCCATGAAGATGCGGCGGCTACCAGCAAGTACCCGCCCAACTTGCTGGTAGCGAAGCTAATTTACATATGACAAAAGTAAGTTTTTAAGAAGATTGCAAACAGAAAAAAAGATATTAAACATATGTTTGAACTCAGCTGACATTAGCAAGTAGCTAATGTCAGCTAGTGAAAATTCGTCAGTGGGGGTGACAGAAGCCCTTTAAGTCTTACCGGTAAATGGTTTTCCAGGAGTCCGACATGACAGCACCCACTGGAGGATGTCCTATTGGGTCTTTGTAGGGACAGGAAGAGTAAGAGGTTAAAAGGCCCCTCCCCACCCATCATACCAGTGTTTTTCCAAATTACTACACCAAATAGGATCCAAGATATTTATTTGAACTTCAATGTTAACATCACATTGGAAATTAGATAGGAATCCATTGTTAAATAAAAAGGAAAAAAAAAAGGGGGGGGGGGATTAACGGGTGCTGTCATGTAATACTTCTGGAAAACCATTTACCGGTAAGACTAAATCTTAGTTTCCAGCATGTCCCTCCATGACAGCACCCACTGGAGAACTACCAGCTTAGACTACTTAGGGGGGGACCACTGCCTGGAGAACCTTACGACCGAACGCTAGGTCCTGGTTGGCAAGAGAATCTAGTCTGTAATGTTTAACAAATGTAGAGAAACTGGACCATGTTGCGGCCCTGCATATTTGGTCAATCGAGGCCTCCACTTTTTATGCCCATGAAGCCATCATGACCCTGGTGGAATGGGCTTTTATGGACAATGGCCAAGTTTGTTTTTGCAGACCATAAGACTGCTTAACAGTATCCTTGATCCATCGAGCTAAAGTTTGCTTTGAGGCTTTGTTGCCCCTGTTCCTTCCTCCAAACAATATAAAGAGGTTAGATGATTTTCTCCATGAAGCTGTTCTTTGTAGTTAGGCTAGAACCGTTCTTCTCCGTTCCAGACAGTGACATTTTTCTTCCTGTAAATTTTTGGGGGAGGCACAAAATGATGGAGGAATTATTTCTTGATTTTTATGGAATGGAGAGACTACTTTAGTATGACACGATCGTCCAAAATTTTTTGATATTATTCCCTGATGGAAAGGGCCTGAATTTCTCCTATTCTGCGTGCTGTGGTTATCGCTAATAGAAATACAGTTTTAAGAGAAAGCATTTTATCCGCCATCTGATCAATCGGTACAAACTGAGAATTACATAGACCTTTTAGAACTATATTTAGGTCCCATGGTGGTACTGTTTGCCTAATAGTGGGTCTCATTCTGGACACTGATTTTATAAATCTTTTAACCCATTTGTGGTCTGCTAAGGGGGTGTCCAAAAAAACAACTCAAGGCTGAAATCTGGACTTTAAGGGTACTAGGTTTTAGTCCCGAATCGAACCCCATATGTAAAATATCCAGAATACAGCCTATAGAAGGGGATGTGACATCTGGATGTGAGTGTGACAACCATATGAAGTAAATTTCTTCCATATTTTCATGTATATGACTGAAGTTATAGGTTTGCGGCTTTGTTGCAAGGTTGATATTACCTTGTCTGACAGACCTTTTTCCTTTAGGGTCTGCCTTTCAAGATCCAAGCTGTTAACTTCAACTTCCCGAGGTTCGGGTGTTCTAGGGGTCCCTGCAGGAGAAGGTCATTCCTTTCCTGAAGGGTTATTGGTTCCTCTATAGCCATTTCTTCCAGGAGAGGAAACCAGGCTCTCTTCTGCCAGGCTGGAGCTATGAGAATTAGGGTCATTGTGCTCATTCTCAGCTTCTTTAATACAGATGGGATCAGGGGTAATGAAGGGAAGGCGTACCCCAGTTCCATGTCCCATTACTGGGCATAGGTGTCCACTCTCAATGGGTTGTCTTTCGGATTCAGAGAAAAGAAATGGTCCAATTAAGTCTTTTCTTTTGATGCAAATAGGTCTATTTGTGGGCACCCCCATTGGTGGCAGATCCGTTGAAAAACTTTGTTTAGACTCCATTCGCCCGGGTTAAGGCTGTCGGCTCAGGGAGTCCGCTGTGGAGTTGTTTACTCCCTTTAGATCAGGCATGTCCAAACTCTGGCCCTCCAGATGTTGCAAAACTACAACTCCCATCATTCCTGGACAACCTACAGCTATCAACCTACAGAAGGGCATGATGGGAGTTGTAGTTCTGCAACACCTGGAGGGCCAGAGTTTGGACATGCCTGCTTTAGATGGACAGCTGATATTGAGAGAACTCCTCCCTCTGCCCAACAAAATATTTGGTCTGTCAACTTTTGTAGATGAGAGTTTCTGGTTCCCCCTTGATGTTTAAGGTAACAGACCGTTGTCACATTGTCTGATAGAACTCGGATATGGTGGTTGAGGAGTATATGTTCTGCCTTTCTCAATGTCTCCCACACTGCCTTCAGTTCTCTGAAGTTGGAGGACCTGCAACTGTCCAGACTGGACCATTTTCCTTGAAAGTAGTGATGCTTTAGATGGGCTCCCCAACCACTTTGGCTTACGTCTGTGGTGATCACTATGGATGGTACCAAATTCCAGGTCGACTCCTTTCCTCAGGTTCTCTGGGTTGGTCCACCAGGATAGAGAATTCAAGACTTGTTCTGATAGAATTATCTATGAGTTCAGGGATCGATGGTCTCTGTCCCATGCTGACAGGATTGTGTTTTGCAGGACCCTGGAGTGGTACTGTGCCCAAGGTATGACTGAGATACAAGACGTCATTAGGCCTAGAATTTGCATTGTTTGTCTTAGGGTATGTTTCCTCTTCTTTTGAAAGGTTTTTATCTTCTCTCTTATGCTTTCTTGTTTCATCTCTGGAAGAAAGGAATGTCGTTTTGCTGA
Source organism: Bufotes viridis (assembly GCA_033119425.1). NCBI lineage: Eukaryota > Metazoa > Chordata > Amphibia > Anura > Bufonidae > Bufotes > Bufotes viridis. The sequence continues at coordinate 208,918,700 of CM065589.1, read as the reverse complement.
GTCTAGGAGGACTCCCAGGAATTGTTTCCTGGTACCTGGTTCTAGGTCTGATTTCCCGTAGTTTATAATCCAACCTAAATCCTTGAACAAGGCGAGGGTCTGTTGGATATAATACTCTAGTTTCTATCTTGTCTCCGCGATGAGCAGGAAATCGTCTAAGTATGGTATCATTTTTATTTGTTTTTGTCTTAGATGTGCCATCACCTCTGTGATTATCTTCGTGAAAATGCGAGGTGCCGAGGATATTCCAAATGGTAGACACTGAAATTGGTAGTGAAGAATCGTCCCGCTCTGGTTGATTGCAAATCTGAGATACTGTTGGTATTGTGGATGTATTGGGATGTGATAATAGGCGTCTTTTAAGGCAATGGTACATAAGAGAGCCCCCAGTGTTATTAGTGGAACTCTTGATTTTATGGATTCCATCTTGAATCTGTGGTACACTATCCATCTGTTTAGGAATTTTAAGTTGATGATGGTCCTGAAGGTTCCGTCTGTTTTTTTTATTTTTTATAAGCAATTAAATCTGTTGGTTCATTAATTGGAAAATCTGTGCGGGGGCTTGTGGGGAGAGCAACGAAATTCTATTTTGATTCCTTCCCGGATGTTATCGAGGATCCACTGATTCTGAGTGACCCGCGTCCAGGTCTTCCATGAATAACCGGAGTCTCCCACCGACCGGCCTGACGTCATTGTTTGTTTGTGTTGGTGTTTGGATTGAAGAGGAAGCCTCTTGCTGTTCCTCCCTTCGGGTAGCTCCATCTCCCCGTCTTACCCCTCTGATTTGTGCCTGAAAATTGTTTTGAGGGTTTACGAAAGGGCTGTGTCTTTTTCACTTTTTCCTCTGGGAATCCGTTTTTCTTGTCCGCTGCACTAATATAGAGTCCAGGACTGGTTCTAAAAGATATGCACCAGTAAAGGGAATTGCGCACATTGTGCAATGTCCCCTGTCCACGAATTGAGCCAAAGGGCTCGTCTTGCCGTGTTTGTCAGGGAATCGTTTCTCGCTGCAAACCGTATGGACTCTGCTAAGGCGTCTGCCATAAAGAAAACAGCCATCTTCAATAACGGACGAGATTCTAAAATTTCTTCCCTGGACATCTTCATCTTAAGATGATTCTCGAATTGATCCAGCCATAAACACATGGCTCTAGATACGGACGTTGCTGCGATATTTGTATTGATGGTTACTGCAGATGATTCCCATGCCTTTAATAGTAGCCATTCATTGGATCTTTTAGTTGTGAGGAATCTTTAAATGGTATGGAAGTTTTCTTTACCACTTTAGACACCTGAATATCCAACTTTGGTATTTCTTCCCAAAGTTTTGTTTCTTCTGGGTTAAAGAGTAACCTGCACTTAAAATCCAGCGGAACACAAAGCTTGTTTTAAGCCTCCTCCCATTCATCTTTAATTAGATCTTTCAGATTTGAATTGACGGGAAAGAGTTTCTTCTTTTTTGCTCCTAGACCGCCAAACATCTAATCTTGTATGGTGCGGGTCTGTACTTCCTCTTCCACCGCCATTGTTTGTCTAACTGCCGTTAGAAGCGGAGGAGGGGAGATGGTCTTCCTCCAACTCCTTTGAGCAGTATATCGGTTCGTCCTCAGAATCCGAGTCTATCTGTACTCTGGGCCGTTTGTAAGGAGGGAAAGAAGGGACTGGGGGGCTCTGACTAATTCCCGCCGCCTGTACCTCTTCTCTCACTATGGCTCTGAGATCTGCCAGAAAGGAAGGTTGTTCCTCTTTTAGGATTTTTGCCAGACAATCCGTGCATAGTGGTTTTTTGTATGACTCCATAAGTTTTTTAGTGCAGGTTGAGCACTCTTTTGTTTTCTTCTTGGAGTCCCCATGTGATTTGTGTCCTGTCTCCTTCTCAACCTAAAAAAAGGGGGGGGGGGGAGATATAGAGACAGGAACACGCAGAATATACTAAGCCTAAGTTTACTGGGGCATTTTACTTACATGACCCTGGACGGGGGAGTTTGTACTAGCCTCCTGCCTCACAGACATCTGGGCCTCCATGATGTACCACTGCCTGCAGCTAACATCATTGCTTAAATAGACTTACCGTCCCGGACCCTTCCCCCTGTCGCCGTGCAGCTCCGCCTCCTCTCTTCCGTGGGACTCATTCAAAGAAGAGTCGACCCCTCAAGCGAGGCCTCAGGATGCTGAGGCCTCAAGCATGCGATTCGCTCCGCCATCTTCTTCCGGCTTCTCTGCCTCGCTTCCGGTCACGTGGAGAGTCAATAGGTCCGCGTCATCAGAAAAGCGCCGCAGCTGCGCCCAGAGCTCCACGAGCGGGAGAAGCAGCGTCAGCATCCCCCATACCGTGGCTTCACTTCCAGGATACAGGTATCGGGCGCGGGGGGACTTGTGCTGGGGGACCCTTTCCCAGAGGTGCTACCTTTAGGCCACACCTGAGGCTGAAGAGGAGTGGTATAAACTCCCCGACCAGCCTCGGCCCATCCATGTGTTCCTCCCCACCGTTTTAGCAGGGATACCTCTTAGCGCCTATCTCCGTAGGGACAGGAAGAACACTGGTATAATGGGTGGGGAGGGGCCTTTTAACCTCTCACGCTTCCTGTCCCTACAGAGACCCAATAGGACATCCTCCAGTGGGTGCTGTCATGGAGGGACGTTGATTTGCAGTGCAAGGCAAAAAGGTACTTTATAGGAAAAAAAGAGGATTTTTTTAACCCCAGAAACAGATGGATTTACTGATTATTTTTCAGTATCAGATTGCCTGTGCAGGCAGAGGATGGAATTTATTTCAACCAAATATATGATTTTTTCACTCACCACTGAAACTGATGGATGCAAGTGAAATTCTTTCACTACACTAGCAGTAGTACAAAGCAGGCCACAAATTTACTTTGTGCCAAAAACTACATGTTTTTTCCACCCACAATGTCTCAGTGTCATTTACTGATTTTATTTGATTTGCAGTACAAGGCAATAAGGTACTTTATAGGAAAAAAAGGGGGGGATCTTTTCAACCCCAGTGAAACAGATGGATTTACTGATTATTTTTCAGTATACGATTTGCTGAGCAGGCAGAAAAGGCACTTATGATAAAAAAAAAATAAAAAAAAGAAATCGCCCACAGTGAAACAGATGGATTTACAGATTATTTTTTTCACTATCACAAATGTAGTGCACAGAGCAAATGTACTTTTTAGCACATTAAAAAAAAAAAAATGGCCAGAATCTGATGGATTTATAAAATTAATGACAAGGATATATGCAGAACAGGGGTACTTTACAGCCTTCCCCAGTCAGATATGCAGTGCAGGTGCACCTAAAAATAGGTACATTTTGCTAAATGAAGTAAAAAGACTGGATTCAATTACTGTCCTTGGCACACATGCTGAAGGTGCACGTCACTTGCACAAAATGGCCGTTGACACCAACCACTCTGGCCTCACTGGCCTAATAAAAAAAACACTGCCATTGCACCCACAACAATAAAAAAGGTTGTAGATCGCTGAGTGAACACAATTCTGATATCAGATAATATTAGCTAAGCTTGTTTCTTAATCTCTCCCTGAGAGCACCAACAGCAACCTGTACCTACACTAAGAGCAGCAGAGTGACATGCGGCACTACGTAACTCCAGCTTATATAGAGGCTGGGTCACATGCTGCACTTAGCCAGCAGCTTTATTAACAAGAGCCATAAAATCTGCTGAACAACGAACCCGAACTATTACGAAAATGTTCGGGTTCGGGTCTGGGTGTCAAAAATCCCAAAATTCGGTATGAACCCGAACTGTAACTTTACAGTTTGGGTTCACTCAACTCTACTCTTTGATGATGCTCAGCATATTAGAGCTTCAGTTCCTATGTTGGCCAGCAGGTGGGAGGCCAACATAAGAGATTAACAATTAGAGAATTGCTGTACTCCTTATTGGAGTATAGTAATATTCTCTAAAAAAAAAAAAAAAAAAAAAAACTGTGGACATTGTATCCTACTAGGGGGGTTACAAAAAAAAGAAAAAAACTGAAAATATAAAAAAAATTAAAAAATTATGGGTATCACCACGTCTGAAAACTAAAACCCGTACTATTAAAATATTTTTCCAATATGGTGAATGATGTAACAGAAAAAAGTATCAATAAAAACTACAGATCATCCCACAATAAATGAGCCCCCCACAGCTCAGTAGACGTAATGATAAAAAGGTTATGGGGCTCAGAATATGCCTTTTTGTTTTCAAAATTTTAATTTATTTTTTTTGTATTTAAACATATTAAACCTATACATATGTTCTATTGTTGTAATCGTACTAACCCAGAGAAGGAAGGGAACAGGTGAGTTTTGCCACATAGGGAACGCCGTAGTGACAAAACCCGTAAAACTGTGGAGGAATTGTTTTTTTTTTAAATTCCACCCTATTTGGACTTTTTTACCCACTTCCCACTACATTGTATGCAATATTAAATTGTGGCATTAGAAAGGACAAATTGTCCCACAAAAAACAAGCCCTCATATGGATATGCGAACGGAAAAATAAGACAGGGAAGAAAAATGAAAACATAAAAACAAAAAAACCTCCAGTATCCTAAGCACCCCATCGTACAAAGGTTAAAAAAAAATAACCCTAGGGAACAAGGACACACAAGTCCCTCTTTCCAGAGTCGAAAGGCAGTTTTAGCTGCAATCATCACAAATGCATATTCTGTGATTCCATCGGCCACAGAATCCAAAATTTTACCAGCCATGTTACAGCCAAAGTTTTTGCTAATATGTGCTCTTCAAAACTGTACTCTTCCATTGTGATTTATTTATTGGAATGCACTTGTAAATTGCAGTACATTGGCTGGATCAGTAGGAGTCGCAGACAGGAAGTCAATAAACATCGATTTAATGTTAAAAATGGATGCATCAAACATAGTATCTCTCGCCATGCAGGATCCATTACACAAGCAATTGTTTGGAATTTACAATTATTCCAACTGAACAAGTTCCATCTACAGTAACAAAAAGTTGTTGAGTTTTAAGATGAACACACTGGCACCCTTGGGCCTGAATGAAGAGAAAATGTTCTTGATTAAAGAGGTTGTGCAGTGATACAATATTGACCACCTGTTTGAAGTGGTCGTGGCCTCTTCTTAGTTTAACTGCACCGCTGTCTCCCTTGTAGCGGCAGTGCAGGGCAAGTATAACTTTCTATTCTATCAGGCACCATATATGCAGCAGGAACTTTAGGAACATATGCAGGCTTTCACCTTATGAGATTAGCAACACTCTGGGACGATACAGCAATGCACATTCTGTTCAAATGTAACGGAGAGTGTCCCACCTCCTTTCTAGCAACAGACTTTGAATGTTTAAACCACTTTTCTTTTTTTTTGTCAATAACCCCTCCCCAAACATTTCCTTATCTATATCTTGTTATATCCATATTCATCTGAAGAAAGGGGATGGACTCCGATATGCGTTATGGTTGGAATGAAATTAAGAATTCTTGCATTCTCCTTGGTGTGCACTTGTGTTTGGCTTTTTAGTCAGCCATTTACCAATTGTTTGCCTCCTGTGACATTCGTCTGCTTGGATTGTCGTACTGCATTAAATCTACAAGCCCTGACCTTTTGCTTGATCAACTACGTATTCAGTCTCCTAATTTAGCTACCACAGGTTTCTTCTCACATGAGCCATTGCCCACAGATTCACAACCAGCGGTGTCCATAGCAACTCATAGGCTCCACTATCCAGGTAAGCCTTGCGACACCCACAAGATGTGGTGTTAGTTAGAGAGTTAGGCTGGGTTCACACGAGCGTGTCCGGATTAGGTCCGGATGCGTTGCGGATGCGTTCAGTGAAAACTGTGCGATTTCACAGGCAAAGCCATTCAGTTTTGCCTGCGATTGCGTTCAGTTGTTCAGTTTTTTCCGCACGGGTGCAATGCGTTTTGATAAAAAACTGAAGGTTTACAAACAACATCTCCTAGCAACCGTCAGTGAAAAACGCAACGCACCCGCACTTGCTTGCGGATGCAATGCGTTTTTCACGCAGCCCCATTCATTTCTATGGGGCTGCAGATGCGTTTATAACGCATAAGATAGAGCATGCTGCGATTTACACGCGTTGCAGAAGTGATGCGTGAAAAAAAACGCTCACGTACACAGCCCCATAGAAATGAATGGGTCAGGATTCAGTGCGGGTGCAATGCGTTCACATCACGCATTGCACCCGCGCGGAAATCACGCTCGTGTGAATGCAGCCTTAGGCTACTTTCACACTTGTGTTAATATTTTCTGTTATTTAGATCCGTCATAGGGTCTCGATACTGGAAAAAATGCTTCCGTTTTGTCCCCATTCATTGTCAATGGGGGGAAAAAAAACTTAACTGAACATAATGGAATGCTCCAAAATGCATTCCGTTTCGTTCTCATACCAGAGAGTAAACCGCAGCATGCTGCGGTTTGCTTTCCGTCCTGGGAAGTGGAGCATCACTCACAATGCAAGTCAATGGGGACGGATCCGTTTTCTGTGACACAATAGAAAACGGATACGTACCCCATTGACTTTCAATGGAGTTCATAACGGATCCGTTTTGGCTAAGTTAAAGATAATACAACCGGATCCGTTCATGACGGATGTAGATGTTTGTATTATCAGTAACAAAACTGTTTTTGCTGAATCCTGCCGGATCCAGCAAAAACGCTAGTGTGAAAGTAGCCTTAGAGCGTCAGTCACATGGCAGAGCTGAGGACCAGAATAAATTGCATAACTCATAACTACAATAAATATCATGTACCTTTTTAACCAGAGAATAAAACATTTTGTGGGAGTGCGTCCAAGCTTAAAAAGTTAGTACCTATATGCTATTTCTTTTATTCAGAATGTGTATCTTTCCTGATTTTTAGGTTAGCTACAGATCTGTGATCTCTGACTCCAGTTTATCTACAGTGGCTTGTCTAAGGCATATCCTTGGCCTGAACCAATAATGATTTAGGAGGTGCGTCTCAGATCACTTCTAACAAGACACTTTAACTAAACTGAAGTCAAAGCTCTGCCCTAATGGAAATGAGCTAAACAGCAAGAAAGATGTAATGAAAATAAAATGACAGATGGCCATCCCTTGTACTCTTGTAGATACAGACCTACATATTTTTGACTTCTGCCACTGATCTATCATCCAAATATGTGGCCAGTGTAAGCTGCTCACTAAGCTAGGTATTCACCCATTACGTGGTGACTCACAAGGGCGCAAGAGAACTAGGTCAACAAACATTGATGCACCAAACCATTAGGCCATGTCCATAGCTTACAAAATTGTCACATCAGTATTGGGGAATACCGCACCAAAGATTTGCACCAGTTTACAGTATGATACATTTGGATGGGCTTTTCAAAATCCTCATGCTTTTTGGAGAGAAAACGTGGGCACAACAAGCTTTTTCTTGCATGGAACTGTTGCACACTCCACACCTGACGACTTTAGACACTGCCAAAAACATTGTAGATTATGGGCTAGTATCAGGGTGCATAAAAATCAATGATTTTTTTTTAAAAAATAAAAAGAATCAGATTTTTTTTATTTAAATCTGATTTTTTTAAATTTAAATTTGATTTTTTTTTTATATAAAATGCTTTTTGAGGAAAATATATTACCATCCAAAGGTTATTCCATCATGAAATAGTGATTCTTTTTTTAATTATGTAAAATAAGGCTGTATATGTTTACATTTTTTGGTAAATTAATCCATTCACAATGTCATGCTCTTCCAGAGGTTTTTGTAAGATTATTGGGCAGTTTCTCTGCCTACAAGATATTATCACAGATGCTTGGTTTACTTTTGCAGTTCTCAAAACTGGATTTACTCAGCAGAGATCACATGCCTCTTCTTCACAGCAAAAATGTTATAACATGAACAGAGTTGAGAAAAAGACCTTAATCCTAACTTCTACAAACCTATGAATCCAGAATCAGCCCCTTCAGTGCTAAATTTAAAGAAGTTCAGGGAATAGAATAGAAACAATATTTTTTCTCCTTCCTAAATACAACATAAAAGTTGTCCAAATATGAATGATTAACCTATTAACCACCTCAGCCCCCCTAGCTTAAACTCCCTTAATGACCAGGCCACTTTTTACAATTCTGCACTACACTACTTTCACCGTTTATTGCTCCGTCATGCAACTTACCACCCAAATGAATTTTACCTCCTTTTCTTCTCACTAATAGAGCTTTCATTTGGTGGTATTTCATTGTTGCTGACAGTTTTACTTTTTTTGCTATTAATAAAAATTTAACGATATTTTTGCAAAAAAAATTACATTTTTCACTTTCTGTTGTAAATTATTTTTTTTAAAAACTACATTTCTATATAAATTTTCCTCTAAATTTATTGTTCTACATGTCTTTGATAAAAAAAAATCCAATAAGTGTATATTTATTGGTTTGAGTAAAAGTTATAGCGTTTACAAACTATGGTGCAAAAAAGTGAATTTCGGCATTTTGAAGCAGCTCTGACTTTCTGAGCACCTGTCATGTTTCTTCAGGTGCTAGAATATCAGGATAGTATAAAACCCCACCAAATGATACCATTTTAGAAAGAAGACACCCCAAAGTATTCGCGGAAGGGCATGGTGAGTTCATGTATCATTTCATTTTTTTTCACAAGTTAGTGGAAAATGACACTTTCTGAGGAAAAAAGAAAAAAAAATAAAGTTTCCATTTTTGCTAACTTCTAAAAAAAAAAAAAAATCTCAGACGGACTCACTATGCCCCTCAGTGAATACCTTGGGGTGTCTACTTTCCGAAATGGGGTCATTTGTGGGGTGTGTTTACTGTTCTGGCATTTTGGGCGGGGCAAAATTGTGAGCAGCCCTGTCAAATCTAAAGGTACTCGTTGGAATTTGGGCCCCTTTGCGCACCCAGGCTGCAAAATAGTTTCACTCATGTGGTATCGCCGTACTCAGGAGAAGTAGGACAATGTGTTTTGGGGTGTATTTTTACATATACCCATGTTGGGTGAGAGAAATACCTCTATAAATTGTCAACTTTGTATAAAAAAAATTAAAAATACACCGCAAAACACATTGCCCTACTTCTCCTGAGTACGGCGATACCACATGAGTGACACTTTTTTGCAGCCTGGGTGCGCAAAGGGGCCGAAAGTCCAACGAGTACCTTTAGGATTTCACAGGGCATTTTTACGCATTTGGATTCCAGACTTCTTCTCACGCTTTAGGGGCCCCTAAAATGCCAGGACAGTAAAAATACCCCACAAGTGACCCCATTTTAGAAAGAAGACACCCCAAAATATTCCGTGAGGGGTATGGTGAGTTCATGTAAAATTTTATATTTTGCCACAAGTTAGTAGAATAAGAGACTTTGTAAAAAAAAAAAAAAAAAAAAAAAAAAAAATCAATTTCCGCTAACTTGTGCCAAAAAAAAAAAATTCTGTGAACTCGACATGCCCCTCACAGAATACCTTGGGGTGTCTTCTTTCCAAAATGGGGCCACTTGTGGGGTATTTATACTGCCCTGGCATTTTAGGGGCCCTAAAGCGTGAGAATCCGAATGCGTAAAAATGCCCTGTGAAATCCTAAAGGTACTCATTGGTTTTAGGGCCCCTTTGCGCATCTTGACTGCAAAAAAGTGTCACTCTTGTGGTATCGCCGTCCTCAGGAGAAGTAGGGCAATGTGTTTTGGGGTGTATTTTTACATATACCCATACTTTGTGTGAGAAATATCGCTGTAAACGACAACTTTTTAAATTTTTTTATACAAAGTTGTCAATTTACAGAGATATTTCTCTCACCCAGCATGGGTATATGTAAAAATACACCCCAAAACATATTGCCCTACTTCTCACGAGTACGGCGATACCACATGTGTGACACTTTTTTTGCAGCTAAGATGCGCAAAAGGGCCCAAATTCCAATGAGTACCTTTTAGGAGGGCATTTTTACGCATTTTTCTTCTCATGCTTTAGGGCCCCTAAAATGCCAGGGCAGTATAAATACCCCACATGTGACCCCATTTTGGAAAGAAGACACCCTAAGGTATTCCGTAAGGGGCATGGCGAGTTCATAGAAGATTTTTTTTTTTGGCACAAGTTAGCGGAAATTTATTTTTTATTGTTTTTTCTCACGAAGTCTCCCTTTTCGCTAACTTTTGACAAAAAGTAAAATTTTTCATGGATTCACTATGCCCCTCAGCGAATACCTTGGGGTGTCTTCTTTCCAAAATGGGGTCATTTGTGGGGTGTGTTTACTGTTCTGGCATTTTGGGCGGGGCTAAATTGTGAGCAGCCATGTAAAACCTAAAGGTACTCGTTGGAATTTGGGCCCTTTTTCGCACCCAGGCTGCAAAAAAGTGACACACATGTGGTATGGCCGTACTCAGGAGAAGTAGGGCAATGTGTTTTGGGGTGTATTTTTACATATACCCATGTTGGGTGAGAGAAATATCTCTGTAAATTGACAACTTTGTATAAAACAATTTAAAAAGTTGTCATTTACAGCGATATTTCTCACACAAAGTATGGGTATATATAAAAATACACCCCAAAACACATTGCCCTACTTCTCCCGAGTACGGCGATACCACATGTGTGACACTTTTTTGCAGCCAAGATGCGCAAAGGGGCCCAAATTCCCATGAGTACCTTTAGGATTTCACAGGGCATTTTTACGCATTTGGATTCTCACGCTTTAGGACCCCTAAAATGCCAGGGCAGTATAAATACCCCACAAGTGACCCCATTTTGGAAAGAAGACACCCCTAGGTATTCCGTGAGGGGCATGGAGAGTTCACAGAAAAAAAAAAATTTGGGCACAAGTTAGCGGAAATTGATATATATATATTTTGTTTTTACAAAGTCTCATATTCCAATAACTTGTGACAAAAAATTAAATTTTACATGAACTCACCATACCCCTCACGGAATACCTTGGGGTGTCTTCTTTCTAAAATGGGGTCACATGTGAGGTGTTTGTACTGCCCTGGCATTTGAGGGTCTCCGCAATCATTACACGTATGGCCAGCATTAGGAGTTTCTGCTATTCTCCTTATATTGAGCATACGGGTAATGAGATTTTTTTCTTCCGTTCAGCCTCCGGGCTGAAAAAAAATTAAAAATGAACGGCACAGATTTCCTCATTCGCATCGATCATCGTGGATGAAAAAATCTCTGCCAAAATCAGTGACTGCGGTGCGGTGGGCTGGGCGCTACTACCTAACAAGTAGCTAACTAACTGGCGGTGATAAGGGACCCTTATGCCCCATTCACACGTCCGAAATTCTGTTTGCGGAACGGAATTGCGGACGCATTCATTTCTATGGGGACAGACTTTGTCCCGCTCGGATCCGGAATTACGGATCCGCGCTTCCGGGTCTGCACTTCCGTTCCGCAAAAATATAGAACATGTCCTATTCTTGTACGCAATTGCGGACAAGAAAAAGCATTTTCTATATAGTTCTGGCAATGTGCGGATCTGCAAAATGCGGAAAGCACATTGCCAGTGTCCGTGTTTTGAAGATCTACGGATCCGCAAAACACATATGGACGTCTGAATGGAGCCTTACAAGGGATGTGATCAATGACAGGGGGGTGATTAGTGACAGGGGGGTGATCAGGGAATCTAGATGGGGTGATCAAGGGGTTAATAAGTGAGGGGGGTTAGTGTAGTGTTTGGTGCAACTTTACATAGCTACCTGGTCCTCTGGTGGTCGATCCCAGCAAATTGGACCACCAGAGGACCAGGTAGCAGGTATATCAGACGCTGTTAACAAAACAGCATCTGATATACCTGTTTGATGTGATTTATTTCGCATCTACAGCCTGCCAGCGATTGATCATCGCTGGCAGGCTGTAGTAGAACTCCTGAGACGCACGTTCACAGGAAGTCTCGCGTGATGACGAGCCGACGCGTCAACCCAGAACTACAGGATCGCCCGCCGGACGCATCCGTACGTTAGGCGGTCCTGTAGTGGTTAAACTGGGGATAAAAAAACTAATATGAAAAGTTGTTAATCTAAAAATATTAATCTACTTGCATATTATAGGTTATACCAGCAAGAATTAGTCTTTATGTAGAAAACTATGATTTAAATCAAGGGTTATTGACTAGTGATTTAAATCGTGATTTAAATCAGTTTGATTTAAATGAAATCCACCCTGGCTAGTATACATCATATTTAGATTCCTATGTGAACAGACTTGGAAACCAAGTAATAGCGTCTACCACAGGGGTGCACAACCTGCGGCCCGGGGGCCACATGCGGCCCTCAATACCATTCTGTGCGGCCCCCAAACGTCTGGTAAAAAATATGTAAGTCTATGTCTTATGGCTTCTTACATGTATCTTTCATGTAGTCTCCTATTAGATTGGAGTCCTAGAACTGTAACTAGACATTTATAGTATATACTGTATGTTTAATATGCCAAAAATACAGTATTTTAGTTGGTAATACCCCTTTAAGTTTTATCTTCAACCCTTGGAATTGGTTCAGGCTGACAATGTGGCCCCCGAACAGAAAAGGTTGTGCACCCCTGGTCTACCAGGTTCAGTTGGTATAGTTACATGAAGAAGACAACTCCATAAGATTACAAGGACTTTATTAGAATACATATTAATAGAAAGTTAACAAAACTGTACAATGCACCATGAGAACTGGAGAGAAGTCTCTCGGTATTACAAAAATCACAAATATGCAATACCAATAACATATAGCGCCTGTGGAACGGGTAAAAGATCACCTTACCACCGGCTTTGTACTGCATATTGTCACATATCAAAATATCAATAACTTATTATTCAAATTAACTAGTTTTAAGTTAACCAATTTTGTTTACACCGATATCATATTTACAGAATATATTATGTATTCTAGTGGTTATAGTGTCACAACAATTTCTGGGGGAATTTTTTTTTAGATTTTTAGGGACAAAAAAAAAAAATCTAATCACTTGCAATTAGCTAAGAACCAGAAGGGGGCAGCAATGCACAGGTTTTGCTGGAAACCACTTGACAGGTCACAATTTGTGGAGGCAAACACTGTGACAAAATCCACAGGAGTGACACACAGTTCTGTCACAGAGCTCGGAGTTGCTCTGCAAACAGACATGCTTTGGACTTCAAATCTACACTGGAGGTCAATACATGCTGCAGATTATTTCACCAGAACGTAGATGAAATTTCTTAAAATCTCATCCACTTTGCTGGTCATGAAAAATGCTGCAGATTTACCGCAAGCAGATACACAGCATATCTGTGCCTCGTGGAAGATTTCACTCATCCATTTAAAGATGGTCCTGACATTACAATATTAGTACCTGGCACTGTAGGGCAGGAGGAGAAGATGTTGGGGCAGTCATTTTTTTTTCAGATGGGCTGCTCCGTTGCCCTGCTGTGCACCCGTTCTTTTTTGCCACCCTGTATGCTAAATAATAGTATTGGTACAGGGAGGAGGAGACGGCCGTGTTTCTCAAGAGGCATTTCCTTCTCCTTGGCTGCGAGCTGCCCATTCGCAGCGGAGCGAGTCACAGCCAGGGAGAAGGTGAGCTCTACTCATCATGCCCTACACTGCCAGGTACTAATATTGTAATGAAAGGTCCTCTTTAAAGCCAAGATTCAGGATTTTTTTTTTGTACTTTAGAGAAACAATACTTGACTGAGGTCCAAGTCTTCAGATGTAAAACTAATACTCTCATCATGTTTCCTATGAAAGAAATAATGTTACTGGCACATTCTGGCAGCTAAGTACTTGTGCAGGAGTGAGCAAAAATACTTCAGTGATATTCAAGGCACTCTGGGGAAAAGAAATGCCCTGAGGTGGCGAGCCATCACTGGAGCTGTGTACACTTCAAGATTGCTACATTGGAGAGGTAGGTAGTCCAAAGGCAACGGCTACTGGACATCAAACCCATAGCCGCAGAACATCTGAGGTTCTGCAGATACAAAGTAGAAAAGTATAGATTGGGGGGTGAATGCACTAGAAGTATTATAGAGAAAAACTCTATAGACACCCTCAAAGGTATGTGGGTCAAGGTATGAAGACCAGTATATTTCTGGATCATAAGGGCATAAAAAGAATAGAAAATTATCCAGGCCTGAAGGGCAAGATAATTTAAGGTAGTGAAGCCAATAAAAATCATCTTACTGTCTATGTGCTAACACGGTATCTATGAATGCAGTAGCATAGACATTAGAGGCAGCCTAAAGCCCTGTATACAAAGAAATGGCCCAAACTATTATATTAACAAAAATGACCGTTTGCCTGCCTAAGATGTAAACCTAAACCGGTCAACTGGAGTCTGATTTAAGCAAGCAACCTTCAAAGTAGGGTTACAAATTGTAAGAACTAGTTTAGTGAACTCGTCAAAAAAAAAAACTAAACAAAACTGAAACACTTGGCAAACAAAGACAACGAATGGCACAATCTTCATCCTGGGCGTTGATTCTTACACTTACTTTAACCCCTTAACTGTTTTGCCCCAGTCCAGCTCCAGCAGTGGAAAAGTATCTCCTGAATGGTAGCAGCGAGATGCAACTGGTCTTGTTTGAAAGCTAACACTCCAAGCTTTCAGACAATACCAAAAGAACAGCAATATGTTCAGGACAGGGGAAGATATCACTGATAGAAATCGGGATGCTGTGAATGCAGCTGAAAGTGAAAGTAAAAGCAGGTTTTACCTGCGATTATTCCCGACTTGATTTCTAACACTGATTTCTCTTCTGTTGCTTGGACTTTAGCTGTCATTTTGGTCTTTTATGAAAGCCAAGCCTGGACTGTCAGCTTCAAACAAGACTAGTTGCATGTTTCTAGCTGCTACCATTCAGGAGATAGCAGCATCTAAAGCAGTCCTCCCCCCTCCAGTTAGCTATTTTTCCCACTGCCCGAGCTGGACTCCGGCAAAACAGTGAGGTGGTTAAAGAGGTAGTTCTATCAACATTCATGGCGAGCCCCTCAGATTTGGGCGACGTCTTTTCAAGTAAATTACAAATCCTTCATTCAAGTGCTTATGTTCTGTGCTTCTATAAGTAATGTGCGGCAGATTAGAAGGACAACGGTATATTTCTACTACAAATCAGTATTGTTTTGCATCTCAAGCACTAGAAAATATAGATGGCACCTTCCAATAAGTAGAACATTCTGTGCTTTGGGTCTATATACTGCCTGTTTATCAGTAGTGAGGGCTCAAATTTCTACAAAGAGGAGCAACCCAGCGCTCAATAAGACACACCGCTAACACGTGGTATAGAGGTTGGTGAATGTCACCAATAATAGGTGCCAATGCTGCGGAGGACATTAATATGACACTATATTATCTAGGTCATAAGCAGACAGGTCACTGTAGTCTGTTTACTGTCTTGAGCCTCGGATGTTTTAGGACGTCCATAATGGATGGTCTTAATCCACTGTCTCACAGATCTCTTCAACTACAGCATTGAAGACGGTTGGTTGATCTGCATATACATGATGAGAAGCACCTTTGATGGCCTGGGGAGAATGAATTAAAAAGAAATGATTTCAATTTAGTCCCAAAACCTAAGTTCAAAACTTACAAACCAGCAAAATGCAATATAAATAAGGATTATGCCTCAGATTGTGTAGAGTAACTGTAATGTGTCCATGTTGAATTGTTCTTTGTTTCATAAGTCCATAATTTCCTAAAACATCTCCACCATCAACACCTCAGAATAAGTCATCAATACCTGATGGGGGGGAATGGGGGTTCTTCTCCTTGTACCCCCGCTGTTGCACTGGAACAACACTTGCCCCCTGCAGCCATTGACTGGCCTCTTCGACGCCTGGATGAGGCTAGTGAATGGCTGCAGAGGTCAACTTGACACTACCGCTGCAGTGGGTAAACAAAGCCTGGCTGGGAGAAAAGGATCAGTGGCACTGGATCTGCTTGGTAAATACTGCTCAATTCATTAGGCTTTTCCATAGTGCTGTCTGGTTTCTTGGTAAAAAACGGACGGCCCCTTTAAAAATCGACATTACAAATACAGCTCCAAACACGAATGGATATTTCATCATTTCAAAGTTAACTCTTACCAAATTGTTTACGTAGGAATCAGGTCGGAGCAGTTTGGCCTTTTCACCTGAATTTCGATCAATCCAGGTCTCCGAACCATAGACAAATGTGATGGGGAGGTCTTTTGGAATTGCATGAAGACGGGACATCATGGGACGCTTAGCCCAGCCAAACTTTTCCATCATGGTTTTAAAGGCACTTTCACCACTATCAGAAAGATGAAGGCATGAGATGAAGAAACAAAACCGAAAAAAGTCAAGCATGATAGCACGATAGGACGACCACGTTACCTTGGAGTTTGGGCATTGCAGTGGTATATATATTCCATGATGGTATCATCTTCAAAGAACTCTTCAAATTTCCTCTTCAGATCTGGACGAAATCTCTGCACCAGTCTGGGACCTGGTGGGTGACAGTTATACAAGTTATTTCTGTTTCAACAAAACTAGAAATTACAGAAAGACATTTCTATGTGAATACATTACAGAAGAAGGGGCTGAGATGCAATATGGCTCTCCTGAGATGCATACATGAACATTTTCTCTGCTTGTCCTTGATAGGGTTTTTCCACAGGTAGATTGTTATGGTATATCACTAGGGTATGTAATAATTGACAGTTGGGACATTTATGACCACTAGAAAGAAGTTGTTGCAGTGCTAGTAAAGGTCAGTGGCCACGTTGGATTATCCTCTATACAGCACTGCTCTCTACCGTTGGCTGTACAGGTACCTACCTTCAATGGTTCTGTCTTTCAGTTCTCTGCACAGTGCAGCTGCCAGCCAAATGCCACTTTCTTCTTGGAATCTCACAGCGGTCAGACCTCCACTGATATTGTGACAATATGTCACAACAAATTTTTAAGACTGCTATTTCTGAAGGCACAAATCATCATGGTGGTGGATGGGGGTGGTAAAGTGACCTAACATTCTTTCCAAATGTACTACTGTCTGATTTTTCTGACGCAGCAAAAGTGATAAAATCAATTTTCAGAATTCTACATGCTGTATGCTAGTGACCTGTGAAGAATCAACTGGGCGTTCACGCTGTAAGGGCTCAATCAGACGGCCGTATGCTGTCCGCAAAACGCAGAACCGTTTTTTTGCGGACAGCTCAGCATGTCTGCAAAAAAACGGATTACATTCCGTTTTTTTGCTGATCCATAGACTTCAATAGGGCCATGTCCTGATTTTCACTGACAAGTATAGGACATGTTTCATTTTTTTTGCTGAACAGTGCAATGGAAAAAAAGGGCCCCATAGAAGTGAATAGGACAGCATTTAATCCGCAAAAAAATTGATCTTCATTTTTGCGGACAGCATACGGCCGTCTGATTGAGCACTTACAGCGCGAATGCCCAGTTGATTCTTCACAGGTCACTAGCATACAGCATATAGAGTTCTGAAAATTGATTTTATCACTTTTGGTCCGTGGTCAAACCTTCCCCTTCCAGTCTCTACTGACATGTCCCAGCCGCTGTAAGCCCCAGAAATGTTGTGCATGTTCCACTGCTTTGTACTTTCTGGGCATGGGCAGTGCAGTGAGGTGTACTGTGATGGAGCTGGGCACATACCCAGGGGGTATAAGGCAACAGCAATTGCACAAGATTTGGGGGAGCCTGGAGGTGTCTGCAGTGGCTAAGAGAGTGGCAATCAAGGCTGGAGAGGCAGGGTTGGACATCGAAAAGCATGAACACCCAACTGACTCTTCACAGGCCATTAGGATAAACCATGCAAAGTTTTAAAAACTGACTGTAACACTTTTGCTGCACCTGAAAAACAGACAGGGGCACGTTTAGAAAGACTATCAGGTCACCTATTACAGCATGGTGGTGGTTGACGGTGGTAAAAAGACCGAACAGATTCCCTCTAAGAACAATGTTTTCTGGGAAGAATATGCAAAATAGTTCTAAAGAAGGAAGAAAACTGCCCAGTGCCTCCCATAGGTGCTTACAGAGTTAGCTGATGTCCATCACTTGAAAAAGCCTTAAAACCTAACTTGATTTATCAGTCAAACCAGAGACATCCATCTGCACGCAGTGCCATCCATGTGCCTCGCCCTACCCCAGGGCTCTGCTTCGCTGTGTCACTTAATAGTTCTTAAACAGGGCACTTTTGCATATTTAGAAGATGAAAACAAAATGTGCACTCACCCCAAGGTCCTGCTGCTCTGACAACTGCCAAAGGATTGGATCGGCCAAGAACTGCAGCCAGGGCTTTCACCCAGGCCGGGGGAGAACGCATCTCATTGGGGTCTGTAGGTAGAACAGGGAAGCCCCAGGGATCCACGAGAATAAGATGCTTCACTCTGAAGAATAAAATAAGGGATCGGTAAAAACTGGAAAGCTAGAAGCCATGAGAAACTATATCTATTAAGATGTTAGTATAATGCGTAATATAACCCACTCACAATAATCCAGATCAGTCAAGCATGGAATAAAGTATCTGGAGGATCTACACTGGCATTATAACCCTCTTCAGCTTTTTGTATATAACTATATACTTATATAAAGATACCAAATAAACAAGTGTAGGATCAGGAAAGACCTTTGGGGGACTTCACTTTGTTTCTGATTTTTTACACCACATTTTCCCTTAAAACGGAGTTGTACAACATACTGAAGTACAGGAATAAATCCAGCCCCGATCATGACATAAATACTACTTAAAGGCACTATTTGATGAAGAAAAAATGGTGTGCCGTGGATTTCTCCTAGGAATCTACGAGCACCCACCACCCAGGGTGTGCAGATCTCATCTTTCTCTTTGTATAAATACTACTTAGA
Source organism: Bufotes viridis (assembly GCA_033119425.1). Classification (NCBI taxonomy): domain Eukaryota; kingdom Metazoa; phylum Chordata; class Amphibia; order Anura; family Bufonidae; genus Bufotes; species Bufotes viridis. Next base: position 208,899,913 of record CM065589.1, on the reverse strand, counting down.
CCCAGCAGCTTGGTCACATAGTCATGGTTCCAGGAAAATACTGAAACCAAAGGGAAGTGCAGCAGCGCTGCGACCTTCGCTGTCTGCACATCACTCATATATATGATCAAGGCCGAAATGTCAAAATACGGTTTCTGCCTTCTCTTGTGGACTCCTGGCTGTCCTTGACAGATGGTCACCTGACCCACGGCTACATGATCTTCAAGCAGCCATCATTCTATAGCCTCTTAAAAGACATAAAGCTGTACATTAAGGATGCAAAAAGAACCTGTCCCCTCTCCTGACGTGTCCGTTTTACTGAACAACTTGCATTCCACATGTAATAACAATTCAAGAACATCTATTTTCATGAATATATTGTGTCATTCCATTATTATTAGTGCTAGAAGTCATCAATTAATTTCTGGCAGTCTGCAATGAAGGTCCAGATGGGTGTTACTAGTTGGGGGTGTGTCCCTGTACAACCTGACATGGGCAGCACTAATTGGAGAGTGTAAGACTCGGTGCTGATTGGTAACATCCATATGGAACTTCATTGCAAACGGCTAGCAATTCATTCATAACTTCTAGAAGGAATAAAAAAAGTAGTGGTACATCATAGAGAACAGATTCCCCAGAACTGTTTTTCCAAGGGGATGCAAGTAGTTGATAAAACAGACATGACAGGAGAGGTTACAAGTAGGGAGGAGCGAATCGACTTCTGATGAAACATCCAAAGTCGATTCGCATAAAACTTTGTTCTAATACAGGAGCTCCGAACAGTATTAGAATGTATTGGCTCTGATGAGCCAAAGTTATTGCTTCGCAAAGTAAAAAAACTGTAAAAAAAACATTTCCCGAACTCGGGTTCAGTTCCAAGTGGTACCTTGGAACCGAACCCAAGTTCGGGAAATGTCTTTTAACAGTATAAATACATTTCTGAAGTTATTATGCAAAGTCTCGTGAGACTTCGCAAAGTAATAACTTCGGCTCATCTGAGCCAATACATTCTAATACCGTACGCAGCGCTCTCTCCGTACAGTATTGAAACAAAGTTTTATGTTTCATCCGAAGTCGATTCGCTCATCCCTAATCAATACTTCAGTCGTTCCTCCCTCATTCAGTTCTACTGATTATCAGCAGCACATTCTGGATTACACAGCGAGATGTGCTGCGGATAATCGGGCATCTTTCATCCTGATGATACATGCCAATCAGGAGACAAATGAGCACTGGCAAATTGGTGGCAAGATTATGCAGGTCAGTTATCGGGGAGGAGCAATCCTGTGAATACTTGTTCCCAATGATAAACCTGAAAACCATTGGGTGTAATAGGCCTTAAAACAGGGGAAATAAACATGCAAGCAAAGGTTCCTGGAGACCTGAAGATGTGGCAGCCAAATAGTGATCACAGGGACAATGCCACCGAAGAGTACTACAGCCAGTGTCTCTCATCATGAAATAACATGACTGATTAGGAAGCCTTTAGGCTTAACCTTATTCACATAGTCAGTGTTTGATGAGTGATTTCCATCAGGGATTAATTCAAAACCAGGTGCGGGTCTAAACACGGAATGTGTGCAAATCCTTCCATTATGCCTTATCTCTGTGTATCCTCCACTCCCGGTTTTGGCTCACTGATGGAAATCACTGACCAAACACTGCCATTTGAAACAGGCCTCAGTGTCCCTTTAAATCAAGGTGGATGCCACTGAACTTCTCAGTATGAGGAATATGCTCAAATATCAGCTGCAGCAAGCATAGCCTCTTACCTATTCGCCACCTGGGTTAGAGAAGTAGATTGTGTTTAAGAAAAACTTTTTATTCGAAGTAGGTGGCTCTGCCAGTATAAAAGAGAGACCTAATTGGTGCTCTATATCCGTTGATACCAGCTTCTATGTATCGGAAATAATATAAAATTACTTAACAGAAAAAAGGGGATATGGCACTCAAACTCTGAAGTATCAAAATCACAAACTAGTTTAATACCGATAAAGATAAAACCTTATACAATAACTTAAAAATAGCAATATAAAACCAAATAACCACATTCAGAAAGCAATCTTCTAATTCTTCCCAACTTATCTATCTATAACTTCGTTGCAGAATATATCGCATTCGATTTTCTGTATGCGATTTTATCATGTGCGATTTTATCATGTGCGATTTTTCGCATGTGATATTTTCGCATGCGATTTTTCCGTATGCGATTTTTTTGTATGCGATTTTTTTCGCATGCGATTTTTGCATACAGTTTTTTTCGCATGCAAAAAATTTTTTTTTCGCAACTGCTGCCCTCGTTTTTATTATATTCAGCTGGTATCACTGGAAGTATTCTTTGGATATTTCAAACACATGCGTTTTTTGAAAAAAGCTCAGAGAGGAATTTCCAACATATCCAAAAAATGTAAACTGAATCACAAAATGTCCCGTCCAAGTCTATAAGTCTTTATATATTCACGGTGTTGTCTAATTATTTATGTCCAATTTATAATCTATTCATTTGTATTTGGTTTGTATTTGGTTTACCAGAAGCAATGTTCAAAACAGCAGTTATCAGAAGCAATGTTCAAAACAGCAATTAACGGTAGTACGGGTATCCTTTTCAGACCTGTATGTCCTTATAAATTCACAGTGATATGCAATCACTCGTACTCGATTTCCCAGCTACGGTATTTGGCGTAATCATATGCAGAGATACAGGTAGGGAATTGAATAAACAATTGGTGGCGTCCCACCACAAAATAGGAAAAGTTCTTCCTCCTACCTTCTCTTGCGATTCCTTATGTGTGATCGCTTACCGACCTTGCCGGGCTGACTGCAACTGGTTCAGATTTTCGTGGCTTGAGTACTCAGATTTTTCAGCTGGGTCTACTACCTTCTGGAGTCTCCTCGTGTAGTTTCCTTTGCAGCCAGGTGTCTCCTCAGGTAACCAGCTTCTCTTTCTGTTTGGATCGAGTATCTGCCAGAATTTACCTCTTTAGTGCGCACTAAGTGAACTTGATGTCACGGAGATTACAGTTTTTCCCATACGCGTTTCGAGGTACAACATTTAACCGACCTCTTCCTCAGTGGTAATCTAACCTCCATTGTGACATCCTTTAAATACACTCCTTCTAATTGCAGGATGATTGTCCACAAAATCCGGACTGGACTCCTCAAAAGGACACAACAAAACTCTGATCTGGATTTCACAAATATTTATCCACTTCAAGACTGTTTTTATTTCGAATCATCTCATTCTTCCTAATTCATTTTATCCGCTTGACCTTTTTCCAAACTCTATTGCGTTTTGTTGCGATTCTTCTGCGTTTTTTGGGCGCATGTGTTTTATTCAGAGAAGATTGCTAATAAGAATTTTTTTAACATTTTCAATAAAAATATAAACTAATTCATTCCCCAACCTCCATTATTTCACATTTTAATTTCATAACATTCAATTATGCCTCTTAATAACTTCTTTTTAATTATAATATTCTTATATTCTTCTTAATTATAATATTCTTCAATCCCCTTTTTCTATGAGGTGACAAGGCCAAACCAATGAAGAATATTATAATTAAGAAGAATATAAGAATATTATAATTAAAAAGAAGTTATTAAGAGGCATAATTGAATGTTATGAAATTAAAATGTGAAATAATGGAGGTTGGGAATGAATTAGTTTATATTTTTATTGAAAATGTTAAAAAATTCTTATTAGCAATCTTCTCTGAATAAACACATGCGCCCAAAAACGCAGAAGAATCGCAACAAAAACGCAATAGAGTTTGAAAAAGGTCAGCGGATAAATGAATTAGGAAGAATGAGATGATTCGAAATAAAACAGTCTTGAAGTGGATAAATATTTGTGAAATCCAGATCAGAGTTTTGTTGTGTCCTTGAGGAGTCCAGTCCGGATTTTGTGGACAATCATCCTGCAATTAGAAGGAGTGTATTTAAGGATGTCACAATGGAGGTTAGATACCACTGAGGAAGAGGTCGGTTAAATGTTGTACCTCAAACGCGTATGGGAAAACTGTAATCTCCGTGACATCAAGTTCACTTAGTGCGCACTAAAGAGGTAAATTCTGGCAGATACTCGATCCAAACAGAAAGAGAAGCTGGTTACCTGAGGAGACACCTGGCTGCAAAGGAAACTACACGAGGAGACTCCAGAAGGTAGTAGACCCAGCTGAAAATCTGAGTACTCAAGCCACGAAATCTGAACCAGTTGCAGTCAGCCCGGCAAGGTCGGTAGCGATCACACATAAGGAATCGCAAGAGAAGGTAGGAGGAAGAACTTTTCCTATTTTGTGGTGGGACGCCACCAATTGTTTATTCAATTCCCTACCTGTATCTCTGCATATGATTACGTCAAATACCGTAGCTGGAAATCGAGTACGAGTGATTGCATATCACTGTGAATTTATAAGGACATACAGGTCTGAAAAGGATACCCGTACTACCGTTAATTGCTGTTTTGAACATTGCTTCTGATAACTGCTGTTTTGAACATTGCTTCTGGTAAACCAAATACAAACCAAATACAAATGAATAGATTATAAATTGGACATAAATAATTAGACAACACCGTGAATATATAAAGACTTTTAGACTTGGACGGGACATTTTGTGATTCAGTTTACATTTTTGGATATGTTGGAAATTCCTCTCTGAGCTTTTTCAAAAACGCATGTGTTTGAAATATCCAAAGAATACTTCCAGTGATACCAGCTGAATATAATAAAACGAGGGCAGCAGTTGCGAAAAAATTTTTGCATGCGAAAAAAACTGTATGCAAAAATCGCATGCGAAAAAAATCGCATACAAAAAAATCGCATACGGAAAAATCGCATGCGAAAATATCACATGCGAAAAATCGCACATGATAAAATCGCACATGATAAAATCGCATACAGAAAATCGAATGCGATATATTCTGCAACGAAGTTATAGATAGATAAGTTGGGAAGAATTAGAAGATTGCTTTCTGAATGTGGTTATTTGGTTTTATATTGCTATTTTTAAGTTATTGTATAAGGTTTTATCTTTATCGGTATTAAACTAGTTTGTGATTTTGATACTTCAGAGTTTGAGTGCCATATCCCCTTTTTTCTGTTAAGATTGTGTTTAAGGTAATTCAACAACGACAAGAAGTTCTTACTCACCTCTCAGGGTATTTCATGGAATAGGACGTTGCCAGAAATCCCCCTAAACTGTGGCCCAGAAGAATCATGTCCTTGATTCCCATTTCCTGCCTCCACTGCTCAATGGAGGAAACAAACTGCTCTTCTGCTCCCTCTGGATCACTGGGGAAGTTTGGTCGAGAGCTGCGTCCAAATCCCAACAAATCAAAGGCATGAAGTGTCCGGCGAGCACTCAGAGAGTCTATGTTCTGAATCCAGAGGCCCACTCCTCCACCAAATCCATGAACCATCACTAGTGGAGTCTTGTCACGGAGCTCGGGGCTCACTGTCAGTGTCCAGATCTTGTTTTGATTAGGAAGGGAGACATAGCGAGCAGAAAATCTGTTCCGGATACCTAAGTAGGTGAGAACATGCCTATGAATAGTGACACAAGGAAAAAACAAGTTGCTTTCTTGGCATATGCCTGCTTTTCCCAACCATATGGTTAGAATTTTTTTCAGGCAACCATTCTCTTAAATGGGTGTTCCCACAAAAGAAAGCGATGGCATATCTATAGGATATCACTGTTGGGTGGTGGCCCAAGTGTTGCGATCATCACTGAACCTGAGAATTGAAGATCACTTTAATGGAAGTTGAGCTGAGTAACTTGGCATGACCACTACACTTTGGAAGTCTTCTGCTTCCGGCTCTATCCACTATTGTGTTTCCGTGCCGGTAGCTGGTAAAAACAGCTTATGAGTGAGGGGGGTGTCGAGTCAGACCCCCACCAATCTGATACTGATAAACTATCCTAAAGACAGGCCATCAATATTTACAGGCCGGAACTCTCTTCAGATTATGCTGGTACAATAAAATAAATAAGTAACTCCGCTAATAATCTTGATAAATAATAGCCTACCATTTTCTGTCTACAGCTCACATGCAGTCACATGTGTCTCCATGGTTACAGACTACAAACAAGCCTTGAGTGTAGTCAGATCTTGATGTAACTCTCCCCATATACTCCTCTCTTACTAACTGTTAGTTATCAAGAAGAGAGGCAGATGAAAAGGCATTTAACCCCGGAATCAGACTACCCACAAGGTTTGTTTGTGGTCTGTTACCATGGAAGCACATAGCTCTGCACTGAAGTTGCAGAAAAAAACCCTGAATATTTATAATCCTGCACATGACCTTTAACTTTTATCTATTATGCACATATACAAAGCTCCTCAAAAAGACTAAGCAAGTGTTGTATAAAACAATCTTAGTTATGGACTGACGGATACGTGTATTCAGAGATATATATATTCAGAGACAGCGCCGCACAATAACCACAAGTACATTATTGTGAGTCCAACTCTGTTTTTGCAAGGCATTTGGAACTCTATCAGAAAAAACAGAGCTTTGATTGTTCTACAGCTAGATTACATTATATATCAGGGGTGTGGAATTCCTATCGCCCGACGCCCGGGACATGCAGTTCCGGGCGCCGGGCAAGTACTTTAAACTGTTTAGCCCTGTGCGGGCAAGTAGCAGGGACATGTGGTTGGACAGTAATAGGAGCGGTCATATGCGAGCTGACCGCTCCTATCTGTGTCAGCCTGCATCGTGCATATGACCCGTATATATCACTTCCTGCAGGCGGCCCCCGCTCCTCCCGGCTCATGTATCGAAGTTTCCGCCCACCTGCCAGCACGGAGCGCACAGCAAGTCAGCACATCGTCTCCAGAGACAAGATGGGAGAAGAAGAGTGAGACCCCACGGCCCCCTGCAGATGAGCGTTCCTCCCGGAGCCTGTCCACATCGCAGCTCCGCTGACTGGGGTCACATAGCATTATACTGATTTATGATGCTATGTAACCCTTACAGCTCTGGAATGTGTTGGATAACACTGACAGCATTATGTCAGCGTTATCCAATACATTCCAGAACTGTAAGGGTTACATAGCATCATAAGTCAGTATAATGCTATGTGACCCCAGTCAATGGTTGCAGGTCAGGCTGGGAGCTCAGTTGACAGACTCTGGGAGGAACGCTCATCTGCAGGGGTGTCAGAAATAAAGGTAGTGCTGTCTGTCTTCTGAGGCTCTGGCCCTGCCTGCAATCTGCACTGCAGGTGGCACTTTATAAACTATAACGTCTCCCTGTTGCCCCCATACAGTATAACGTCACCCTGTGGCCCCCGCCCCCGCACAGTATAACGTCACCCTGTGGCCCCTGCCCCCATACAGTATAACGTCACCCTGTGGCCCCCGCCCCCATAAAGTATAATGTCTCCCTGTGGCCCCCGCCCCCATACAGTATAACGTCACCCTGTGGCCCCCGCCCCCATACAGTATAACATCTCCCTGTGGCCCCCACCCCCATACAGCATAACGTCTCCTTGTGGCCCTGCCCCCATACAGCATAACGTCTCCTTGTGGCCCCTGCCCCATACAGTATGACGTCTCCTTGTGGCCCCCGCCCCATACAGGATAACGTCTCCTTGTGGCCCCTGCCCCATACAGCATAACGTCTCCTTGTGGCCCCCATACAGTATACCGTTAGTACAAGTTCAGGACAAGTAGATGGTCATGAGGGACAAGTAGATTGAGCCCCCACTTTAGTCCTTCGACAAGTAGTTTTTTTTTAAATTTCCACACCCCTGTATATTCTACATAGCGTTCTGATGATGCCCCTTCGTTCCAGCAATCACGGTGGTCTCAGCACCACAGTAGCTTCCAGCGTCATAATGACTTGTTATTGACAGGGGTTCCTTACATTGAAGAATCCGGGATTCCACGGCTTTTAATTGAGACATGGAGGTCGGGCACCAAGATGGGATCCAGCCAGTTAACCAACTTTGAGACCTGCGACAATTGGAAAATAAGACATGGGTTGTACTGAATCAGATGAATACATTTCATTTTCTCTGAAGTCAATATCATACTGTCATTGCATAAGCTGATTGATAACATTTCCTAGTCCCACATGAACCTCCACGGGATTTACTTTCGGCATACATGTCCTGGCATATAAAACAAAGTGTGAAGAAGGTGAACAGAGCCTTAGCTGGCAGTGATAAGCCAGAGTGGACAGGCAGCTCTGCAGAACACAGGGTGACCTCAGTGGAATTTTTTGGTAGATATATACAAAAGAGTTGTTTCGATACCAAAATTTTAATTCGGTATCGATACCATAAAAAGTATTGCGATACTCGATACCATTCGATACCACTGTGTGAATTGCGCTTTTTTTTTTTACTTTTCTGTTACGACGTTCACCGCATAGGTTTTTATTTTTTATTTTTAACAGTTTGGAGTCGGACTTTAGATATGGCGATATGTTATATGTTTATCTATATATTTTATATGTAAAATTGGAAAAGACGGCGATTTATACTTAATATTTCGGTGTGTGTTTTTTTTTTTTTTTTATTATTACTTTTTATTTACCATTTCCCCCCTTAGGGGTAGAACCTGGGATCTTTTCATCCCTTGTCCTATTCACCCTAATAGATCTCTATCAGGGTGAATAGGACTTCACATTTCCCTGCTGCCCTGTGCACACAGTAGCAGGGAGCCCCCCCCATGGCAGCCAGGGCTTCAGTAGCGTCCTGGCTGCCATGGTAACCGATCGCAATGTAGGGCTCCGATCGGTTACCATGGCAGCCAGGACGCTACTGAAGCCCTGGCTGCCATGGGGAACTGCCACAGCCACCAATGGAGGGGACCCTGTGGCCACTGCCACCAATAATCTAAAAACTTTAATACTGGGAGGGGGGGTGGAATCGAGTGCGCCCTGCCCACTCATTAAGTTTAATACGGGGGTAGGGGAGTCGCACTGCCCACACAATAATTAACCTTTAATACAGATACAGGAGGCGGATACCGCCGGCACCCGCCGCCTGTATCTGTATTAAAGGTTAATAATCATTGTGTGGGCAAAACGGGGGCAGAGCTGCAGGCCGGGTACTTGTTGCAGGCGGAGGAGGAGGGCACAGGACACTGAGGAGAAGGAGGCTGCTGCCGTTCGCCCGGCGCAGCAGCTCTCTCCTCCCATGTCCGTCCCTCCTCCCGCACTAATCACCGGTGGCCGCGTTATGGGAGGGAGGGGTTCCCTACCTCCCTCCAATCTCACTGTCTATGGCCTGAGGGAACAGTGTGTACCGAGCGCTGCACACGCCGTGTCCTCCCATAACAGGAGATACTAGACAGCGCAGTAGCGCGGTCTAGTATCGAAAAAATGAAAATTCCGATACCGAATCGATACTGGCATAAAAGTATCGATTGGGTATCGGAAGTTCGATACCCGAAACAACCCTAGTATACAAATGTATGGCCAATTGCATACGTTGGGACCATATATCTGGCGTATGTGTTACATGTACATTACACTGCAGTCCTTCTTAGCATTCCTGATAATAAGTCATATTACAGAGTTCCTCGTAAGTAAGTGTAGGTCTGCTTTCATATATGCATTCAACATGTCAGATACTATGACCCTTAAGCCATTCAGGTAGTTAGATGGGCTGTCCAGGTTTAGAAATGAAGGGTCTGCTTTGTCTTCCAGAACAACACCACTCATAGTCACAGGCTGGTTCTATTATTGTAACTCAAATGACCAGACTGGAATGCCCATGGAATGGCAAGTTTCTTGGCAAAATAAGCAGGCCCCTTTCTAATCCTGGACAATACTTGATCTCTACTAACTTACCTCCCGCTACGTCATGATACTACCCTCACTTACTCAATTATACAAGACTGTACAGTGATTGTTCTCTCCCAAGGCCCAAGACCAGCACACACATCTGAAAGTCTTTGTTCTCTACCCAGCCCAATAGCACACAGATATTCAGGAGAAGAAGAGTGAGGGAGAGAGGTGCTATGAACCTAGTCAAAGGCACCTGAAAGAAAAGGAGAGGAAAGAGAAAAGTAAAATGTAACAAAACAGTGATCCCATTAACACTGCCCCAACAAAAACAGAGTGCCCCCATTAACAGTGGCGCCGCAGAGGGAAAAAAAAATCTGAGGGAGCCACAATGCTCCTCAGATATTATGTCCTATATACGATAGGGGTCTCAGTGCTGAGAACCCCACCAATCAGTAAGTGACAATATTAACAGTGAAGGCCAGAGTGTCTACATCAACAGTGGAGGACGTAGCTGAACTAGAGCAAATGCATAAGAGGACAACCAAGGTAATTTAGGGAACAGGTCTATTACACTACCAAGAAAAGTTATCAAACTTGGGTTTGTTTAGTCTAAAAATAAGACAACTTAGGGAAGGTGTTCTTACAATGTACCAATATATGAATGGACATTCATATGAGATGTTGCTGATGATCCTTTTATACCTACGCTTGTAACCATGACAAGGGGATATCCTCTATGTCTAAAGGAAAGAAGGTTTCACCATCTACATACACAAGAATTCTTTACGGTAAGAGCAGTGAGACTGTGGAACTCTCTGTCCGAGGACGATGTGATGGCCAATTCATTTAAAATGTTCATGAAGGGTCTGGATTAGAGATGTACACATCGATTCATTCTTCAAACTGTGGGTTATTATCCTTGCTCAACCAAGCATGTATGTGTTCTCACTAGAGTGAGGGAAGTAAGATGTTGCCAGGTACCTCTGACAGCCACTTCTTCTCCGTGAGAGCCAAGGATTTGGCATTTGGGAACTTTTCAACCAAATAACCCCAAGCAAATGAGAAGAGTCAGGACATTACCATATTAGATGGTCAGGCGGTCCTGCTGAAATTGGTGGATTTGGCCAGCATGCATCTAATGTGTATGGCCTCCTAAAAAGCCTGTCTCTGACCCAATTTACACAATAAATGATACCGTATATACTCGAGTATAAGCCGACCCGAGTATAAGCCGACCCCCTAATTATACCCTAAAAAACTAGGAAAAGCAGTGACTCGAGTATAAACCGAGGTGGATCTGTGGATGACACTGTTATGGGGGGGATCTGTGGATGGCACTGTTATGAGGGATCTGTGGATGGCATCCACAGCCCCCCATCCCATAACAGTGCCATCCACAGCGCCCCCATCCCATAACAGTGCCATCCACAGCCCCCCATGCCATAACAGTGCCTTCCACAGCGCCCCCATCCCAAAACAGTGCCATTCACAGCCCCCCCATGCCATAACAGTGCCATCCACAGCGCCCCCATCCCATTACAGTGCCATCAACAGCCCCCCCATGCCATAACAGTGCCATCCACAGCACCCCCATCCAATAACAGTGCCATCCACAGCCCCCCCATGCCATAACAGTGCCATCCACAGCCCCCCCTTCCCCCCCCATTACCGCTCCTAAATACCTTTTCACATGCCGCACTGATATACTCCAGGCAGGCCGGGCGAGCGCAGCGTGACTGACGTCACGTGCCTGCGCCGCCTGCAGTGAGCGCACCGGCCCCGCCGCAAATGCCCGCCCCCAGCTCCTCCTCCCACTCCACTCTCCTCAAGTATAAGCCGAGTTCGTGTTTTTCGGCACAAATTTTGTGCTGAAAAACTCGGCTTATACTCGAGTATATACGGTAAGTAACACAGAAAACACTGCAAAGGGTGAGAAAATCCAACACAATAACAGATTTGAGCATCTGCAGCACACCCTGAAATCCGAGCTCATTTTTTTCTGCTTTCTCAACCACTTGCAAATAGACTGTACTGTAAATTTCTGCAGATTTTCTGTGCAGAATCCATAGGCTATACCCAACACTTCTGAAGGTGGCCATAAAACATCAGACGTAGAAATTCTGAAACAAATCTGCCACATGTGAACATGCCCTAACTATCAGGCCCTATTTGTGCGGTGTAAAGATACTGATAAACTATCCTGAGAAAAGGTCATCACTATGAGATTGGCAGGGGTCCGACTTCTGGAACCCCCGCGGATTAGCTGCTCGAAGGGGTAGCAGCATTACTTGTGTGCCGTCTCCATTGTAGCAGTGGCACAGTGCAATTAGAACTAGTTGTCCCAATTAAGGGACGTGCACGGGTTCGAGCTCTGTTCACAACACGTTTCTAGCCTGTGTCAGAAGAGTACGCCTGTACAGTTGTATACCGTAGACTTTACACGCACAGGCCTAAACTGAACAGGCACGAGCCAGGAGTGTGTCCATTTGGCAGGTTTACATCCAGAGGGTACTGTGAGCGCTGCAGCATGCACAAATGATCTGCCTGGTAAACTGAATCAGTGATTGTGCAGGTACTGCTAAAATTTGTTTGTGGTTCATGCAAATTTGTTGATGTGTTCTGATGTCATTGCGTGCTCGCCAATACTCACAGAAACAACGCATGTGCAAGATTACCAAGGCTGCGCGAGATGCACGGCCATGCTAATCTGCCAGCAGAGGGAGCATCCAGAGGTGTGGGGACACTCTCTCAATAGGGAGACTTCATTCAATGGACAAACAGGCCTAGATAAAGACGTCCACAGAAGAGCACTGTACTTATCAGTTTGATGCTCTCATGGGGTCACTCATCCTCCTACTCTCTCTCTGGTCACAGTGAATGGTCTGACTCCAAAAGTCAAGGGAGACCTTTTACCATGTTAAAAGGAGGAAGTTAAAGTGTAACTGCCGTTCTATTTTTATTTGCGTAATGTGTAGGGGCAGTGATACTGACCATTTTTGTAATATACTTTAATTACTGAAATCATACATTTCTAGAAGAAAAATAGCCCTAAAGTGGCCTATTTTGAGCCATAACAACACCCGTCTGTCTTCTGTTTGCACAACACAGTCAGTGTTAGCAAGTCTCCACTGTTATGTAAACTGAAGACAGACGGGTGTTGCTCAGGCTCAAAATGAGCCACTTTAGGGCTATTTTTCTAATAGAAATGTATGATTTCAGTAATTACAAAAATGGTTAACATTACTGCCCCTACACGTTAGACAAATAAAAAAGAATGGCAGCTACACTTTAACAACTAGGACAATACATGGAGTGACTTCAAAAATTATTTTTGGGAAAAAATAAATGACATAGAATAGTCACATATAGGAGGTCAATATGTGATAAAACCATTTTGATGGAAGTGTCCCTTTAAAGAATGTAAGCAGGTATAATAAGTAGTCACCGGGTAATAAATGGGGTAGAACAAGGTGACTGATAATAATGTGTTTCGGCATCAGCGTCATCATCTATCACATGCTGAGTCACCATTGAGTTGCTAGAATAGCAGTACTTCGTGCACTCTCCTGGCACAGCGTTCAGGTAAGGTTCAGCTCACACTACAGTTGTGGCCACAATGCTCTGTTAGATCCACCACACCATGGATACCACCAGCACCCATCGAATCCTTTGACTTACAATGGGATCCGTCAAGTTCTGTCATTCTGTTAAATCTGCTGAATGGAGTCTCTGACAGGGGTGTGAACAGAGTCTAGCTTTTCTACTGGACAACTCAAACACCAATGAAGGAGCACTCTAAACACCTTCATGTGTCAACCTTACACATGCCGTTATTGAGGGCTTTTTTTTTTTTAAACATTAGTTTTTATTGAAATACCATCAAGTATACATAAGGCAACCTGTGATTTACAGGTATCATGGTATTCTTTTCAATTATACAGATTACATCAAAATGCAACGGAAATGAAAAGAAATAGAAAAATGTCTAATAACCTGAGGGGATCAGTTCCTACATAAATTGTAGTTTTTGCTAACTAATAGCTAATATGGCATTTCTCAGACAATACTGCACATCTGATCAAAGAGGTTTATGAAAAATAGAAGTGATCCAAACTTCCCATCTAGATTGATTGATGTAAAAGCCGAGGCGGACATCCTTTTGTACCAGCATTGTTCATTAATGGACTGTAGAATGTTTGAGACAGGTATGAGCGTTCTTGTTCTCCAATTGGCCGCAATTTTTTGTCCCATAGCTATGCATCATGAGAAACTATAGTAGAATGTACAAAGGAGAACTGTTCTATACCACAGGGCTCGACAAATTTCCTTGGAATCTAGGAGCCAGCTAAAAAAGTTAGGAGCCAGGCGGAGCCGCGTCATAAAGCTCCCAATAGATGCCCCCATAGTGCTCCCCCCCCCCCCCACTTCTCTATAGAGCCCCCAATAATGCATGCCAGTACATAGGGCCCCCAGTAGATGCCCCCATAGTGTTCCTACCCCTGTTTTCCATAGTGCCCCCCATAATGTGCGAGTATATAGGGCCCCCCATAATGCTTCCCCTTTTCAATAGGTTATATGACACGTCAGATGCTGCCAGCGTCTAAGTGATCGCCACTTGCGGCCGCCATGACATGTGGAAACCTTTACAAGGATTACAGGGTCCGGAGGGGAGGGCAGAGGGGTCCGGAGAAGAGGGCAGAGGGGTCCGGAGAAGAGGGCAGAGGGGTCCGGAGAAGAGGGCAGAGGGTCCGGAGAAGAGGGCAGAGGGGTCCGGAGAAGAGGGCAGAGGGGTCCGGAGAAGAGGGCAGAGGGGTCCGGAGAAGAGGGCAGAGGGGTCCGGAGAAGAGGGCAGAGGGGTCCGGAGAAGAGGGCAGAGGGGTCCGGAGAGGAGGGCAGAGGGTCCGGAGGGGAGGGCAGAGGGGTCCGGAGGGAGGGCAGAGGGTCCGGAGGGGAGGGCAGAGGGGTCCGGAGGGGAGGGCAGAGGGGTCCGGAGGGGAGGGCAGAGGGGTCCGGAGGGGAGGGCAGAGGGTCCGGAGGGTCCGGAGGAGGGCAGAGGGGTCCGGAGGGGAGGGCAGAGGGGTCCGGAGGGGAGGGCAGAGGGGTCCGGAGGGAGGGCAGAGGGGTCCGGAGGGGAGGGCAGAGGGGTCCGTCTTGTCAATCTCTTTCCCCCTTGTCATTCACTTTCTCCCCCTTGTCATTCACTTTCTCCCCCTTGTCATTCACTTTCTCCCTCCCCCTTGCCATTCACTTTCTCCCCCCTTGTCATTCACTTTCTCCCCCCTTGTCATTCACTTTCTCCCTCTCCCCCTTGTCATTCACTTTCTCCCTCTCCCCCCTTGTCATTCACTTTCTCCCTCTCCCCCCTTGTCATTCACTTTCTCCCTCTCCCCCTTGTCATTCACTTTCTCCCTCTCCCCCTTGTCATTCACTTTCTCCCTCTCCCCCCTTGTCATTCACTTTCTCTCCCCCCTTGTCATTCACTTTCTCCCCCCTCCCTTCCTCCCCTGCCTCTTGTGTAGCGTGGCCGAGCTTTGTATAGTCCCACGGGTACAGGAGCTTTAGTTTCCTGTACCCGGGCGGACTGACAGGAAGTGCACACTGTGTGCGCACTTCATGTCAGTCCGGCCGGGTACAGGAGACAGATGCTCCTGTTCCCGCGGACCATACAGGGCTCGGCCACGCTACAATGAGGGACTGACAGGAGGGAGCGCTGAGCGCTTCCCTCCTGTCAGTCCCTCTCTTCATGCCTGGCCCGGGCGGTGCGCCCTCATGGACGCGCCAGCCCGGGCAGTGCTGCAGCCGCCTGAGGCTCTATACAGAGCGCTCGGGCGGCTGCAGCATGAAGGGGGCCGGCGCTCCTAGTCCGCGTGTAGGACGCGCCGGCCCTCTGAGAGAACGGGCTGACAACTACCCTGGGATTTGTCGAGCCCTGCTATACCAAGTGATAGAAGAGCTAAAGCTGGGTTTGGGACAATTTGAAATTGGCAAATAACGGATAATATAGAAAAAAATCTGGTGCCAAACATTCTTTATTAATCCACATTCCCACAACACACTCATATATGAACCAATTCCACTGTCACATCTCTAACACACATCTGATGTGTTGGGGAAAATACGTGACAGGCGGCACGGTGTGAGGTACCACCTACAGCAGGCATGGCCAACCTGTGGCTCTCCAGCTGTTGTAAAACTACAATTCCCACCATGCCCTGCTGTAGGCTGATAGCTGTAGGCAGTCTGGGCATGATGGGAGTTGTAGTTTTGCAACATCTAGAGAGCCTCAGGTTGGCCAGCCCTGATCTATAGAATACTTTTTGAGTTTCCAAGTGGGATATACACTTAGAAAATTTGCAAACAGAGGTAAGAGCAGATTGCCATTGATCATCAGTAAAGCTTTGATTTAAATCATGGTGCCAGTGGTCTTTAATTTTCCCCAATTTGTCCCCTTCCTCCATTAGCAAATTTCTGTAGCCAAAGGATATGGTGTGGGAATTGGAGTTAGAATTGGAGATCCATAGCCTTAATAAAGGAAAATTAGAGGATTGAACAATGAGAATAAACCCAGAGCTAAGCATATGTCTAAGTTGCATGCACTGGAAGTACTCTGAGGATGGTAGGTTATGTTTGGCAGCTAAAATGTAGAATTGATGTAGTGTAGAGTAGGAACACCCAGATCTTTCAAGAAGTGGAGGCCTTTCTCGGACCAGGGTGATCCCGGGAAGTTAGGAATAAACAACGTGACAATATATATAAAGATATCCATTAATTCTATGGTGTCAAAACATCTATGGAAGGATGGGTTAGTCCATAGCCATATCATAGCTGAGATCGGGGATGTTTAGCATGGAAAATTGTTGTGGAACCCAAAATATAAACGGGAACATAAGAAAGTGTGAATGCTATGTGCCCTTAATAGGCCAAGCTCCATCTGAACCCATTTTTTAGAGACATCTCCAATCCACAATTGTTTCAGTTGGGCCATTATCACGGATTTATAGTATAAAGACAGAGATGGGTAGTTCACCCCACCCTGATGAATATGAGAAAACAGGATGTCCGCCTTGACCCTCTGTCTTTTCCCACCCCACACAAACCACATAAGCAAGTTTTGCAAGGTTTGGATATAGGAGATTGATATAAATATTGGTACATTTCTAAAAATATATAGGATCTTTGGTGAAAGTACCATCTTGGCCACAGCAATCCTCCCCAACCTCTTCAGGAGGTTGAGGAATATCAGCGTCTAGGGCGAGATTATACAATTTAGAGTAGTATGAGGCGAATTCATCAGCTATTTCTTGTGGATTCATAATTTTCTTACCTGCTCTGCCATATAAAAAGCGCATCCTAGATTTGGCAGATTTAGCCTTAATCCTGTTTGCTAAAGATTTATTAGCTCCGTTTCCGCAATAGTAATACATGGATTTGGATTTTACGGAGGTAGAACTCAAATCTGGATTGCATTAACGCATGTAGCTCATGTCGTAAATTTCTCATTTGGGTTGCGAAGGTAATTTTGGGAGATGTTTGGTTGTCACGCACTACTTGTCTAATCTGGCCTATGAGTAGTTCGATATTTCTCTTTCCAAAGCAGAGTATTTTAGAAAGATACCCCTCAAGACCACTTTGTGAGCGCACCAGATCGTGGACAACGAGACCTCAGGTGAGTTATTAAGAGTAAAATATTCCTGCATATTCGGTGCAGAATAGAGGTAAGTATTCAGGGTTTAATCTTTATGGGGCTTACGAGGGAGAGTATTGTAGGTTAATGAGTATAGAGGTAGGGGCATGGATGGACCAGGTTATGGTACCGATATCTGATGAAATTATATTTTGTAGTAGTCTTTTATCGACTAATACCATATCTATGTGGCCGTATGAGTTATGGGGGCTTGAGAAAAAAGTAAAGTATTTTTCAGACACATGGAATATGCGCCACGGGTCAAAAATCTCCTCTTTGTGCAATAACTCTCTTCAGGGTCCATTCACACGTCTGTTGTGTATTGCGGATCCGCAAACCCCTATAGAAACGCCTGTTCTTGTCTATATTGCAGACAAGAATAGGACATGTTCTATTTTTTTCGGGAGCCTTGGACCGGAAAATCGGGACCGCACACCGGAAATGCGGACGGCACACTGTGTGCTGTCCGCATCTCTTCCGGTACCATTGAAAATAAATGGGTCCGCACCAGTTCCGCATAATTGTGGAACGGATCCGGACCTGTTCTACGGACGTCTGAATGGACCCCAATGAGAAGTCTCTGTCCTTACTGTCCACGGGTGTCATGTCAATCGTAGGGTCAATAACTTTATTATAGTCGCCGCAGAGTATTAAAAACCCGTCTTATTGGTGTCAGTTTGTTGAAGAAGCGGTAAAGGAAGTGAAGCTGTGATTTATTAGGTGCATATATAGATGCTATAGTGCAAAGCTGATTATTGATTAGACAGACAATGATAATGTAGTGGCCTTGGCTGTCTGTAGTAGTAGATATAAGTTTAAAAGAGACCGTATCTTTAATGGCTAGCATCACCCCAGCCTTTTTCTTTTCAGGGTGGGAGTGAAAAATATGAGTAAAGCACTAAGATTTCAGTAGATCATTAAAGGGGTTTTCTCAGAGTATAATACTGATGACAGGAGAGCATATCAATATCAGATCACAGGAGGTCCAACAACCAGCACCCCCATGGGCATACCAAGCATGGCACACCATTGGATTGCAGTCCAGGCCCATTCACTTGAATGAGACTCAGTTGTATGTAGGTGTGGGTTGCTTGAACTATTGGGACATTGTATTGGTTTCTCAGTTGTATGTAGGCCATGTGACCAATCCACCAGTTCAAATAGCTGATTGGCAAGGCAAGGGTGCCAGGAGTCAGAGTGAAGACTGCAGAGGCTGAGCGCCAGCTGGGGGTTGTAGTGCTCAGTAAAGTGTAATGGTGCCCGCTGTGTTTATGCCCTCCGGACCCCTCTGCCCTCCCCTCCGCACCCTGTAATCCTTGTAAGGGTTTCCACATGTCATGGCGGCCGCCAGGGGATGCTGGCAGCGTCTGACGTGTCATATAACCAATTGAAGAGGGGAAGCACTATGGGGGCCCTATGTACTGGCACATTATAGGGGGCCCTATATACTCGCACATTATAGGGGGCACTATGGAGAAGAGGGGAAGGACCACTATGGGGGCCCTATGTACTGGTATGCATCATTGGTTGGCCCTATGGAGAAGTGGGGCGGAGGAGAAGTACTATGGGGGCATCTACTGGGGGCTTTATGACGCGGCTCCATCTGGCTCCTAACTTTTTTAGCTGGCTCCTAGATTCCAGGGAAATTTGTCAAGCCCTGGGATAGGTCATTAATAATGCCTATAAAAGTATTCAAACGTCTATAAAGGTCTACAGGGTTGATCCTAAAGTGCTGGATAAAAGCATCATTAAAGGGCATCTGTCAGCAGATTTGTCCCTATGACATTGGCTGACCTGTTACATGTGTATATGGCAGCTGAAGGCATCTGTGTTGGTCCCATGTTCACATGTGCCCGCATTGCTGAGAAAAATGATGTTTTATTATATGCAAATGAGCCTCTAGGAGCAATGGAGGCGTTGTCATTACACCTAGAGGCTCTGCTCTGTCTGCAACTGCCAAGTCCCCTGAACTTTGATTGACAGGACCAAGCAAACATGATGATGGCCTTGCCCTGTCAATTAAAGAGGTGAGGATGTGGCATTTGAGAGAGAGTAGATCCCCTAGGTGTAATAACAACGCCCCCATTGCTCCTAGAGGCTCATTTGCATATTTTAACCCTTAGAGGACCCTGCGATTTTCCATTTTTGCGGTTTTGTTTTTCACTCCCCACCTTCCCATAGTCCTAACTTTCTATTTTTCCATTCACATAGCCTTATAAGGGCTTATTGCAGGACAAGTTGTACTTTCTAATGGCTCCATTTACAGTTGCATACCATGTAGTGCAGGGGTGCACAACCTGCGGCCCTCGATACCATTTTGTGCGGCCCCCAAACATCTGGTAAAAGACATGTAGGTCTATGTCTTATGGCTTCTTACATGTATCTTTCATGTATTCTCCTATTAGATGGGAGTCCTAGAGCTGTAACTAGACAATTAGAGTATATACTGTATGTTCAATATGCCAAAAATACAGTATTTCAGTTGGTAATACCCCTTTAAGTTTTATTTTCGGCCCTTGGAATTGGTTCTGGCTGACAATGCGGCCCCCAACCAGAAAAGGTTGTGCACCCCTGCTGTAGTGGGAAGCAGAAAAAAATTCCAAATGGGGTGGAATTGAGAAAAAAAATTCTAACAAAGGTTTTTATTTTTTATTTTACTCTGTACACTGTGTGGTAAAATTGACCTGTTATCTTCATTCTCCAGGTCAGTACGATTACAGCGATACCCCAATTATATAATTTTTTTAATCCTTTGAGAATTTTTTTTTTTAATCACCATATTCTGACCCCTGTAACTTTTTTGTAGTTTTGTGTATGGGGCTATGTGAGGGCTAATTTCTTGCGGGGCGATCTGTACTTTTTAGTGATACCAATTTGAAGTGTGTGCGACTTTTTGATCACTTTTTATTACAAAAATTATTGGGGAAGTGACTAAAAATGGCGAATTGGCCGGTTATTTTTTTCTTCCCGTTACGCCATTTGCCGTATGCCATTAATATGGTTATATTTTAATTGTATGGGCATTTTTACACGTGACGATGCCCATGATGTTTATTTTTTTTACTGGTTAAGTA
The DNA here is from genome assembly GCA_033119425.1 of Bufotes viridis. Classification (NCBI taxonomy): domain Eukaryota; kingdom Metazoa; phylum Chordata; class Amphibia; order Anura; family Bufonidae; genus Bufotes; species Bufotes viridis. Next base: position 208,879,433 of record CM065589.1, on the reverse strand, counting down.
TTTTTTATTTTAAGTAAAGGGTGATTTGAACTTTAATATTTTTTTTTATATTTGTAAAAACTTTTTTTTGGTCACTCTAGGAGACTATAACTGGCAATGATTAGATTGCCCATCATATAGCCAATGCCATCATTGAACACTTAATTTTCAATATGCTGTATTTTTCACTCTATAAGGGCCCATAAGACGAACCTAGGTTTTTGAGGAGGAAAATAAGAAAAAAAATATTTTGAACCAAAAGGTTTGCTTTTAAACTAATGGTGGTCTGTGGATGACACTGTTATGGAAGATCTGTGGTTGACGCACTGTTATGGAGGGGTCTGTGGATGGGGGTCTGTGGCTGACACTATTATGGAGGATCTGTGGCTGACACTGTTATGGGGGATCTGTGGCTGACACTGTTATGGGGGATCTGTGGATGACACACTATTATGGAAGATCTGTGGATGACGCACTGTTATGGGGGGGTCTGTGGATGGGGGTCTGTGGCTGACACTGTTATGGAGGATCTGTGGCTGGCACTGTTATGGGGGATCTGTGGCTGGCACTGTTATGGGGGATCTGTGGCTGGCACTGTTATGGGGGATCTGTGGCTGGCACTGTTATGGGGATCTGTGGCTGGCACTGTTATGGGGGATCTGTGGCTGGCACTGTTATGGGGATCTGTGGCTGGCACTGTTATGGGGATCTGTGGCTGGCACTGTTATGGGGGTCTGTGGCTGACACTGTTATGGGGGTCTGTGGCTGACACTGTTATGGGGGTCTGTGGCTGACACTGTTATGGGGGTCTGTGGCTGACACTGTTATGGGGGTCTGTGGCTGACACTGTTATGGGGGTCTGTGGCTGACACTGTTATGGGGTCTGTAGTGACACTGTTATGGGGGTCTGGTGGCTGATACTGCTATGGGGCCCATGACACTGGCATGGGGGTCATGATTGACACTGTTATGGGGGTCTGTGGATGACACATATATAGCATCTTATGATATGTGTCATCCACAGATCCCCCCCATAATAGTGTCCTTCACAGATCCCCCCATAACAGTGCCCCTGTATAGTGTCTAGTTTTGTAATGGCAGCGGGGCCCGAGTGCAATCACTGTATTCTATTACACTGGGCCCCGCTCACTGTAGTAATGCTATCTATAACTGTAGGCATTGTTTAACTATAATAATCTTCAATCCTATCCATTAAGTCTGTGGCTGACACTGTTATGGGGGTCTGTGGCTGACACTGTTATGGGGGTCTGTGGCTGACACTGTTATGGGGGGGTCTATCCATTAATCTTCACTTACTAACGTCCGTAGCAGGCAGGAGGCATGCGCCGCCTGCTTCATTCATAAAGTGGGCGGAGCAGGCACGTGACGTAGTGAGTTACGCTGCCAGTGCCCACCCGCCCTGCCTCCTGCCTGATACGGACGTTAGTAACTGAAGATGGATGGATTGTATTGAAGATTATTATAGTTAAACAATGCCTACAGTTATAGATAGGATTACTATAGTGAGTGGAGCCCGGTACAATAGAATACAGTGACTGCACCGGGCCCAGCTGCCATTACAAAAGTAGATGCCGGCCCCCAGCCCCTCCTCCCTCCCCACTGATACACCCGCCGACCACGCTGTGTAGAATGCGGTCGGCAGTGTATCAGTGTGAACTGCAGCTTTCGCCCCATAAGATGCACTGCCATTCTCCCCCCCACTTTTGGGGGGTAAAAGTGCGTCTTATAGGGCGAAAAATACAGTAACAATACAGTGCTGCCACCTAGTGGCCTGTTTTGGTATATTCCACTTATAGACGCCGAAGCTTGAGGCTTTAGTCTATTAGAATATTGTAACAGGTTCCCCGATCTCTGCCGGGGAACGCTGTTACTGGAGCAGAAGCGTGCGGCTCCCATCTGAAGGGGATGCCGTGATGGGATGCAGTGGCTGATCGCATACATGTGCCGGGGGTCTCTGCTATTTTAAATAGCAGAAGGCCGGCGGCCATGGCGCCTGCTGACATGCCATGTTTAAAGACCAGACTTACGCTGTACATATACGGCAGAGGTCCTGAAGGGGTAAAACTTTATTTTTCTCAGCAACGTTGGCACATACGAACATGGGACCACCACAGATGCCCTCAGCTGCCAAGTGCACATGTAACAGTGAGAACACATACATGCTTGGTTGAGCAAGGATAATAACCCAAAGCTCAAGAAGTTTGAAACAGACAGTTTCATAGGTAAAAATCTGATGACAGATGCCCTTTAATGACCTGGTCTATGTAATACATGGTCACATCTAAGGAAACTATCCTGGAGATCTCCGCTTCATATGGAAAGGACAACACCTAAGTGCCGCTGATACTAAAGGAGTTATCCAAGTTTTAAAGATTGATAACCTATCCTTATGAAGTCCGCTGCACTACACGTCACACTGTGGTCCCAGGCTTACTCCCACAGTAGTCCGGCTGTCATGCTGTCCATGACCTTCTCAAACCACCTCAAAGCCCTCACCTCAGGGTTCTTAGATGCTGGACAGTGGACAACATGCCATCCTCGCACCATATGCAGAGGTGACCCGCCTTGCTCAGAGCAGTCTTTTTCCGATCATTTCTCATGTGTCAAGCCAGGACCAGGAAGTGGACAGGAGTGGGGACCGGTGTCGGGGATCGGTGAGGGTGGGCATGGTTTATGGGGGTTCTAGACCAGACAACCCTTTTAAAGGATAACTTGTGTAATTCACCCCATACCACCTGTGGTGTGAATCCCCAATTACAAAGTGACATGGTGGCAGAGCCCTGGATAATGAATAGTCAGTAAATCAGTAGATGTCAATGCTGGAGACATCTAAAGAACATTACTGGTCCATACTATCAATAATCAGGTCAGCCCGTCAGAAGTGCCTCCAAATCCTGCTGGGAGTTGTAGTGTCACAGCTCCTACTGTACAGCATGACATAAGCCACCTGTAGCTGCTTACACAACCACAGTCTCATAACAACCCAAGTAGGGAAAGGCCTCTCCAGCCCGGCGCCTCCACCATTAGCAGCCTATACAAGGGCCGTGATGGCACTTACTGCTCCTCCAGCTCCTCGGCCATCACAGGATCACGCTCCTGAAGCCTTGGCATCACACGACAGGGACAAAAGACGGACCGTCACCGGGACAGGCGCTAGAAAACTACTAACCGGGAGGAGGAGGGGGAGGAGAACTCAGAAGGCAGGGGGCGGAGACTCCGGGACGAGAAGAGCAAAGGGGCGGGGTTATTGGCGTGCAGGGCGTGTCTAGGAGCCGACCGCGCCCATAGAAGACGCCCACCTTAGAAAGGCCACAGTGCATGTGAATTGTAATGAATGGGAGAGGGTGGGGTGTACCATCGCCTGCGAAGAACAGGGGGAGGGGAAAGTTACACAACTTTGGGAGGGAGGTTTTGTGTGTTTCTGCTCTTTACATCATAGCCGGCTGTGGAACCTGCTGTGTCATGGTGAGGGATGAATCTTGGCTCTAGTGCCCAGTACATGCAAATCTGAGGATAAAACCACCAGAGATGCCTATACACATCCCCTGTGATGGCCATGATCCCCCTTTATAACCATCCCACCTATATGTAAGGGGTGCTGCTGGCATAATTCATGTAATAATTCTGATTGGTGATCCTACAGATGTAATAAATGTGGGTTTACAGATTTTAAACGCCATCTGTCAGCAGATTTGTACCTATGGCTGACCTGTTACATGTGCGCTTGGCAGCTGAAGGCATCTGTGTTGGTTCCATGTTCCTATGTGCCCACATTGCTGAGAAAAATGATGTTTTAATATATGCAAATGGCCCTTTAGGAGCACCTGGGGCGTTACCATTACACCTAGAAGCTCTGCTCTCTCTGCAGCTGCCGCACCCTATGCACTTTGATTGACAGGGCCAGGTGTGATGACGTTTACACTGCCTGCTCCTGTTAATTAAAGTGGAGAGGGTGTGGCAGCTGCAGAGAGAGCAGAGCCTCTGGGTGTAATGGTAACGCCCCCAGTGCTCCTAGTGGCTCATTTGCATATATTAAAACCTCATATTTCTCAGCAATGCGAACACATAGGAACATGGGACCAACACAGATGTCTTCAGCTGCCAAGCGCACATGTAACAGGTCAGCCAGTTTCATAGGTGACAGATGCCCTTTGAGGAGACTTCCGCAGTCTGTGGACATGGGGGGAGATTTATCACAACTAGTGTAAAGTAGAACTGGCTTAGTCGTCATAGCAACCAATCAGATTCCACCTTTCGTTTGTCAGAGCTTCTTTGGAAAATGAAGTGGAATCTGGTTGCTATGAGCGACTAAGCCAGTTTTTCTTTATGCCGGTTTAATAAATCTCCCCCCATCGTGTCACACAAATAAGAGACTCGGCTTCCTATGAGAGAGATTAATTGTCACACTATGGACAGCACGCGGGGGCAATCTGTGTACATTTTGGTACTGTACTAGGAAATGGGTTGGTCAAACATTTATCAGGACCACGTATAAAATAACCTAGTTACCCATACTTATCCCTCACCTACATTTTCGGCACCATATAATAGTCCAAGTGGATATTTAGAAATCTATATAAAACGCTCACACGCATGAAGTCCTACTTGGTTGTCATTACAATCGTGGTAATGGGTTTGTATATCTCAATATTAATTTGGTCTGTTTTGCAGGGCCGTATTTGTCACTAGGCACTGGAGGCCTAACCTAGGGAGCTACCGCACCAGGAAACAGTAACATTATTTGACCACGTGGTGCAGACCAGGTGTCAGGAATTAGGATTTAGAGTTTACCTGGTTGATAGAAGGGGCTAGCCAGAGTCTCTTCAGATTGTGGACCACCGATGGTACCTGATATACCCACGCTGATGTCCTAGACCTAGACCAATGCTCGCTGCTGGTTCTCAGTCAGGATGACTCTAACAGGGTGTAGAGCCACAGTGTTCACCACTAGTAAGCTGTCTGAACCACGGGGAGCAGTCTGTGTGAGAGGGGGAACAATTGGGGAGCAGTCTGTGTACAGTGGGTATAGGGAAAATTCTGTGTAAGGCTACTTTCACACTAGCGTTTCGGTTTCCGTTTCTGAGATCCGTTCAGGGCTCTCTGAAGCGGTCCAAAATGGATCAGTTTTGCCCTAATGCATTCTGAATGGATAAGGATCCGCTCAGAATGCATCAGTTTGGCTCCGTTCAGTCACCATTCCGCTCTGGAAGCGGACACCAAAACGCTGACTGCAGTGTTTTGCTGTCCACCTGACGAAGCAGAGCCAAACAGCTCTGTCCTGGCACACAATAGAAGTCAATAGGGACAGATCAGTTTTCTCTGGCACAATAGAAAACAGATCCATTCCCCGTTGACTTTTAATGGTGTTCAAGACGGATCCTTCATGGCTATGGAAGACATAATACAAGCGGATCCGTTCATGACGGATGCATGCAGTTGTATTATTGTAATGGAAACGTTTTTGCAGATCCAGGACTGATCCGCAAAAAACGCTAGTGTGAAAGTAGCCTAAAACAGAGGAGGGAAAGTGGAAACAGAGGGGGTTATGGGAAACAGTCTGTGTAAGAGAAGAGGGCATTTGGGGGCAGTCTGTGTAGCAGACTCCCCATGGCAGAAGAGGACATGAGGGGCAGTCTGTGTGAGACAGCAGGCCATGGGGAGCAGTCTGTTAGAGAGGGGGCATGGGAACAGTCTGACATAATCTATTCATTCGTTGCTTAGCCAATCCAGCGGAGAGTGAATATCTTGCGTCAGTCACAGAGCAGGGTGTCTCTCTCTGAGGACTGACTGAGCACTAGAGAAGCAGCGGCCATTAGGCCCACTAGCTCACTACCAATGGCTACCATACTTTTAAAGTGGTCTTGGGTGATCATCATCTTCATGTCAAGAGGGTCTCTATAGCATGAAAGGAGAAGTCTGCAGCAGAGGTCTCCAGGATCGTGATAGAAGGGACAGCTTCCAGTGTTGAAGTGGTTGGGACATTGTTGGATTAAAGATAACAAGCTGCTCACGCTGAGTTAGCACTGGTGGTGTGGACCATGATCCCTAAGATATACTTATCCTCATTACTGCTCTTACAACTTCACAAATTGAATACCCGTTCATCCTATTATTCTTCTGATCTTGAAACGCATTGGAATCCTTCACTTTATGAATTATGTTCATTCCCATCCTGTAAATCTCTTGTACACTATAATCATATATGTAGCTGGTATTGTGTTACAGTTTGAAAGAGGTCTTTATGGAGCGAAACGTGACGTGGATATGTAAATAAATCTCATACTGCACTTTGCATATATACTTTGGAGTGCTGTAGAACTTGAGATAGGAGAAGCAGGCCTGAGACAAAACCAGCCAGAGAGGATAAAGACGTAGAATAGGAAAGACAAGTGTTATGGCGGAGCCTACCAGCATGGAGACCAGGTGTGGAGAAAATCTGAGAGACTCGAGGACTCTACGGCCACCTTGTCCAGGAGATGAATGGCTTTGGGAGCCAGGATATGCTTAAGATACAGACTGGGGTTCTGCTGAAGACTACACCCCGCTCAGGAAACCTTTAGTACTGTATTGTGAGTAGACAGAAAAGTGAGAGAGCAAAGAATAACAAGAGAAGTGTACAACCCTATGTCTGGGTGCCTAAAGGGAGTCTAAAACCTATTGTTCCACCAATATAACCCACAGTAATGGTCATCTGAATGCTGGCTAAGCATTGTTAACATACGAGTATGTAATTTGTATGTTTGCCTGATGTCAGACAAGAGAAGAAGCATTGGGAGGCTATCGGGGGAGGAGACATCAGGGAATGCCGGCAGTTTTGGGCACTTTGAACAGGAAAGTCTGCCTACTGGGCACTAGCGAGCAGTTTTCCAAAGGAATGAAACTGCTTTTTCTGCAGATTAAAGGGTATTCCAGTTGTTACAAGTTATACCCTATCTACAGGACAGGGGATAACTATCAGATTGATGGGGGTCCTACCTCTGGGATCCCCACCGATCATGAGACATACCCCCTGCAGCCCCCATGAAAAGAAAGGAGTGGCCGGTCGCACATGCATGCTACCGCTCCATTCATTTCTTCGGGAGTTCCAGAGATAGCTTAGTACAGCCCTCACCTATCTCCAGAATTCCCCCGCTCATGTGATCGGTGGGGGTCCCAGCAGTAGGAACCCCCAATCTAATAGTTATCCCCTATACTATGGATAGGGGATAACTTCTAACAAGCGGAATACCCCTTTAACAATGCCTATCCAAAGTTCTGATGGCCACTACTGTTAGTTACATTAGTAAAAATAAGGCAGACTTCCTTTAAAGGGGGTTCTCCGGGAATTAAGAAAATGAAAATACTTAAATATCTTTTTGTCATAAATATATTCCCATATACCTTTAATTAGTTATAATGGCTTGTTTTGTTTGGAGAACAATCATTAGGAGAAACAAAATGGCCGCCGTCCTATTAGTACACACAGAACCTGTCCTAATCACACAGGAGGACAAGTTAGGTTACTTTCACACTTATGAACGGATCCGGTTGTATTATCTTTAACATGGGCAAGATGGATCTGTCATGAATTCCATTGAAAGTCAATGGGGGACGGATCCATTTTCTACTGTGTCAGATAGTGTCAGAGTTAAACTGATCCGTCTTGCTCAGCATCCCATGACGGAAAAAAAGACAGCAGTTCTCCGGTATAAGAACGCAACCAAACGGAACAGAAGGCATTTCGGAGAATTGCTGGGAGAGGAGAGGTTTCTGCTAGGTAAGTAAAGAGTGAAAAGTAAAAAACAAAAAAAAATTAAACAGGTAGAAAGAAAAAGAAATCTTGAGTTAGTTTAGGTTTTGAAAGTTTTATGATGTTCAGGTTTTATAAAGTTTGTAACGTTCAAATTTATGAGCCTGCTGCTTGTTTTTTCTTCTTTTTTTTTTACTAACCACCCTTTACTTTTCAGCTGGACCAACCGACGAAAACGCCGCAGCACTGATGTGAATTCTGAGAGAAGCATTGCGCTGCTGTCAGAAGACACGTGAAGTCGGTGTATGCGGCGCTGCAAGACGAGATTTCTCCTCTGCAGGACAGGTACGTTTGCCCTGGCATGTGAGCTGAGGAGAGGTGTTGGAGTTCATATGCTTTGGCAAACACTTTGTATCAAAAATCTGGCAAAGATGTCTTCCTCCACAACGATCGATTGATCGATGTGAATGGAGAAATCACGTTTGCCAGGACATAGGAGCTGAAGTGGTTATGGATGTTTGGGCGGAGCCCCTATGTCCTGGCAATCGCGAGGCCCCTCTTTTTCTTCTTGCATATTTTTTGGCAGAGATTTTTTCATCCACATCGATCGATGCGAATGAGGAAATCTGTGCCGTTCATTTTTTCTTTCAGCCCAGAGGCTGAATGGAAAAAAAATCATTACCCGTATGCTCAATATAAGGAGAATAGCAGAAACTCATAATGCTGGCCATACAGGTAATGATTGCGGAGACCCTCAAATGCCAGGGCAGTACAAACACACCACAAGTGACCCCATTTTAGACACCCCAAGGTATTCGCTGAGGGGCATATTGAGTCCATGAAAGATAGAACTTTTTGTCACAAGTTAGCGGAAAGGGAGACTTTGTGAGAAAAAAAAAAAAAAAAATTTTTCGCAAACTTGCGCCAAAAAAAAAAATCTTCTATGAACTCGCCATGCCCCTTATGGAATACCTCGGGGTGTCTTCTTTCTAAAATGGGGTCACATGTGGAGTATTTATACTGCCCTGGCATTTTAGGGGCCCAAAAGCGTGAGAAGAAAAATGTGTAAAAATGCGCTCCTAAAAGGTACTCATTGGAATTAGGGCCCCTTTGCGCATCTTGGCTGCAAAAAAGTGTCACTCATGTGGTATTGCGGTACTCAGGAGAAGTAGGGAAATGTGTTTTGGGGTGTATTTTTACATATACCCATGCTGGGTGAGAGAAATATCTCTGTAAATTGACAACTTTGTATAAAATGGAAAAAGTTGTCATTTACAGAGATATTTCTTACACACAGTATGGGTATATGTAAAAATACACCCCAAAACACATTGCCCTACTTCTCCTGAGTACGGCGATACCACATGTGTGACACTTTTTTGTAGCCAAGATGCGCAAAGGGGCCCTAATTCCAATGAGTACCTTTAGGATTTCACAGGACATTTTGACGCATTTGGATTCCAGACTTCTTCTCACGCTTTAGGGGCCCCTAAAATGCCAGGACAGTATAAATACCCCACAAGTGACCCCATTTTAGAAAGTGGACACCCCAAGGTATTCCGTGAAGGGTATGGTGAGTTCATGTAAAATTTTATTTTTTGTCACAAGTTAGTGGAATATGAGACTTTGTAAGATTAAAAAAAATTTTAATTTCCACTAATTTGTGAAAAAAAACGAGATTTTGTGAGAACTCACCTGTAAAATCTGTTTTTCGCTGGAGTCATTGGGGGACACAGACCGTGGGTATAGCTGCTTGCTGCCACTAGGAGGCGACACTAGGCTCAAAGCTGTTGGCTCCTCCTCCGCCTGCTATACCCCCTCCAGCAGGAGAGAGCCCTCAGTTTGTGCAAAAAGCAGTAGGAGAAGCAAAATATCAGAACAATAACCACACACACCACCACCGGACCGAAGCGGGACGCAACTGCCCAACAAGAACGGAACTCAATTGTGCCATGAACACAACCTAGGGTGGGTGCTGTGTCCCCCAATGACTCCAGCGAGAAACAGATTTTACAGGTGAGTTCTCACAAAATCTCGTTTTCCGCTTACATCATTGGGGGACACAGACCGTGGGACGTCCAAAAGCAGTCCCTAGGGGGGGAAACAAAATTCGGCACACTGCACAGTTTACAGGGCGGCCTGTAGAACCAACCTACCCAGAGCTGCATCCGCAGAAGCCAGAGAATGAACCATGTAAAACTTTGTAAAAGTATGAAGAGAAGACCAGGTCGCGGCTTTACACAACTGAGCAGCCGAGGCCTCAGGGCTGTGGAGTCGGAGTCGGAGGCAATTTTGGGTACCTGGAGTCGGAGTCGGCAAAAAATGGACCGACTCCGACTCCTACTAGATTTAAATTGGAATAAAAAAAATTGGAATAAAAAAAAAGCAAGTTTAAATGTCCCAATTCAGATAAAGTTATAATTAATTACTTCTCTACTGTAAGAATAGAGGCCAATGCACGCAGTGCGTCACGTTACCGCTAAACAAAGACGTTAAGTGACCGTGAAGAAGCACGCTTTTCATATGCTTTACTATGCAGTTAAAGGGACACTGACAGGCTGATTTACCGGCTAAAGATATATCTGCTGGTATTCATCAGAGGTTTAGGAATACAACTAGACGACTGTTACCCCCAGTTGAGGTTTACTTGTGTTTAAAAACGTTTTAATCAATATGCAAATTCTCTACCTTTGTGCCCAAGGGGGCAGGCGCACATGTAGAGTACTGGCAGCACTAGACAGGACTAGGTAGCGAGGAGGAAGAGAGAAAGCTGGCACAGCCTCAGCATAGCCAGACGAGGCTGCTGCCAGCACTCTACACGTGCGCCTGCGCAGGAATTCAGCGCTCGGCTAGCCTGAAAAAAAGGCCAGTGCAGTGAATAATAACGAGGGGAACAGCGCTGGGAAGTTGTACTGGCGCGGCTGGGCACAAAGCCGCAGGAGACGCTGCCCCATTGGGCACAAAGATAGTGAATTTGCATACAGATTAAAAATGTTTTTTAAACACAAGTACAGCTTAACTGGGGTAACATTAGTATAGTTTTATTCCTAATTCTCTGATGAATACCAGTATATATATATCTTTAGCTGGAAAATCAGCCTGTCAGTGTCCCTTTAAGGAGCGGCAATACTTACACTTTCCATTGTCTTGTGGTCTGCTGTTACAGGGAACCCATGGTTATCCTAGCCTCTCACTGATAACTGATTAAGGACTGAGACACTTGTATAAGTGAAGGGAATGGATAGTCAATAGTTCAAGACTGAAGCTGTAAACCATTTGAAAAACTGCTATCATTCAGCTAAGGCTATAAAACATGTAAACTCAGATTGTTAGCTTAAATTTTTAAACATGACTATGGGATTCTACTAGGAAAATCATGTTTTAAAATAAATGCCCCTTCCCCTGCCCCTTCCTGGATCCTCCCACTGCTCTATCTTCAGCAGAAGATCAGCACACAAAGGAGAAGGCAGCAGCTTCTGCTCAACTACCTCTCTGTGCTAGAGGAGATTAGAAGAACTTGGTGGAACAGCTTCGTATTTGCATATTAAATACAGAGGAGTCGGAGTCGAGGAGTCGGAGTCGGAAGTTTCAAAATCTGAGGAGTCGGAGTCGGACAATTTATCTACCGACTCCACAGCCCTGCGAGGCCTGGTGAAAATGAGCCCAGGAAGCGCCAAGCGCCCTCGTAGAATGGGCCGTAATCCCCGGAGGGGGTGTCTTATCCCGAAGACGGTAACATTCCAAAATCGTGGAACGAATCCATTTAGAAAGCGTCACTTTCGAGGCTGCCAATCCTTTCCTTGACCCATCTGGGAGAACGAACAAGGCGTCCGTACGTCTAAAGGGGGCCACTGCCGCCAGGTAGATGCGCAGTGCCCGAACCACATCCAACCTGTGCAACACTTCCCGCGGGTGCGAAGGCTGAGGACAAAGCGATGGCAAGACAATGTCCTCATTGATATGAAACGCCGAAACCACCTTGGGCAAAAAGGAAGGGACCGGACGGAGGACCACCTTGTCCTGGTGAAAAATCAAGAACGGCTCACGACAGGAAAGGGCCGCCAGCTCAGAGACTCTACGGATCGAGGTGATAGCCACCAGAAACGCCACTTTCCATGACAACAGGCGAAGAGAACACTCCCGCATAGGTTCAAATGGAGAACGCTGAAGAACCCCCAGAACCAAATTGAGATCCTAAGGGTGTAAGGGAGGCCGGTAGGGAGGGACAGTATGCGCCACGCCCTGGAGAAAAGTCTTAACCGGACCCATGCCCGCCAAGGACCGCTGTAAAAAAATCGAGAGCGCCGAAATCTGGCTCTTCAAAGAACTGAGCGCAAGCCCCAGTTCAAGCCCCGACTGGAGGAAAGCCAAGATCACTGGCAAGGAAAAGGATCTAGGAGAAAGATTCCGTTCCTCACAAAAACGAAGGAAAGACCTCCACGTCCTGTAATAGATTCTAGAGGAAGCCGGCTTCCTAGCCCGAATGAGAGTCCGGACGACAGCATCCGAAAAACCTCTCCGTTTCAAGAGCCACGCCGTCAAACGCAGAGTATGTAAACTCTAGTGGAAGACGGGCCCTTGAGACAACAGGTCGTGTCTGAGAGGAAGCAGATACGGAGCGTCCCCTAGGAGAAGGATTAGATCCGAGTACCAAGCCCTGCGAGGCCAATCCGGGGCAATCAGCAGAGTCTGAATCCCTTCCCACTTGATCCTGCGAAGGATCCGAGGTAGGAGGGACAGCGGAGGAAACACATACAGGAACTGGAATCCGTCCCACGGAGCTACCAGAGCGTCTATGCCGCACGCAGCGGGATCGTTTGCGCGGGCGAAGTAAGACGGAAGCTTCCGGTTGAGGCAGGAGGCCATCAGATCCACCTCTGGCCGTCCCCAACGCTGACATAGGTCATCGAAAACCTCCGGATGGAGAGACCATTCCCCCGGGTCTATCGACTTCCGGCTCAGGAAGTCGGCTGTCCAGTTGGCGACCCCGGGGATGTGTACTGCCGACAGTGCCGGGACATGGGCTTCCGCCCACCTCAGGATCCTTGCTGCCTCGGCCATGGCCGCCGAGCTGCGAGTCCCCCATTGATGGTTGACATATGCCACAGCCGTGGCATTGTCCGTCTGGACCCGAACATGGAGACCTTGCAAGAGAAGGGACCAATGGTGCAGGAAGAGGAGAATCGCCCAGAGTTCCAGAACATTTATGGTCAGTTTGGATTCCGATGGAGACCAGACACCTTGAACCGTGCGGGTACCCAGGACCCCTCCCCAGCCGTGCAGGCTGGCGTCGGTCGTGACGACTGTCCACCTGACCGGAAGGAAAGACTTCCTTACTTCCAGGTGGGACGGAGTGAGCCACCAAAGATAATCGGACCGAACCCGCTGGGGAAGGGGGAGGCGATGATCCAGAGAGTCCAGGGATTTGTCCCAATAGGACAGAATCGCCCGCTGAAAGGTTCTGGTGTGAAATTGGGCGTAAGGAACGGCTTCGAACGAGGCCACCATCAGCCCCAAGACTCTCATACAAGTCCGTATGGAAACGGACCGATGCCGAAGCAATCGACGGATCGCGGAGCGAAGAGCCCGCACCTTGTCCACTGGAAGGCACCCTCATGCCCCGCCGGTATCCAGGATCATCCCGAGGAATCTTATCCGAGTAGACGGAATGAGAACGGACTTCCGAAAATTCACCAGCCACCCAAAGCGGGCGAGAGTGTCCAGGGTAATCTGCAGGCTTTCCTTGCACTGGCTGATAGTAGGCGCCTTGACGAGAATATCGTCCAGATACGGGATCACTGTGATCCCCCTTGAACGCAGAAGGCCCATCAGAGGAGCGAGAATTTTGGTGAAAACTCGCGGCGCAGTCGCCAAGCCGAAAGACAAGGCGACGAACTGGTAGTGGTCGGAGAACACCGCGAAACGCAGAAAACGCTGGTGAGCGGGAGCGATGGGAACGTGTAAGTAGGCGTCCTGGATATCCACGGAAGCCAGACATTCCCCTCTGAGTTAAGGAGGTGATGACTGAGCGGAGCGATTCCATGCGAAAGCGATTCACCCGAAGGTAACGGTTCACCCTCTTGAGGTCCAGTACAGGGCAGACCGTGCCCTGCTTCTTGGGAACAATGAATAGATTAGAATAGAAGCCGGAAAAACGCTCCGCTTCCGGAACTGGGGAGATAACTCCCCTGACCCGCAGGTCGCGAACTGCCTGAAGGAACGCTTGAGCCCGATACGGCTCCTTGGGGGGGCGGGACGGAAAGAACCGATTTGGCGGCATGGACTTGAACTCCAGTTTGTAGCCCGAGGAGACCACCTCTAACGCCCAGGCGTCCGAGATGTGGGCCTGCCAAACCTCCTGAAAATGAAGAAGCCGTCCCCCCACCCTGGAAGGTGGGGGCGCACCTTCAGGCTGTGGGTTGTTTCTCCGAGGAGGAACGTTTGGGCTGAGCACGGGAGCGCCAGGCGGGCTGAGGCTTGAAGGACGGCTTACGCCTGTGATCCTGTGCGGACCGTCCCAAGGAAGATGACGCCGCAGGACGAGTGCCCGCGAAGAGGCGAAAGGACTGATGCTGAGAAGGACGCGGACGAGAAGAACGCTTCGGCTTTGGTTGGGGAAGATGGGTGCTTTTCCCACCCGTGGCTTCCGATATAATGTCGTCCAACTTGGAGCCAAAGAGCCGGGGACCCACAAACGGAAGGGACAGAAGGGAACGTTTGGAGGAAGAGTCGGCCTGCCAGGCCTTGAGCCAGAGCTCCCTCCTAATGGAAACCGCAAAGGCGGAAGACCTCGCAGCCATAGAACCTGCGTCCAGAGCTGCCTCACAGAGGTACTTCCCTGCCTGAGATATCTGAAGAGCCAGATCCTGTAGTTCAGATTGGGAAATTTCCGAATCCAAATCCTGTCGGAGCCTCAGGGCCCACTCCGACACTGCCTTGGCCACCCATGCCGAGGCAAAAATTGGCCGAAGGGCCGAACCAGAGGCCGAAAAACCGACTTCGCCAGGGAGTCAATCCGCGATCCACCGGATCCTGAAGGGAAGAGCCGTCCGCAACCGGAATGGCCGTATTTTTGGCCAAACGGGCGACCGGCGGATCCACCTTCGGGGTGTAGACCACTTGGCCACGCAGTCTTGGGGAAAAGGGTAAAGCAGGTCAAGGCGCTTAGGAGTTAGGAAGCGCGAACCTGGCTGTTCCCATGCCTTAGTGGTGAGAACTGAGAAATCCTCATGGACCGGAAAGGATTTAGGAGACTGCTTAGTACGCAAAAAGAAACGCCCTGAGGATTTGAGGATGAGTCCTCCTCCTGAAGCTGGAAGGTGTCCCTGACCGCCACGACTAAACTATCCACCAGAGCCGCCATTTGTGAGGAACGGTCTGGGTCCGGGTCCGCATCAGAGTCAGCGACTTCCCCATCGGACGAGGGGTCCCCACTAACGAGGACGCCTTGGACCTAACCCCGGGAGGCGAAGGTGAGGCATCTGGAGAGGACGAGCATTCCTGTCTAGGACGCTTACTAGGATTCCTGCCCCTAGGGGATACATCCTGAGTAGGGACAGGGTGTACCGGGCCGAAGACTCAACCAAGCGACCCATCAATGAAAGGGTGGATTGGGAGATCCTAGATAGGTCAGTCACCGCCTGGGACAAGACCTTGGCCCATTCCGGCTCTGAATTACCCGCAGGAGGGAGCACCTCAGTGGCTATTAACTGCGGAGACCCGCTCTGAGAGGCCTGGCAAGAGGCGCAGAGGGGGCTAGAGCGACCCTTAGAAAACTTCACATTGCAGGAAGTGCAGGCATAATGAGTAATTTTACAGGGAGCCTGAGGAGCAGGGTCTGCCGGGTCCGACATGACAGGAGTATGGGCTGGAGGGGGTTAATAGCAGAGTTGGTCCTACCAGAGAAGGAGTGTCACAACCTGGTGCCTTCCAGGAACAGCTGCAGCAAATACTTAGAGGAGAATGACCCCCAGAAGAGTTTGCTGGAAGATGGCAGGGCAGGATCCCACAGGAGCAGCGCTCCAAGACTCAGGGAGACCAGAGGAAGCGCGGGAAGGACGAACTCCACCCCCTACCATTCACTCTATGAAGGCGATAAGCTCCGCCCCCTAATTTCGCACCCCCACTCGGGACCGGAAGAGACGGGGTCCCTGAGGAAAATGGCGGTGAGTACCGCTGAAAACGGGCGGATTATAGCCCAGAATAAGAGGGAGCGCGGGAGTGAGGGAAGGAGAAAAGCGGCAGAGACTCGCCGCATATCGGGAGAGAGAGGAGCGCAGCACCATTAATCGCAGTGCCTGCGCCAACCTCCCTTAACTCCTGAACCGCTGAAGAGCGGAGTTATCTATTAACCCCCGCCTCCCCTGGGAGCTGCCGCATGTTGCCGGCCGCGCGCCGGTAAAGGAACAGAGGCCTTAACCCCCGCCGTGCCGGGCCTGCTAGGAGAGGCAGGACCGGCCTTAGAAATGATTAAAGAAGGGATATAACCCCTCTATTAACCCCTGCCTCACAGAGGTGCTTGCCTAGGGGGAAACCAACTTCCCTGCCTAAGTGGGGACCATTAACCCCTGTACCGCCACGGGCCTGAGTAACAGAGAGACAGACAAATATACTTACCTGTCTTCATCTGTGTTCTTTACCCTCAAGTACCAGCAGTGCCACCTCTTCAGTCCCTGGCACAAGTGACAGGGACTGGACTGGAGGGTAGGAGCAGGTGGTCCTATGGCTGGGGGGAGCAGGAAGGTCAAGCCCTCCTGGTCCACTTTGTCTTCTTGCCGGGGGCGAAGCGGTGGAATAACCATCACCGGTCAGCCCCCCAGGGGATGCAGGGCTCTAGGCTAGCCCTGGGTCCCCACCTAAAAGAAAGAGAAAATAATAAAAAATAAAAGTAAAAAATAAAAAGCAAAGCCACCCTGTAAAATAGGGTGTCTGCCTCCTACGACACTAAGCTTAAAACTGAGGGCTCTCTCCTGCTGGAGGGGGTATAGCAGGCGGAGGAGGAGCCAACAGCTTTGAGCCTAGTGTCGCCTCCTAGTGGCAGCAAGCAGCTATACTCACGGTCTGTGTCCCCCAATGATGTAAGCGAGAAATAAAAACTTCCATGAACTCACTATGCCCATCAGCGAACACCTTAGGGCAGGGGTGCACAACCTTTTCTGGTTGGGGGCCACATTGTCAGCCTGAACCAATTCCAAGGGCCGAAAATAAAACTTAAAGGGGTATTACCAACTGAAATACTGTATTTTTGGCATATTGAACATACAGTATATACTATAAATGTCTAGTTTCAGTTCTAGGACTCCCATCTAATAGGAGAATACATGAAAGATACATGTAAGAAGCCATAAAACATAGATTTACATGTCTTTTACCAGATGTTTGGGGGCCGCACAAAATGGTATCGAGGGCCGCATGTGGCCCCCGGGCCGCAGGTTGTGCACCCCTGCCTTAGGGTGTCTACTTTCCGAAATGGTCATTTGTGGGGTGTTTCTACTGTCTGGGCATTGTAGTACCTCAGGAAACATGACAGGTGCTCAGAAAGTCAAAGTGCGGAAATTCACTTTTTTGCACCATAGTTTGTAAACGCTATAACTTTTACCCAAACCAATAAATATACACTTCTTGGATTATAATTTTTTATCAAAGACATGTAGAACAATAAATTTTGAGAAAAATTTATATAGAAATGTAGTTTTATTTGAAAAATTTTACAACAGAAAGTGAAAAATGTCATTTTTTTACAAAGATTTCAGTCATTTTAGATTAATATCAAAAAAATGTCAGCAGCAATGAAATATCACCAAATGAAAGCTCTATTAGTGAGAAGAAAAGGAGGTAAAATTCATTTGGGTGGTAAGTTGTATGACGGAGCAATAAACCGTGAAAGTAGTGTAGTGCAGAATTATAAAAAGTGGCCTGGTCATTATGGGGGTTTAAACTAGGGGGGCTGAGGCGGTTAAAGGGGTTCTGCAGTTTGTTACAACTGATGATCTATCCTCAGGATAGATCATCATCATCTGATCGGCCGGGGTCTGACACCCGAGACCCCTGCCGATCAGCTGTTTGAGAAGGCAGCGGCTCTGCAGGAGCGCCGCGCCCTTCTCACTGTTTACCTCTGCTAGTGCCAATGGACTTGCAATATTATGGATCAGTGCCCACTCTGGGCAGTTTATCTGTAAGGCCTCTTTCGAGGC
Source organism: Bufotes viridis (assembly GCA_033119425.1). Taxonomy (NCBI): domain Eukaryota; kingdom Metazoa; phylum Chordata; class Amphibia; order Anura; family Bufonidae; genus Bufotes; species Bufotes viridis. The sequence continues at coordinate 208,861,511 of CM065589.1, read as the reverse complement.
GGGTGCGTTGCGGGAATATGCGCGATTTTCTCGCGCGGGTGCAAACGTTTGAAATGCGTTTTGCACGCGCGTGAGAACCATCACCATGGTAAGATGGACCATGTGATTGGAGCATGTGATGTGACGTCATCACAGGTCCTTTAGATCTTAGCTGATGCAGGGAAAGAGAGGAGAGATCGCAACTACGCGATCAAGTGGCTAAGGTAAGTTAATTTTTATTATTTTTAACCCCTTCGTCTTCATTTTACACAGCATTCTTTATTAAGAATGCTATTATTTTCCCTTATAACCATGTTATAAGGGAAAATAATAAATTCTCCAGAAGACCCGAAACCGGACTTCAGTGATGAAGTCCGGCTTCGGGTCTGGGTACCAAACATGGCGATTTTTATCACGCGCGTGCAAAACCTATTTCAAATGTTTGCACTCGCGCGGGAAAATCGCGCATATTCCTGCAACGCACCCGCCTCGAAAGAGGCCTTACAGATAAACTGCCCAGAATGGGCACTGATCCATAATATTGCAAGTCCATTGGCGCTTCCTTACTTAAACTTAGGCCTTATTCACACGTCCGTAGTGTGTTGTGGATCCGCAACACACCTTGCCGCCAGCCCCATAGAGATGCCTATACTTGTCCGCAATTGCGGGCTAGAATAGGACATGCTCTATATTTTTGCGGAGCCGCCGGAAGATCGGCGGCGCGCTCTGAAAATGCGGATGCGGAGAGCACAGTGTCAAAATGAATGGGTCCGCACCCGTTCTGCAAATTTGCGGAGCGGGTGCGGACGTGTGAATTAGGCCTTAGGGTATGGCCAAGTGTTCAAGACTTTTTATGATGTTTTTGAAGCCAAAACCAGGAGTGGAGTCAAAAAAAGAGAAGTTGTATCTGTTTAATAGTGTCTCTGCTTTTATGATCCTGATTTTGGTTTCAATGACTTCATAAAAAACCTGAACAGATGGCAGTGCCCTTACATTGTGCCATACTCTGGAGTGTTTCATAAATGTGACCATTCGTGCCATCCTTCATTCCTCATCACTTCTCTCATGCAGTTTCCATTAAAAGTGACAGGCAGATGCCATTTTATGTGAGGGGGTGTGCTTTTGACAATTTAGAAAGTTATCTTTCATCGTCGGATGAACACGAGTACACGAGGAAATTTGTATTGTTGTGTGGAAAACCCCATTATGTGTGACAGCGAGAGATAGCAATGCTATGGAGCATTGTGCCTGGCCTTGTCATGGGGCACTGACCGTTATGGTTGACTCGCCATAGACTCTACAGGGAAATTTCCTGGTGGGCCGATGCACAGGGGACGGCCTAAACCCTCTTCATGGCTGCTGGCCGAGTACATAATTAATTAATGCTAGAAGCATCAGTTACTTAGGGTACTTTCACACTTGCGTTATTCTTTTCCGGCATAGAGTTCCGTCAAAAGGGCTCTATGCCGGAAAAGAACAGATCAGACATATCCCCATGCAATCTGAATGGATAGAAATCCGTTCAGTTTGCATCAGTATCCCTTCCGTTCAGCCACTGTCAGGCGTTTTGGTATTATGCTGCGGTATTATGTCCATCCAAAATGCCTGATCACTCGCCGGATTACCGGATCCGGCATTAATTCCCATTGACTTGCATTAGTGCCGGATCCGGCATTGCGAAACAACTGAAGGACGAATCCGTCCTTCCGGTCTGCGCATGCGGAGATTGGGAAAACTGTGAAAAAGACTGCAAGACGGATCCATCAATCTGCATGACAAGCGGAGAGACGGATCCGTTCTTGCAATGCATTTGTAGACGGATCCGCCCCCAGATCCGTCTACAAATGCTGTCAGTTGTCACACTGATCGGCGGATCCAGAAGGCAGCTCCGACAACGGAACTGCCTGCCGGATCACACTAACGCAAGTGTGAAAGTAGCCTTATGCATCTGGCCAGCAGCAGCAGGCGCCCCCCTGAATTCAGCTGTATCACTGTGTGGGAGGGTGATATAGTTGAATACTGTAGTGAAGGAGGCGGTATTTTGTGCTGCACTGTGCTTTTTGGTGCTGCTCGGGCAGTGTTCTGTGCTGCGCTACAGTATTGCTGACCCCGCCTACTTATGTTGCCCCACTTGCTGTAAATTTGGACCCACCTACAGCAGGGGCCACTTTTAGGGTTTTTTCCAGGGCCACATTAAACTGGTTTCCTGAGTTGAAGATGACCTATCCTCTGGATATTAAGATTAGGGATGAGCGAATTTCATATTTTGAAGTTCCTGTGCGGGTTCGTGTTGTGGTATTTACTCAATTGTGGAGATCTGACACCCGGGACCCCTATCGATCAGCTGTTTGAGAAGGCTGGCGCTTGCAGTAGCACAGTGGCCTGCTCACAGCTTAGCCTATGCCATGTGACATCACATTCATCTGTCACGTGGCCTAGGCACATTGAAGTGAATGGGGCTGAGCTGCCATACTAGCACAACCGCTATACAATATACAGCGCTGTGCTTGGCAAGAATGGAGAAGGCCTCGGCGCTCACAGGAATGCTAATGCCTTCACAAACAGCTGATGGGTGGGGGTCCCCGGTGTCGGACCCCCACAAATCAGATACAGTATTTAAGTCTCGGAAAGCCCTTTAAGGCTACTTTCACACTAGTGTTTTTGCTGGATCCGGCAGGGTTCTGCAAAATCGCTTCATTACTAATAATACAACCATCTGTATCCGTTATGAACGGATCCGGTTGTATTATCTTTAACGTTGCCAAGACGGATCCGTCATGAACTCCATTGAAAGTCAATGGAGGACGGATCCGTTTTCTATTGTGTCAGAGAAAACTGATCCGGCTCCATTGACTTGCATTGTGGGTCATAACGTCTTGCTCTGCATCCCAGGACGGAAAGCAACTATGTTGCGGTTTGCTGTCCGGTATGGGAACGGAACTAAATGGAACGGAATGCATTTCGGAGCACTCTGTTCTGTTCAATTCAGTTTTGTCCCAATTAACAATAAATGGGGACAAACTGAAGCGTTTTTTTCTGGTATTGAGACCCTATGATGGATCTCAATACCGGAAAAAACTAACAGTACTTTCACACTAGTGTTGTTCGGATCCGGCAGGCAGTTCCGGCAACGGAACTGCCTGCCGGATCCAGCAAACCATAAGCATACAGAAAAGCTTTTCCGGATCTGTTAGACAGATCCAGTGATATACCGGATCCGTCTCATCCGGTATTTCATTTTTTTCAAAGATCAAAGGGAAAAATAGCTCCTCCTTTTATACGGCCCTGGATCCTAAAATGCGGCACTTGGTACCGGATCCGACATTAATACATCTCTATAGAAATGAATGCCGGATTCGGCAAGTGCGGTAGTGTTCCGGGATTTTGGCTGGAAAAAATAGTGCAGCAAACTGCGGTATTTTGTCCCATCAAATGCCGTACAAGGGACGGAACGGAAGACATCCTGATGCATACTCAACAGATTGCTTTCCATTCAGAAAGCATTAGGACAAAACTGATGCGTTTATTCCGGTATTGATACCGGATTTCAATACTGGAAAAGAATAACGCTAGTGTGAACGTAGCCTCAAGCTCCCAGTCTTCCCCTGATCACTCTTGTGGAGGTATTACATGTATATTAGAGCAAAGATCGCAGTATTGGGCTCTTGTATTACAACACAGTAAATGCACTGTGACCAGCCACTTGGCAGATGTCTAACCTTCCAGGGGCCTGGCCTCTTACACCTCAGGGCAGCTTGTGGGATGTCACAAAATGGCTGCCTTTACTTTCTTCATGTTGCAATGTAGCATCCTGATACCGCACTACGTGTCCTTAGTCACTATGTGGCCATAGCCTGACCAGTATCTTCTCCTCCCAACCTACACACGGGCACTCATACAAGTAATGCAGTAGGTAGTCGTAGTTTACTTCACACAGAACAAGGGCAATGAATATAGACTGATGAAGGGTATCCGCTGGTAACAGACATGAATGCGCTGCACTCCCTCTCCAGACCTGTCACTCGCCTGTTCCCCGTGCAGTTGACAGCCAGGGCCTGTCTGCAGCGACTTCCGGCGAGTGCTGATGACGTCACCGGCAGTGGAGCAGCGCCACGTCTCTTTGCAGCAGTGCACTTCCGGTCTGGGCGCCCCGGCTCCGCTCCCGCAGTAATGTCAGTGTCGGTTCTGTCGGTGGTGTCCCGCTTCCTGGAGGAGTATGTCAGCTCCACTCCTCAGCGGCTCAAGCTGCTGGACGCCTACCTGCTGTACATCCTGCTGACCGGGGCCATGCAGTTCCTCTACTGCCTGCTGGTGGGCACCTTCCCGTTCAACTCATTCCTGTCCGGCTTCACGTCCTGCGTGGGCTCCTTCATCCTGGGCGGTAAGACAGGTCGTGTCATTGCAGTGCTGGGGGAGTGTGTCCCTCTCTGCACTGGTGATGAGCTTGTACCTCACAGTACCAGGGAATGCCAGCCGTTCTGCCTCTCCAAGTGTAGGTGACTAGTGGGGGTCTGACACCTGGCACCCCCCCTGATCAGCTGTCTATGACCAGGGGGCGGAGAGACAGGAGACAGCAGGTGCCCACTGCGCCCGTCTTCCCTTCATACAGCTGACCGCTGTGGGTGCTGGGTGTCAGACCCCCACCTATCTGATATTAATAACCTGTCCTGAGTATACATCATCGATATTAAAAGCCCGGAGAACCCCTTTAGAGGGGATGCCCCTTTAAGACATCATATCCCCCTATCCACAGGATAAGTGACTTACCGGTGGGGGTGTAACGTGGTATCGCCCTACTTCGTGCGATTTCCCTACCTGTCGCGCCGCAAGTGACGTTGTAGGCGTTCCTGGCGCCTGGATGACCTGCGCATGCGCAAAAGGGCAAGGGATGGGAAAATCTCACATCGCAATTCTGGCTGCACACGGGACACTGCGCATGCGCTGGAGAGCCACGGTAGGAACATATTACGGCCCAGTGCGCAAGCGCCTAGGGGAGATCAGATGGCCATTTTTTCTGTTAGATGAATATTTATATCTATATATATATATATATATATTATAGGGTGGTCTGCCCAGTATATGGGGGGGCTATCTACGCAGTACATTGGGGGGGTCTGGGCAGACCACCCTATATAATGCGTAGATATATATATATATATATATATATATATATAAAACAAAAAAAATGGCCATTTGATCTCCCCTAGGCGCTTGCGCACTGGGCCGTAATATGTCCCTACCGTGGCTTTCCAGCGCATGCACAGTGTCCCGTGTGCAGCCAGAATTGCGATGTGAGATTTTCCCATCCCTTGCCCTTTTGCGCATGCGCAGATCGTCCAAACGCCAGGAACGCCTCCAACGTCACTTCCGGCGCGACAGGTAGGGAAATCGCACGAAGTAGGGAGATACCACGTTACAGGGGGTCTAACCGCTCAGGCCCCCGCCAATCATAAGGATCAATCAGATACTTATCCCCCAATCTTGTGCTTAGGGAATGGGTTGTCATAATCGGGAAACCCCTTTAAAGCAGTCCTTGTACACAGTAACCTAACAGGTCACCTAGGGAGTGGCTCTCATGGTGGGGTAAATATAGCCTTTATATTGTGTAACAGGAATGATTGGTGGGACTATGGGGGTCCTGTTTGCCCCTTTACTACCCACCTGGAGTTAAAGGAGCCGTGTGTGTGCCAGTCACCGTCCGTCTATTGGAAGGGATGGAAATGTCCTGTGCCTCCCCTACACCTCAAGCGGAAAATGCACTTTTGTATTGAAGTAAGCCCCCGTTGGTTAAAAAAAAAAGCTTGTGCGGTGTCAAAAGCCGCACAAGCTGAACAAAAAATAAAACACATGGATTCCAAGTGGAATTTTGTAGGCGGTTTTTCAAGCCCTAAAGGGGTTTTGTCACCTCAGGAAATGGCATTTGTCATGTAGATTAATGTATTGTGATTGTCTATATTGTCTCCTTTCCTGGCATCATTCATTTTTCCATCACATTATACCCTGCTCGTTTCCATGGTTACAGACCCCCCTGCAATCCATCAGCAGTGGCCGTGCTTGTACACTATAGGATGAAGCACCAGCCTGTGTGCGCTCCCGGGATCCCGGTCACCAGAGAGGCCGGCTGAGGGATTGCCCGATGGTCGTAGCCATGGCAACAAGCAGTATGTGATGGACAAACGAATCCGTCCAGTAAAGGAGGCAATATGGAGAATCACAATACATAATAAGTGCCTTGCATTAGCTTCCTCTACATGATAAAGGCCACTTACTGAAGACCCCCCCTTTTATTAGGGTATTCTGAGATATTTTTCCGAGGACCTGTCGACATTGTGTTCTGTCATCCCACCTGGAAATGTATGAATAAATTGCCACCGGGTGTTACTATTCAGCGCTCCAGATGGCGACCAAAATGGTCGCAAATGCGACCAGGAATTTGCAAATGGCGACAAGACTTTTAAGTCTTATCGCCATTTGCGACTTGTCCCACCTCTGTGCGGCAGCTTTAAGGGAGAAAAAAAACTCTCTTCAGCAGACGTGCCACGCTCGGCACGTCTGCTGAGCCCAGCCCCGACATCCAGCCTGCTCTGCCAGCCTGTAGTGGCTCGTCCTGGGCCCCGCCCCTCACAGAGCCCGGAAGAGAGCGCACTTGGGAGCACTGACCGAGACCTGCAGAAGGACGGCCGGGTGCCTGGGTCAGTGCCTCCACCCCTCCAGCTCCTGACATGCGGAGTCCTGTGACAATGTGGCTCAACCTGCCCCCCTGCAGAAGGACTGCCGAGTCCCAGCATCATTGCCTCCTGCAGTTCTCCGGCTCCTGACGTGAGTTCTGTGACACTCAGTATGGCTCCTGCTGCCCTCCCTTCCCCCTTGTTCAGACTAGTAAGGTTTCCCCCAGTTGTTTAAAGTTTAACCCCTTCAGCTCTTCATTTAGCCAGTGAGTCTCAGCCAGCACCATAATGTCCATTTACTTATAATTAGGACATGCTGTAAGATTTAGCATTGAGAAGTCATACTTGTCTATGCTAAATCCTTAGTAGGTGGTGTCAGTAGCTACTGTCACTCAGCGCTGCTGTCACCACCAGTTATCACAAGAAAGTGTTCTGCCCCTGCCTGTATTGCGGCCCACAAACAGCACTTCCAGCAATACACCGGCAGCAGCCCGCTTGCACTCTGCATCACGGATGCGAACCCATTCACTTGAATGGGTCCGCAATCACGGAAATGCAGAATGGAAGCACAAATTAGAACGCCATATAAGCACAGTCATAGTCAGCTCTCATTAACACATCAGTGTTTGGTCATTGATTTATATCAGTGATTGTGAGCCAAAACCAGGATTGGATCCTCCACAGACATAAAGTATAAGGGAAAGATCTCCACCAGTTCTGTGTTTAAAGACGCACCTGGTTTTTGCTCAAAATCACTGATGGAAATCACTGACCGAACACTGATGCCTCATTCACACAGTCAGTCTTTGGTCAGTGATTTCCAGCAGTCATTTTTAGCCAAAACCAGGTGCAGCTTTAAACACAGATCAAGAGCAGATCTTTCCCTTATACTTTATGTCTGTGTAGCATACACACCTGGCTTTGGCTCACAATCCCTGATGGAAATCACTGACCAAACACGGACGTGTGAATGAGGCTATTTTTTTTTAGATCATAATTATGTATGTATTTAAATTTGGCGACTAAAATTTTTATTTGGCTCCTAAATTTTTCAGTTTAGGAGCCAATGGCTCCTAGGGATTTTTTTTTGTCTGGAGCCCTGCTATTCACTTTGCTGGTGGGGGGCGTTTTTACAATCTGCACTGATTGGACAGCCTCACTGCATAGCAGGTATCAGCCCCTTGGCAATGTGCTCCTACATTTCTAGGAATGCTACACCATAGTTATGAGGGAGCTGCTCCAGAATTTGGGAGGACAGGTAACTACATGTCATGAGAGGTGACAGGCCCACCTTAAGGTACCCATTGGGTGGGCACTCTCTCTGTACAGGGGTGCCTCCATCACTAATGTATTTCTTCTTCCCCCCGCAGTGTGCTTGAGGATCCAGATCAACCCCCAGAACAAGGGAGACTTCCTCAGCATTTCTCCGGAGAGGGCCTTTGCAGACTTCCTTTTTGCCAGCACTATTCTGCATTTGGTGGTCGTTAACTTTGTCGGCTGAGATTCCTTCTCCTGTCTGTTCTGAGGTTTGTATATTGTGCCCGCGTATGCCATCCCGTTTTCGGACACCAACCATGATGGCTCGGGTAATAAACTTAGCCACATTTTTGCAACTTTGGATGGCTTTTACTGTTTTGCCAAGTGCAGGGCCCAATGGTTCAAGACACAGCACAAAACAGAATCCATGTGTCATGTCCCCCCAGGATCTTACATGTGACACTTCCACACGGTCAGTATTTGTAATCCAAAACCAGGCAAGGCACCATCTTTCCACCGGTGGGCGCCGCTCCTGGTATGGGCTTACAATCCTGACTTTCAGGCAGCTTATCAGTTTTGGAGTGATCCTTTAAAAGGGTTTTAATAATCCTTGTATAATGAAAGGTATTCATCTCTGTGATGTGCTTTCTGGTTTATTTCCTGACAGTTTCCAAGATCTTGGATTGCTGTCAGTCAATAGAAACATTTGCATTCCCATTCATCAGCTGAAACCTGATTTATTTTTCCCAGTCGCACGGGGACAGGGCTCATTGCAGTGTATGAAATTTTGCTTGTACTCCGCCACACAGTGATGTCATTGGGACGCGTTTTGGACAGGTTTTCAGCTGCTACATGTACACGATGATAATTCCATTCCCTGACAGGAAGCATGAAAATGACCACCTTGTCAGAAGTAAATGATGCTTGGCGTTGTAGCAAGCAACCAGTCTTAGAATTGTCTGGGCATCGGCCTTTAGCGCAGCGCTGGGGGTTGTGGCTTCGGTTTGGACAATGGATGAATGTTTTTTTGTTTTTTTTTGGGCGAGAGGGTTCTAGCATTTTTGCATCTTCTCTATGGGGAAAAAATTGCAAAAAAAACCATAAGGGAGATTTATTAAAACAGGTATAAAGCATCAATCTGATTGGTTGCTGAGAGCAACTAAGGGCTCTTTCACACTTGCGTTTTTGTTTTCCGGCATAGAGATCCGTCATCGGGGCTCTATGCCAGAAAAATCCTGATCCATTATCCCAATGCATTCTGAATGGAGAGAAATCTGTTCAGGATGCATCAGGATGTCTTCAGTTCAGGACCGGAGCGTTTTTTGGCCGGAGAAAATATCGCAGCATGCTACGCTTTTTGCTCCGGCCAAAAATCCTGAACATTTGCCGCAAGGCCGGGTCCGGAATTAATGCCCATTGAAAGGCATTAATCCGTATCCGGCCTTAAGCTAAACGTCGTTTCGGCGCATCGCCAGATCCGACGTTTAGCTTTTTCTCAATAGTTACCGTGGCAGCCAGGACGCTAAAGTCCTGGTTGCCATGGTAAAATGTAGTGGGGAGCGGGGGAGCAGTATACTTACCATCCGTGCGGCTCCCGGGGCGCTCCAGAGTGACGTCAGGGCGCCCTACACCCATGGATCACGTGATCCATGCGTATGGGGCGCTCTGACGTCATTCTGGAGCGCCCCGGGAGCCGCACGGACTGTAAGTATACCGCTCCCCCGCTCCCCACTACTACTATGGCAGCCAGGACTTTAATAGCGTCCTGGCTGCCATAGTAACACTGACAGCATTTCGAAGACTGATCAGTCTTCAAATGCTTTCAGGTCACTTGCGTTGTGACGCATCCGGCGGGCATTTCCGGCGACGGAAGTGCACACCGGATCCTAACAACGCAAGTGTGAAAGAGGCCTAAGCCAGTTTTTCTTTGCACCAGTTTTGATAAATCTCTCGCATTCGTGTGTGCCACTTGAAAATGAAACGTGAGCAGCTCCTATGGCATTTTTTAATGTATTTATTTTTTTAGTGGTGGAAAAACACTAATTCATGTGTGTAGACGCCCTTAGGTTGATGTCACAACACACAGGTTTTCTTTGTCGTTTTTGTGTATTTTTTTTTTTAAGCAAAAAATAAAACAATTTGGCTCCAGATGTTGCATAGTAGTTTATGAGAACTATAAAATGCTGGACAAATATGAATTTTTTGTTGTGGCATTTTTTGACCCTGGAGGTATTTATCATTATTATTATTATTATTATTATTTTCTCTTACCTGCCATTTTTGTCCTTTAGACTTCCATTGTGGGGCGTTTCCTGCCCGTGCCCCCCGGAGGTTTGCTAAATGCTGGCAGGGCACATGGGTACCCTGTAGCCATGTGCTATGCCAGGATTAGCTGAGCAGGCTCCTGCTTCGCTGCGTGGATATGTGAGTACAAGGTACCCACGTGCTATGGCATCATTAAGTAAATCTCCGTGGGGCAGGAGCAGCAATATGCGCTCTTGCCCGTACTCATTGCGCTGCGGCCCTATTGAAAAAATGTGTTCTCCGTACACCGCTGAGCAGTCAGCACTGTACTGAAAAGTCAATTTTAAGTGCACATGGAAAGGTGCACTTTAGGGGGGTGGGGGAGGGAGTCTATTAAAAATACAAAAAGCATTAATAAAGTATATAACAAAAACTGTTATTAGGGACATGTTAACAAAAATTTATACAAAAGTTTAGTTACTCTTTAGTAATCAAAGTTATTCACCGAATTTCACCTCACCGGAGCCGATACAGATCTCCATAAAGCATGCAAACAAAGTTTTGACCGAAGCTCGCTTTGTTGAAGACTAATTGTAATCGCTTACATATAAGGCTACTGTCACACTGGCGTTTTGGCTTTCCGTTTGTGCGATCAGTTTGCCTCCGTTCAGTCACGATTCCGCTCTGGAGGCGGACACCAAAACGCTGCCTGCAGCGGAGCCAAACTCTGGCACAAAAGAAAACGGATCGGTCCCCCATTGACTTTCAATGGTGTTCAAGACGGATCCGTCATGGCTATGGAAGACATAATACAACCGGATCCATTCATGACGGATGCATGCGGTTGTATTATTGTAACTGAAGCGTTTTTGCAGATCCATGACGGATCCGCAAAAAACTCTAGTGTGAAAGTAGCCCAACATCACCGCCTGCACACACAGAAAGTTTTATTCAATTCCAACAACTTCTATTTATTTTTTGTTACTGTATATATATATATATTAGGTGTATTAGGGATGAGCGAACCGGCTTCGGATGAAACATCCAAAGTCAATTCGCATAGAACTTCGTTTCAATACAGTATGGAGCAAGTGGTCCGTACAGTATTAGAATCTATTGGCTCCGATGAGCCTAAGTGGTACCTTGGAACCAAACCTAAGTTCGGGAAATGTTGTTTTTTTTTGCAGTAGAAATCAATTTCTGAAGTTATTATGCTCAGTCTTGTGAGACTTTGCGAATCAATAACCTCGGCTTATCAGAGCCAATACATTCTAATACTGTATGGAGCGCCCGCTCCGTACAGTATTGAAATGAAGTTTTATGCGAACCGACTTTGGATGTTTCATTCGAAGTCGATTCGCTCATCCCTAGTGTGTGTGTGTGTGTGTGTATATATATATATATATATATATATATATATATATACATACACAGAAAGCACTGAAGATAAAATACAAATATTTGGTTTGCACATCATAAGAAAAAACAATCTTGTAATTGTTCAAAGTACAAAAGACATTGAGTAAATAGAGACTGTGCAGAACAGCAGTAGCTGTAATTAAAAGTAATAAAGCTGTTAGGTGCATGAAAGATTCCCTTCACAGCGAGGCCTTAATCGCGTCCTTCATTTCCGTCACTGGATAGGAGTGGGGGCTACACATAAATAAGGTATAATGGAAAGATCTGCACCTGGTTTTGTCTCACAATCCCTGATAGAAATAACTGACCAAACACTGACTGTGTGAATAAAGCCTAATGCTGTTGGTATTTCCTTTCTACTGCTGCTTTAGACTTGGCCAGTAGAGGGCGCTGTTTCTCTATTTTAGGGCTCATGCAATACGAACCATATTACAAATCCCATCTCGAGCACATATCTAATGAATTTACAGCACTCGAGATCCCTGGGATACTGGTATTCTCATGCTCAGGACAGGAATAGGCGCCATTTCTCCAGTACTTGTAGCCTGTAACGTATATGTAGCTGTGGGAAATGAAGCCCATCTTGCACATATCTCTTATTTTACAGAACAGTCTGACCAGTCAGCAGCTGGCAGAAGCTTCCAGATTTTGTGGGGATCTACCAGTGATCAAGTATGAGATCATTGTTTGCTTAAGAAGTCTTTGGTCAAAAGCTATTTATCTATGGCCTGAAAGTTACAAGAAAATACAGTTTTTTTTTTTTTGTCTTTGTGCAGTTTGTCAGCAATGCCACTATTTGACTTTGTGTAGGAGTGGGGTTGATTGGCCGTATTTCCAATTGCAGATCTTTAATTCCTAATGTTCTTTTGTTCTAGTTTCTAGAACTGTTATCTCGTTGGACTGAAGACTTTCCCCATGTTGCTGGACATCAGGATTATCCATTACCTACTTACACACAGAGTCTCCCCCGGGACATGGCTCGGAGCCCCAGTCTGTGATTACAAATGACATGACCAATAAAGATGTGACTTTCTTACATGTTGTCCTGGGGTTTCTTTTATAGCCACTGTTTTGGTTCTTCGTATATAGTCCTACTGCCAATAACTGCTGCAAATTCGGTGGGCGATTTTTCTGGATAAGAAGCTGTGTACCTTTACTTCAGTCACCTAAAGGGCATCTGTCGGCAGGTTTGTGCCTATGACATTGGCTGACCTGTTACATGTGCGCTTGGCAGCTGAAGGCATCTGTGTTGGTCCCATGTTCCTATGTGCCCGCAATGCTGAGAAAAATGAAGTTTTAATATATGTAAATGAGCCTCTAGATGCAATAGGGGCATTGACGTTACACATAGAGCAGTGTTTCCCAACCAGTGTGCCTCCAGCTGTTGCAAAACTACAACTCCCAGCATGCCTGAACAGCCAATGGCTGTCCGGGTATGCTGGGAGTTGTAGTTTTGCAACATCTGGAGGCACACTGGTTGGGAAACACTGACCTAGAGGCTCTGCTCTCGCTGCACCTGCCATGTAGTTTCTTTAGGAGAATTCTCGACCAGGCGTGATCACATTTGGGGCTCATGCACATGACCGTAGTCAGCCGAGGCCCGTAATTGCCCTTGAATGGGTGTGCAGTCCAGGAGGAGCGGTGCAGAATGGAGGCATGGAACCCCACAGAAGCACTGCGGTGCTTCTGTGGGGTTTCTCTCTGTGCTTCCGCACTGCAAAAAAAATAGAATATGTTTTATTTTTTTGCAGTGTGGACAGATCACAGACGCATTCAAGGTGAATGTGTCTGTATCCATCTGTGGCAACCGCACGGATGGTGCCTGTGCATTTACGGTCCCCAATGCACGGAACAGCCGGCATGAGCCCTTACACTGCCTGGCCCTGTCAATAAAAGTGCAGAAGGCGCAGTAGTTGCAGAGAGAGCAGAGGTGTAATGACCGCCCCCGTTGCTCATAGAGGATCATTTACATATAGTAAAGCAATTTTTCTCAGCAATGTGGGCACATAGGAACATGGGACCAACACAGATGTCTTCAGCTGCCGAGCACACATAATAGGTCAGCCATAAGTACAGATCTGCTGACAGATGCCTTTTAAAGGGGTTAGCCCACAAATTTCAAACAAAATCATATCTTGAGTAATGAACACCATTATTTTAACTATGCTAATACAACAATGTTGCTCACCATTGCACTATAGTATGCAATGCTGATCCCTTCTTCACTGTCTAGATCAGGGATCAGCACGCCGGCTGTTCAGAAACTCTCAGAATGCTTCATTTACTTCTATAGGAATTAGAAGAACAGGCTGAGCCTGTTTGCATGCTGGGAGTTGTAGTTTCACAGCAGCTGGAGTGCCGAAGGTTGTTGATACCTGGTCTAGATAGAGGTATAGATATGTGGATATATGAACGTGGAGACAAATAAATGAAAGATGTCTGGGCCACGTCACTGTCTGATAGCTGCGTGTGCCACCTCTGGGACCCGCACCTACATCGAGAACGGATCTCTGAAGCTTGTGAAGGTGCACTGCACATCCTCAATTTTTGTCGTCCCCATAGAAATATTGGGAGATGTGTTCCTTGCAAGCGTGGTGCACTCCCATTAACTTCTATGGAGAGAATGCTTGGCGGTGGCTTAACCCTAGAAATCCTGGGGTCCTCCGGCCGCCACCTTCCCTGTTCCGTTCTCGGTGTGGGTCCCAGAGGTCGGACCCACACCTATCAGACAATGGGGGCATATCCTAGCAGAGAGCCAGCCGCAACACGGCAAATATGCTGAGAATCGTCTGGAATCGGTGTGAAACTAGCCTTAATAAGGCCGCCAAACGGGCTAAATTGTTAAACTATGGTTGCTTGTGAGGCAGTAAGGGTACTTTCACAGATGGTCTGTTTATTTGCACAGACGGATCCGCACCTGTAATGCAAACGTTTGTATCCGTTCAGAACGGATCCGTTTGCCTTAGTTTTAAAGAAAAATGACAAAGTTCAAAACGGATCCGTTTTGAATTACATTGAAAGTCAATAGGGAACGGATCCGTTTTCAAATGCACCATATTGTGTCATTAAAAACGGATCCGTCCCCATTGACTTACATTGTAATAAAAACGGATCCGTTGGGCTCCGTCTCTTCAGACGGACACCAAAATGCTGCATGCTGCGTTTTGGTGTCCGTCTCCAAAACGAAATAGAGGCAGAACGGAGCCGAACTGATACATTCTGAACTGATCCTTATCTATTCAGAATGCATTGGGGCTGAACTGATCCGTTTTGGACCGTTTGTGAGAGCCCTGAAACGGATCTCAGAAGCGGAATCCAAAACGCTAGTGTGAAAGTACCCTAACTGCATGCAGTTTTCAAATGCACCCAATGGCACCATTTCATTTTACCCGTAGAGCAGGATACAATGGGGTCATTTATCAAACTGGTGTAAAGTAGAACTGGCTTAGCTGCCCATAGCAACCAATCAGATTCCACCTTTTATTTTCCAAGGAAGCTGTCAAAAATGAGAGGTGGAATCTGACTGGTCGCTATGGGCAGCTAAGCCAGTTCTACTTTACACCAGTTTGATAAATTAATATTTCATTCCCAAATGGCATTTCCTATTCTCATTTCAAAGTACAGAAAAGTTACAATCGCCCACAGCTTGCATTATGGTCTACAAGACCATGCACCCAAAAAACCTAGTGTTGGATTTTTTTGTGACCCAACTGACAATCATAAGATGTGATGTTGCAGTGTGACATCGCAATCTTTATGTTGCCTTGTAGCCCCATCCCAGGGGCGTAACTACCATAGCGGCAGACCAGGCGAGTGCTATGGGGCCCAGGGCGAGAGGGGGCCCAGTCTTAGTTGGGATTATCCCCTCTTCTACTGGAGGTGAAAACTTGGTCAGGACTGTACTCTCTAAAGGAACAACTTTTAGCGAATGAGGCAGTGGAAAAATGGCCCAAGGTTCATTTAAAGGGGTTTAGGCGGAAACCCTTCTGTCCTGTGAGCGGTGGGGGTGGGGGGGCTAGTTTGATCTGTGCTATGGGGCCCTTACTTCTCTATGTACGCCACTGCCCCAGCCTTAGGGCTCATACACACGGCCATTGCCGTTTTTGCGGATCGAAAATTGCTGATCCGTAAAACACAGATATTGTCCCTGTGCATTCTGCATTTTGTGGAATGTCCGGCCCTGAATAGAACAGCCCTATCCTTCTCCATAAAACGGAAATACGGATGCGGATAGCACATGGAGTGCTGTCTGTATCTTTTGCGTCCCCATTGAAGTGAAGGGGGCCACATCCGACCCGTATAAAAAGCAAATCGGATATGGTCAAAAGCCACGGTCGTGTGCAATGAGGCCTTATCGTTGGTTTTGGCAGGAAAGAATTGATGTAGCTGATGCAGAGTTTTGCACCAAGAGTCGGGATCTTAACCTCAGTGTATTATAAAAGAGCCTTCACATACTGCAGATTTTGTGGCAAACTCATGTTGTGTGCACCTGAATCAGAGAAAAATTCCATGACTGAGGGCACACAACATTTTGTCTAATGATTGCAAATGGTGTCGCCCTGTGATATGCAACAGTTGCGAAAAATCCGGGTGTTGGACTTAGTTTCACTGATCTGATACTGATGATCTCAGGAAACTCATTTCCATCAGTGACTGTGAGCCAAAACCAGGACTGGAGCCTCCACAGACGTATAAGGGAAAGATCTGCATCTGTTCTGTACCTGGTTTCGGCTCAAAATCACTGACCTAATACTGACATGTGAATGAGGCATAAGGTTAAGTTCACATTTCCGTGTTAGTGTCACGTCTGTGAAAAAAAGCGTACATGTTTCATCCGTGAAGATGTCTGGGAAGGATCCGTAGTTGGTCTGTGTGTCCGTTTTTAGCATCCATGTGTCAGCTGTAATTCACGTAAGTTGCTCAGGTGAAAATTAGTTTCCAGACCATCTCCTATTAGTCTTCAGTGAAAAACGGACGCAATACGGAAACAACACAGATGCCATCCACGTTGTGCCAGTGATTTTCACGGACCCGTAGACTTCAATGGGCGTGCTTGGTCCGCATCACGGATCAAATTAGTGCATGTCCCCGTGATTTTTTTTACTGACCCACTGTCAGTAAAAAAAAGACTGAAATGTGAACAGACACATTTAAACCAATGGGCACGTGTGCTGTCCGCAGAAAGAATGGAAATGTGAACGACTCCTAAGGACTCATGCACACGTCCGTATGTATTTTGCGATCCGCAAAAAACATCCATAAAAAATATAGATGACGTCCGTGTGCATTCCATATGTTGTGGAACGGAACAGCTGGCCCCTAATAGAACAGTCATGTCCTTGTCCATAAGGGTACTTTCACACTGGCTTTTTAGATTCCGTTTGTGAGATCCGTTTCAGGGCTCTCACAAACGGTCCAAAACAGATCAGTTCAGCCCCAATGCATTCTGAATGGATAAGGATCCGTTCAGCATGCATCAGTTCGGCTCCGTTCCGCCTCTATTCCGTTTTGGAGGCGGACACCAAAACGCAGCATGCAGCATTTTGGTGTCCGTCTGACGATGCGGAGCCGAACGGATCCGTTTTGACTTACAATGTAAGTCAATGGGGACGGATCCGTTTTTAATGACACAATATGGTGCATTTGAAAACGGATCCGTTCCCCATTAACTTTCAATATAATTCAAAATGGATCAGTTTTGACTTTGTCATTTTTTTTTAAAGCTAATGCAAACGGATCCGTTCCGAACGGATACAAACGTTTGCATTATAGGTGCGGATACGTCTGTGCAAATAACAGACGGATCCGCACCAACGCAAGTGTGAAAGTACCCTAAGGCGGACAATAATAGGACATGTTCTATTTTATAACGGAAACGGAATGCACAAGGAGGAACTTCTGTTTTTTTTTGCGACCCTATTGAAATGAATGGTTCCGTATACGGTCCGCAAACAAACGGAACAGACACGGAAAGAAAATACGTTCATGTGCATGAGCCCTAAGGGCCCATTCACACAGGCGTATAAACGGGTCTGCACCCTTCCGCAATTTTGTGCAGACCCGTTCATTTCATCCGTACTTCCATTCCGCGGCTCCGCAAAAAAAGGACTTGTCCTATTCTTGTCCACAATTGTGGACAAAAATAGGCATTTTCTATGATAGTGCCGGCCATGTGCGGTCCGTAAATTGTAAAACGCACACGGGCCAGCATCTGTGTTTTGCTGATCCGCAATTTGTAGATCTGCAAAACACTAACATCGTCTGAATGAGCCCTTAGGCCTATTGCACACGAAGGTGTGCGACCCGTGCCCGTATTGCGGACCGCATTTGCGGATCCGCAATACACGGGCACTATTCTGTGGCCATTCCGCATCACGGATGCGGACCCATTCATTTCAATGGGTCCGGAGATGCGTAACGGAATGACGTAACGGAACACTATGGAAGCACTACGGAGTGCTTCCATGGGGTTCCGTTCCGTACTTCCGTCCCGCAAAAAGATAGAACATGTCCTAGCAGATTGCAGATTGTGGACCCATTCAAGTGAATGGGTCCGCGATCCGTGGCGGCTGCCCCATGGTCGGTGCCCGGGGCTCACACATTTGTGTGAAAGAGGCCTTAGGCTGAGGTTACATGATGACTTTGGTCGCAGCCACTGAAGATCACTGTGCTGCACTGCATTCTCCCAACATATTGGAGGTTAATGGGATTATAGTGCAATCCACAGGTTTCCACAACCCTAGAATCTTAAAAACTCAAAACTGTGTTTTTTTGGGGGGATTCTGGGGTCACAGTTAGGACTCATTCACACAACCGCGCAATTTGCGAAAAGGAACGGGTGGCCCATTATAGAAATGCCCATTCTAGTCTGCAAAACGGACAAGAATAGGACATGTTCTAGCTTTTTTGCAGGGTCACGGAATGGAGCAACGGACTCGGACAAGACACAGTGTACTGTCCGCATCTTTTGCGGCACCATTGAAATGAATGGGTCCACACCCGTTCTGCAAAATTGTGCAACGGATGCGGACCCATTCATACAGTTGTGTGAATGAGCCCTTAAGGCAACCTGTTTTATGCTTGTGTGAAGTTGTCTTTAGTTAACACATATTAGGAATTTCCTGAGAGTTTCAAGTGTAGAACATATTTTTAGGAAAGTTTTATTGCACTTTTAGGGTCACAGTTTTCTGAGAGTATGAAAAAAGCCCACAGGGTGATGTATGACAGCCTGGAACCTTTTATATCCATACACAATAGGAAGACTAATGAAACTACATCAGACTTACCTTCTATCATGCAATTCACTTTCAGAAGCATAGGTGGCAGTGTTGTCCAGCACTTTTCCTCTGTGGCCTGTAATGCAGGTGTCATTTGACTACAAACGGTATAAAAGCTTAGACCACAAAAGTCATACGAAGAAAGTTTGATAACTAAAAATATACCCACCCTACTGTCACATAAAGCTTCTAATTTGACAAGATCTTTGATTGCATGGTATTTCATGGGTACAATGGCAGACTTCTAAAGAAGGTTGCATTGTGCCTACCTCATTTACCAAGGATATCTACAGTAAATGACTACATTATATTGGGGTGTAGTTCCTGAAGACTGGTTGAAGTAATAGAGAATTGCTCAACTTTACATGTATGTATTAAAAGTGCAGGAAGTTATCAGCATGACCATTAAACCATGCGTGTTACATTACAATGCAGCATTGTCACAGGTTTTCACATAATTATGTGGGGCCTTACCACACGTACCCAATGGCACACTTCTCTGCACTTGTGGTTGCTCACCTGCCTCACGTACTCGCCTGTGATGCACATCCTGTTGATCAGATCTGACTGGTTAGACTGTATTTTTAAATCTGCAGTTTTCTGAAGGATGTGGTCTACAAATTGAGAGAGGCTTCAAAGGTGGCCTAGTTTTGTTGTGGAGCGGTTGTCTGAACAAGAGGTTGGACTTGTGCACCTGCATAGCTCCCCCTCAAAACCACAGATCTTGACCTATTTTTTTATTTTTAAGCCGTGGAAACAAGAAAGTATCTAAGCGGAAAGTTCTACGTCACGGAAAGGACGTGGGAGTGCGACACACCGGATATCTATATGCAATGAGCTTCAAAAGACAAATGTTCTACTGTGTAAAGAATACCACATTAAAGGCTGAGGCTGAAACTATTGTAAGCTTTACATTAGGTATAGATCATAATTGCAAGGTAGTATCATTTCTCGTAAAATACAGGGCATAATAAATGTGTTTGTATGCATATAGACAGCACAGTCCTCGCGGTAAGGCTGAGTTCACAATTCAGTTATTTGGTCAGTTATTTGCATTAGTGATTGTGAGCCAAAACCAGTAGTGAAGCCTACTCAGAAATAAGGTATAATGGAAAGATCTGGTTCTGTTCTGGTTTTGGCTCATAATAATAACTGATGGAGATAACTAACCATATAACTAAAGTGTGAACTCAGCCTTAACTAGAACTTCATTACAACTAATAACTAGCTTCCATACAATTAAGCCTGTGCATGGTCAGCTCAACTTACCAACATGTGTAAACCAACTTCAATGCTGTAGATCCTAAACATGTCCTTCTACAGTATACAGGCATCTTCACATGTCTAGAGGTCATGTACAATAAGGCCTGAGTTATCTACAAGATATGCTATAAATGTCTGATAGGTGTGGATCCCATCTCTAGGTCCCATACCTATCTCAAAAAGGGCCTCATCTCGCAGTCAATACTAAGTATTGAGTGATAACTGCCGCCCCCAAGATTGCACACAACCTCATGGATTCGTTTAGACTGCTGCTTTGTCTGGATAGTTACAATCAATCAGTAGTGCTACAAAAAGTTGCAGTTTAGCCCTAGCATAAAGGACCACTAAACCTAAAGTCAATGATTTTAAAAGTGCAGTCCAGTGGTGTAACTTCTCTCTATGCTGGTCCTAGCTATCATAAGGAAATATTCTCATTCATACAAATTTATTTAAAGAGATTTTTCCTACTCAGACCCATACAGTATACAGCATATCCACAGGATGTAATGGTTCCCCAACCTCTGAGACCAATGGTGAGAACTGCAGACACATACTGCATGTTGCAATGAGATAATACAGGGACGAAAATGCAACGCTCTCCAGTTATTTATACGGGAATTATAGAAACACCCTATCATATTTATAGAGTAGTGGATTCACAGATGTCTGGCCCTGTCCAAAGCAGAAGTGATCTCCTGTCCATAGCCCAGGCCGGAAATCCGACAACAGTCATGACATCAGCAGAATTTTCAGAAGAAGAGTCTCACATAACTGGGTGCTCACTCCTGTCATTGTATATTATTATACAGGGTCTTTGCAAAGTAAGGCAACAACCATATAAAATCGAATAGGGTGGCATTTCTGGGTAGACAAAATTTGCTGAATTGAGCCATGGCTAACCCCTAGTGATGAGCGAGCACCAAAGTATTCGGGTGTTCGGCCCAAACACATTGCTATATTCGTGTGCTTGGCCGAGCACCCGAGTATAATAGAAGTCAATGGGAGACAACCAGGCACCCCCTGCCCTGGTCCATTGGAAAAGGTCAGAAAGCGACAGAAACACCACCGAAATGGATCGGGAACAACATGGGGATGATGTATGGATGCCTCAGACTCCCAGGTCGCTGCTGGGAACCATGTTGTTTGAGTTGTACGCCACTTTTACAGACTGACAAAAAAACGCACAACCCCCCCAAAAAATAAATAAATAAATAAATAAAATAACAATTTCCCAGGAAAAATTGTTAGGAAACATTCTTTCCTGTATATTCAATTGTATATAAAGTGCAAGTGCTGCCAAAAATTACAAGCAAGAGGCACTCCGAAACAGCCTTTATATCACATAAAGGAGGGCCTCATTCACATTATGGTACAATTGTTCAGGTAGTGGGACTCCTACACCCATAAAGCCTATGCACTAAGTGAAAGGGCTGCCAAAAATTACAGGGAAACGGCACTACAATACACCGTTTATTACACATAAAAGAGGGCATTATACACACCCTTGAAAAATTATGATTGGTGGCCTGCTGGTGACCCTCAAAAACATTTGGAGCAAGGGCCTGCTGGTGACCCTCAAAAACATTTGGAGCAAGGGCCTGCTGGTGACTCTCTAAAACATTAGAGGCGAGGGCCTGCTGGTGAGCTGATGCTCTAAAACATTATATGCGAGTGCATGCTGTTCAAATGACGCTCTAAAACATTATATGCGAGTGCATGCTGTTCAGCTGACCCTATAAAAAAATTAGAGTGGAGGGAATATATACAATCTGGATTAGGAGGAGGAGAAAACAAGATTCAACCATATACTTTTTTTTGTGGCGGAAAGGGTGCATGGGAATACACTACAGTAGATTGAGTATATTATAAATGATAGATTGAAATTGCCTTTATGTTCATCATCTGCACAGGTCTCCTCTGGTGCAGTTGAGAAGTCAGGGGCAATCCAGGCCTTGTTCATTTTCATCTGAGTCAATCTGTCAGCATTGCCAGTGGACAAGCGTATATGCTTATCTGTTATAATGCCACCAGCAGCACTAAATACACGCTCAGACAAAACGTCTCCAAATTTTGGAGCAATCTCTCAACAAGTATCTTCTGGTATTGCACCATTTTACTCGTCCTCTCCACCACAGGAATGAGAGATGAGAAGTTCTCTTTGTAGTGGGGGTCGAGAAGGGTGAACACCCAGTAATCCGTGTTATTTAAAACGCGTATAACGCGAGGGTCGCGGGTAAGGCAGCCTAACGTGAAGTCAGCCATGTGTGCCAGAGTACCAACAGGCAAGACGTCAATATCGACATCAGGATGACTCTCCATCTCCAGCTCCTCCTCCTCCTCCTCTTCATGGTCCAATTCACACTGAGAAAACTAACTATGGGTGGTCTGACTATCACCCTGTGTAATGTCCTCCCCCATTTCCCCGTCTGACACATTCAGAGCGTCCTCCTTAATTGTGAGCAGCGATCGTTTGAGTAGACACAGCAGTGGGATGGTTAGGGTGATAATAGCGTTATCGCCACCAACCATCTGTATGGATTCATCAAAGTTTTTTAAAACCTCACAGAGGTCGGACATCAATGCCCACTCCTTGCTTGTGAATAGTGGCAGTTGACTGGAAAGGTGATGACCATGTTGCAGCTGGTATTTCACAACTGCCCTCTGCTGCTCACAAAGCCTGGCCAACATGTAGAACATACAGTTCCAGCGCATGCTCACGTCGCACAACAGTCGGTGAACTGGAAGCCACAAGCGCTGCTGCAGCGTTGACACACCGGCTGAAGCTGTGGCTGACTTGCAGAAATGGGCACACAAGCGGCGCGCCTTCACTAGTAGCTCTTGCAAATTGGGGTATGTTTGGATAAACCACTGAACCACAAATTTTAAGACGTGGGCTAGGCATGGGTTGTATGTCAGGTTGCCGGGCTCCAAAGCCACCACCAAGTTACGGCCATTGTCAGACACAACCATGCCTGGTTGTAGGTTGAGTGGCGAGAGCCACAGCTCGGTCTGGTCCCTTATACCCTGCCATAGCTCTGTGGTGGTGTGCGGTTTGTCCCCTAAGCAGATCAGCTTCAGCATGCCTGTTGACGCTTACCCACAGCAGTGCTACACTGCTTCCAGCCAACTACTGATGGCTGACTGCTGCTGTGGAAGTGAAGGAGGAGGCGGCGGAGGAGGAGAAGTGGGGGTTGGAGCCAGTAACATAGCTGCTGGCGGAGACCCTGATGGACGTAGGGCCCACAATCCTGGGCGTGGGTAGCACCTGTGCCATCCCAGGGTATTACACACTCCTGGCCTCCAAAGCATTCACCCAGTGTGCGGTCAGGGTAATGTAGCGTCTATGGCCACCAGCATTTGTTCATGTGTCCGTGGTGAAGTGGACCTTCCCAGTAAATGCGTTGGTCAGGGCATGGGTGATGTTCTGCGACACATGCTGGTGTAAGGCGGGCAAGACACACCGTGAAAAATAATGGCGGCTGGGGACTGCGTACTGAGGGACAGCCGCCGACATCTGTACTGCTGTCCTCGCTCAGCTTTTCACCTTCTCATGTTGGGTCAGTGACCTCATTGTTCACCACCACCTCTTCCACTTCCTCACTCTGCTCATCCTCCTGACTTGACCTAACCACAACCTCAGTGATTGACATCTGTGTCTCATTATCATCCACCTCGTGAACGAATGATTGCCGTTCAGCACCGTCATCTTCTTGAGACTGTGAAGGCTCAAGAGGTTGGGAATCAGGGCACAATATCTCAGGTACCTCGCTGGGCGTGAGTGCCAAATCTAATAGTGGCGCTGGAAAGAGCTCCTTGGAATATCCGAGTGTGGGATCACTCATTTGGCAAGCCTCTCCATGGTGGGAGGAAGGATGATCAGAGTGAGGATTCGGTTGACCAGACTCTTGGCTACAGAGACTGGACGAGAGGGTGATGCTTAACCGACTGGAAGCATTATCTTCAGCAATCCAACCGACCAACTGTTCGCACTGGTCCCACTTGGACAGTGTTGTCCTGCGCCGCCCAGCTAAGTTGGACATGAAGGTGGGTACAGTGGATGTTTTTTTTTTCTGGTGCACGGGCAGCAGGCAGTTTCATTGCGACCAGGGCCACGGCTTTTGCGTGCACCATCAGCATCACGCCCACTTCCCCATCCCTTAGTGCTCGCCTTCTTCATATTAATGGTTTTTCGGATGTAGTACAGTATATGTCACAGAAAGCCACACACTATGGAGACTAGATTAGGCCCAGATAATTTTAATTTGCATTAAAGAAACAGTTTTCGGATGTAGTACTGTATATGTCACAGAAAACAACACACTATGGACACTAGATTAGGCCCAGATTATTTAAATTTACGCTAAGAAAATAGTTTTCGGATGCAGTACTGTATATGTCACGGTTGTGTATTACACGCACACACTACAGAGACAGTAGATGAGGGCTGGCCCCTGATTATATAAATTTACGCTAAAGAAACAGTTTTCGGATGGAGTACTGTATATGTCACGGATGTGTATTAAACGCACACACTATATACAATAAATGTGGCGCTGATTATTTGAATTTACGCAAAAAGACACAGTCTGCGGATGATGTACAGTATATGTCACTAATAGGTATTAAAGAAAAATATCTTGCTGCTGTCAAACACACACACAGTAGTCCTTAAAAGGACTTTGGGGTCTTTGAAAAGCTTTTGGTAGTAAAAACAGCAAATTTCTCTCCCTGCACTATCTGTCCCTTCCTCAGCACGGATGTCCTTGAGACTGATCACTTTAGCGCTGGTAAAAATATATTGCTGCCCTCAAGCACACACACACAGTACTCCTTAAAAGGACTTTTGGGTCTTTGAAAAGCTTTCTTAGAATAATAACTGAGAATTTCGCTCCCTACACTGTCTTTCCCTAAATAGCACCCGATGACGCATTCCGGACAGCCAATCACTGTAATGCCAGTAGGTAACATGGCTACGACATTACAATGAAGGGCATTACTTACCTGCACATTTATTGGCTGCTTAGAAGGCGCCAAACGTGTGGGGAGGAGACTCGAGCATTGCGCTCGAGTACATGTGGTATTCGGTCGAGTACCGTCATGTGCCGAGCATAGCGATGCTCGAGCCGAACCGGTATTCGGCCGAGCATGCTCGCACATCACTATTAACCCCACATTCCAGAGACAGATGAAAAGTTCTATATTCCGGGCTCTTACTGAATAAGGCCGGCCCGGAATGGTTTTTAGTTATCTAGCTTTAGGTTTATTGGTGACAGAACCTAATTTTTTGGCGAATTTCTCTAGCAGTTTCAGGTGTCACACATCTACTTTCCCATTTAAAATACTGAAAATGATTCCAATCTGGTAACATTCAAAATGGCCACCATGTTGGTGACATGGTCTAATAGGTTTCCCCATTCCCCACAGCTTTTGTCTAAAATTGAATTGCGACCTCCCAAACACATTTAATTTTATTTTGGTGTTTCCTTACTTTTGAGACACTCTGTATCATGGTTACATGTACAAGTACATGGCTGTAGTATTTCTGGATGACAGAGATCTCTGACCTTTCCAGTTAATAGACTTAGGCTCTCAAGGTTTTTTATTCTGAGGGTCCTTTTAGACAGACCAATATGTGGCTGTGTGCTCATATAAAGACCCCTCAAACTGGCTGATTGATACTGTATGGGGAATGTTCTGCTGACCAATGAGTATTTTTATGCTAATTTAACCCCCCTTCCCAGCATCCAGTTTACATGTATGGCTGATGTAGTGTCTTTAAAGGGGTTGTCTGGGCTTTTTCTATTGATGACCTATCCCCAGGATAGGTCATCAATATGAGATCGGCAGGGGTCCGACATCTGGCACCCCCGCCGATCAGCTGTATGAGGATACGACAAACAGGAAGAGAAGAGAGAAGGGAGACGGCACATGCGCACTGCACACACTATCTCCTCAAACAGCTGAACAGCGGGGGTGCCAGATGTCGGACCCCCGCCGATCTGATATTGATGACCTATCCTAACGATAGGTCATTAATAGAAAAAGCCCGGATAACCTCTTTAAAGATAGCACCTGCTCTCCTGCAGGTTATTTGACAGTAAACACTGAATATTAATCAGCTCTTGCATACCCACGTTTCCAACAGCAGCACTCTTCTGCCCTACAGGTGGGAGCCCTTCTTCTGTCATCTGCTTTTCCTCCATTTACACATCATCTAATATTAATGAGAAGATGTCATCAGGAACATGCAGCTCCTCCTCTCTCTGAATCTTGCTGACTTGTTAAGGACATTGAGACCAAAAAGGATGATTTGAAAGAAGTAAAGCCAGCAAAGATACAGAGATAAAGGTAACAAAGATAAAATATAATGTAAATATTTGCATCTCTTCTGTGTTTTGGACCAACTCCTGTTTTTGGATAACAAATATTGATCAAATACTGAGGCAAAATAATGACCAATACTGACCGTGTGAGAGGCCTTATGCTCATTTTGCATTTGTTTTGGCCATTTACATCTGAAACCTTTTTTTTTTTTTTTTATAACGGAAAAAAACCCTGCATGCAGGACTATAATGGCCTCTATTGCACGATCAGTATTTGATCAGTAATTGTAAGCCAAAACCAGGAGTTGGTCCAATACACAGATAAAATGTAATGGAAATATTTGCATCTCTTCTGGGTTTTGAACCCACTCCTGCTTTTGGCGTACAAATATTGATCAAATACTTACCAAATACTGACTCTGTGAAAGAGGCCTAACGGACCCTCAAACAAAATACAGGTCTTTCTTTTTTTTCTGTTCTTCTGTTGGATTAGAAGGACGTAAAAATGAACAGTAATGTGAACACAGCCAAACAGGGACAACAGTGGCAGAACAGAATGGGGAGAGGCATCAGCAGCAGTGGCCGTAACAGTGACAATAGTGGCCCCATGACAGACTGGGGAGGGTGCCAACAGCAGTGGCAGTAATAGTGACTATAATGGCCCCATGCAGAGTGAGGGGGGGGGCAGCAACAGTGGCATACAGCACAAGATGGTGGCAGATCACAGTAGTAGCAGAACCCAACAACAGCAGTGTCATATCAAGGCCCAGTGGCATGCATATCCTTGTAAAAATGTAACTTGTACATATCAGTAGGCCAAGAAGCCCCATTGTAGAAATTGCATTAGAGGCAGCAGACAGGTGACATCATTTGGATGACAGCATCAGAATGGTGACAGCAGCACATTGCCAGAAGTAAAGGCCCATTTTACACCATATTCCAGTGTGGCAGCACACTACAGTATGATCATTAGTGGCAGAATAATCTATTATGTTGTATCAGCCACTAGTGTTTGGAAATCCTGGTGGATCCAAGCCTGATTTATCTTTATGAAGGTTAGTCTCACAACATTTTGAGAGGAAAGGCGAGTTCTCTTAGCGTTAACTATGTTTCCCTCCGCACTGACCACCTGCACTGATGCCACACTACTGGCCAGGCAGGAAAACATGCCCATGGCAAACTCGGCCAGTTGCGGCCACACATCAGTTGCGGCAACACATCAAGTCTGCTGGGTGGTTTCTTCGGAAGGCGACTGAAGAAAACTGCTCATCAGAGACTCCAGACGGAAGTTGCTACTTTTGGAGCTGGTGCTGGTCCTGACCACTCCCTCCAGTAATTGCAGTGGAGCATGAGCACAGAGGGTCCTCCAGGAAAGACAGAATGTCTCAGTAGTAGTCCATTTTTCTATCCCTCTCAGAAGTTCTAAAAAATGTTCCCATTTCTGACCTGTACCAAGGGTCTAACAATGTGGATAGCCAGTAGTCATCCCTCTGCCAAATCCTGACAATGCGGCCATTTGCACAAGGGACTCGGAGGGCCTTCCTGTCTCAATCTCCACTGAATACCGCCACAGTCTGTTGGGGTCATCTGCGTCGTCTTCGTTGTCGCCATCCAGCTCCTCATCCTCCTTTCCTGTCGCTTGCGCAGATAAACCACCTAGTTGTGTATAACATTTCTGGGCGTTTATGTCCTTCTCCTCATCCTCATCCTTCTCCTATGCCAGTTCATCCTCCTCAGGGCTCAGGTGGCTGTGAGATGTACGTAGGCTATACGACTTCTGTCCCCTCGCTAATCAGGTATCTTAGCATCCCCTCCAGGATGTGAAGGAATGGAATGACATAATTCATCCCGTAGTTCTGACAAATAACAAATAAAGTGGCCTCCTCAAAGGGCCTGAGCAAACGGCACGTGTCAAGCAGGAGCTGCCACTTGCTAACATGGAAGTTACAACCGGGAGTAGACTTGTCCGTCTGCAGAATTAAGAAATCGTTGACTGCCTTTCTCTGTTGGAACAGGCGGTCTAACATATGGACCATGGAATTACAAAGGGTGGAAACTTTGTTTATCAGGTGATGTTGGGGAAGAGCATTTTGCCATTGCAGCTCAAGGAAGGCGTGTTTTTCATGGCCAGAGTGGCTAAAGTGCATGCACAGTTTCCTTGTCATTTGTAACAGATCTTGTATTTCAGTAAAAGACTTGAGGAACCGGTTGACAACAAGATTGAAGATGTGTGCCATGCAGGGTGCATGGACCAGCCCTCCCTGATGCAGCACAGTCAAAATGTTCTTCCTGTTATCAATAACCATAGTTCCTATCTCCAGTTGACGAGGAGGCAGCTAGTGTTTGATTTATTTATTGATAATGCTGAGCAGTTCCATCCCGGTATGCTCTGTTCACCAAGGCTGCCCAAGTGCAGAACCGCGTGACAACGCTTAGCTTTGCATTGGTGATATGGCAGAGGAGGACATTGGCACAGAAATCCCTGCATTATAACACAGAGGCGGCATTGCCATCACCTGGCCAAGTTTCAGGTGTGCCTTGTCTGGAACCAGATTTTCCCAGTGGGCTGTGAACAACATGTATTGCCCTTGATCATAGTTACAACCCCATACGTCGGCGATGGCGTGAACTCTACCAAACACCGAGTGGCCCATGGACTGGCCTACCTTCTGCTCAACGTACGTGCAGCTTTCTTGGAAAAATAATGTTGGCTTGGGACTTCACCTTAGTCCTCTGAAATGTGCAAAATCAAATACATGAAAATAGAGGGACTGTAATGCGAGCAATTTGGCCAGGTGTACATTCAGCTTCTGCACCATTGGATGAGTGCATGCATACTGTTGTCTTTTTGCAATCACCTTGGTGATCGATTGCTGTCGAAACAAAGGACGAGGAGTAGGAGGGGCATCAGGAGCAATAGACGACTTTGAATTCGATGGGAAGTAAAGACAGCTTACTTCTGTTGACGTTGACGAGCCCTGACTGCTTGAGAGGGGATGTGGGCCTGTGAGAGATGCAGCGGTTGCTGCATCAGGCTGTAAGACTGAATGAGTGTCACGGTTATCCAACGCCACTTTATGGGGACATTACATGTGTTGACGCAGGGCCGTCGTGCCAACATTAGCACCCTGCCCAATCCTTACCTTCTGCCCACACATCCTGCATACTGCCACAATAACGTCCCCCAGTGAGTTGGTGAAAAATTCCCACACTGCGAGTGTGACATTTTACCTCCACCACTGCGTGATGCCTGCCTGATACTGCTTTTATGAACCAGTGTACTGCTAGTGTGTTCCACAGAAATAGTCTCCCGAGTAGAAGACAGTGTTCCCCTCCCATGTTTGGCTCTAGATCTCCCTCTGCTTCCACCCTGCTGTTTCACGGGCACGCTGCCAACGTCGCCCCACTTCAGTGATGGCGAATGCTCCCTCTTCACCTGGTTCCCACGTGTGATCAGCTACATCATCATCTACAAATTTTTGGTCGTCATTTGTGTCACTCTCACCTGTCTTTTGCGCACGTCCCTGACCTTCCACCCGACTGTCCTTATCAGTAGTTAAACGCCAAAAGGAGTCCGCTATGGACCTTTCCTCCAAGTCTGGGCTGGCCTGTAACTGCTGAATGTCCTCACAAAGCTCATTGTTGCTGAAAAGCGCAGCAGAGCTGGCGGCTATAATTACTTGGCTAGCAGAAGGAGCAGCAAAAGCAAGAGGCAGGTACAGGATAGTTGAGGGCATAGAGACAGTTCCTTTACCATGTCAACTAAGAAAGGTGTCAGAGGAACCCACCGATTCCTGGCTATTTGTATCTGTTGTTACTTGAAATGATGTTGAAGAGCGATTTAACCATTCTAGTACTGCTGGATTGTTGGTCAAAATTTGACCGCTGGATGGCAATGGCAACTCTGGCCTGTTACTGCAGCTGCTACCAACCACATTCTTATGCTTCTACTTGTGACGGCTACAGCAACATTTTTGCCACTGCCCATTCCTTTGGAGGGCCCCAGCAACTGTCTTTTGGCCATAGTGTATAACAACTGTATAGCTAACAGAACAGATTAGCTATTATAAATTGCACCACTGCACACTTATGTAATGGGTGATAAATTACACCTGCTCATAATATGGGTTTAACGCAATGCTACAGCTAACAAAAGGGATTAGCTATGATAAATTTTTGTCCACTGCACACTTATGTATAGGGTGACAAATTACACCTGCCCGTAATACAGATGCAACATAATGCTACAGCTAACATGCCATAATGTCATAGCCAGACCCTTATTTCTCATATTTAAGGACTCTATAATGACAGGGAGTTTTCCACAGGACTGGCGCATAGCAAATGTGATGCCAATATTGAACTATAAAAGCTACAATTTATGGGGAAATTGTGTGAAGTGTTCTTGCCTCCACCAGTAGTCTACAACTGGAGTGGGCAGAATAACTGGGTTGAGTGGCTTGAGTAACTGTTGTGTGGTTGGAGTGGCTGGAGTAACTGTGGAAAGGCTGGACTGAGCAGAGTAACTTTATGGAGTGGGCAGAGTAACTGAGGAGCTTCCTCAGACAGGCTGTGTGGGTGGAGAAGCTGTAAAGTGAAAGTAAATATCCCAGCATGCATTGCAGCAAGCATCTTCAGAGGTGTAGTCACATGACATCTCCGCCCACCTCTGTTCCTATAGAGACAAGAGTCCCTCTGACTTCTGTACAGACACAGCAATAGAAAGCACACCCCAGTCCCAGCAGTAAAGAGAGGTCACTTCACTGGAGGTTGCCATCTTCAAACGGTTGTAGTTTAAAAATTATATATACAGCGAAGAGCTTTATTTTGGAAGAATCACAAGACCCAGACCTAAATTTGATGCATAGTATGTCTCTGAAATATTAAAAATGAAGGCACAGTCGCAGTTTAGAAATTGCCTTTCAAATCTGAGGTGGCTAGAGTGGAGTTTCAATGAATGTCAATGGGCGACATGAGTTGCAAACAAATATTCATATTGTGAAAACTATCAGGACTATGGCTTAGCCGTGGGCATTTTTAGTGGCAGCAGTGATAGCTAAACGTTTTTATATAAGATGTGTAGGTGGGCTTGAAAATGAGCTGGTGGCAGTTTAGAAATCACGTCCTGATTTTTCAGCTCACACTCTAGCTTTTGTCAGCTCCCACTCGAGTTTTGGACATTCCGCCATACATTCCTATGGGACCAATTTCGCCACAAAAACGCCGATGTTTTGTGAACCATTCGGGATATTACTGTCTATGTAGTGTACAAACTGTGGGAGGAGTTAGGGTGGTAAATTTGGCTATAATGAGAATATATTTGTGAGATAACAGTAAGTGGTCGTGCCATGCAAGAACAAATCAGAGTCCGTAATCGTGTTTGAAGGTTTTCTAAGAGATGCTACCTTGGAGTACCCCAATGAAAATAAGCAAATAACGTCATATCAGCATGGCTTCATGAAGGATCAGTCATGTCAAACTAATTTAATCAGTTTCTATGAGGAGGTAAGTTGTAGACGTGACCACGGCGAATCAATA
The DNA here is from genome assembly GCA_033119425.1 of Bufotes viridis. Taxonomy (NCBI): domain Eukaryota; kingdom Metazoa; phylum Chordata; class Amphibia; order Anura; family Bufonidae; genus Bufotes; species Bufotes viridis. Next base: position 208,829,543 of record CM065589.1, on the reverse strand, counting down.
GATGTCATATATCTTGACTTCTCCAAAGCATTTGATACTGAACCACATAAAAGGTTAGTATATAAAATAAGAATGTTTAGACTGGGAGAAAATGTCTGTATGTGGATAAGTTACTGGCTATAAATCAGAGGGTGGTTATTAACGATACACACTCTGATTGGGTCACTGTCACTAGTGGGGTACCACAGGGGTATTGGGTATTATACAGGGCCACAGTATTGTGCCCTATTCTCTTCAATATATTTATTAATGATCTTGTAGAAGGCTTGCACAGTAAAATATAAATTTTTGCAGATGACACTAAACTGTGTGAAGTAATTAACACAGAAGAGGACAGTATACTGCTACAGAGGGATCTGGATAGATTGGAGGCTTGGGCAGAGAAGTGGCAGATGAAGTTTAACACTGACAAATGTAAGGATATGCACATGGGAAGGAATAATGCAAGTCACCAGTACATATTAAATGGTAAAAAATTGGGTAACATTGACATAGAAAAGGACTTTTAGTGAACAGCAAACTAAGCTGTAGAAACCAGTGACAGGCAGCTGCTGTCAAGGCCAATTAGATAATAGGTTGCATCAAAAAGGGCATAGATGCCCATGATGAGAATATAGTCCTGCCCCTTTACAAATCACTAGTCATGGAATGGGTGGACTACAGTACCCAGAAATATCAAAATTAGGGTTATTCACTTTGGAAAAAAGACTAAGGGGAAATCTTATAACTGTGTATAAATATATCAGGGGTCAGTACAGAGATCTCTCCCATCATCTATATATCACAGGACTGTGACTGTGACGAGGGGACATCCTCTGCGGCTAGAGGAAAGAAGATTTGTAGACAAACATAGAAGAGGATATTTTACAGTAAGAGCAGTGCGACTATGGAACTCTCTGCCTGATGAGGTGGTGATGGCAATTTTACTAAAAGAGTTCAAGAGGGGCCTGGATATATTTCTGGAGTGTAATAGTATTACAGGTTATCGTTACTAGAGATGGGTTGTTGATCCAGGGAGCTATTCTGATTTCATGATTAGAGTCGAAAAGGAATTTTTTCCCCCCCGAAAGTGAGGAAAATTGGCTTTTACCTCACAGTTTTTTTTTGCCTTGGTCTGGATTAACTTGCAGGATAACAGGCTGAACTGGATGGATAGATGTCTATGTTACTATGTAACCGAAAGGATTAACTATTAGAGATTACGCTCCACTGCACACTTATGTACAGAGCGATAAATTACACCTGCCCGTAATACGGACGCAACTTAACTCTACAGCTAACAGAGCGGTTTAGCTATGTATGTCAGTGCACTGCATAGTGATGCACACAGCGAAATATTACACCTATCTTTAATACTGAGGCACAGTAACCGTATCACTAAAATAACGGATTAAATCTAAATGTCTGTGCACTGCACAGTGATGCACATGGCGATATAATACATCTTCCTTTAATACTGAGGCACGCTAATTGTATCATTAAAATAATGGATTAACTCTGAATGTCAGTGGACTGTACAGTGATGCACACTGCGATATATTACAGTTTCATTTAATCCTGAGGCACACTAACTGTATCACTAAAATAACAGATTAAATCTGAATGTCAGTGCACTAGAACGTGATGCACACATCAATACACTCTCCCTGCAGTCTCCCTGCACTCACCCTCTCCAATATTGTCCTATTAACATTTTGCAGCAACACTGTCACATCTCTCACTATGCTCGGCTCACAGGAAAATGGTGGAGACCGCGCCAAATGTGGCTTTTATAGGCCGCATGGCATTATGGGTGAACTTGCTTTCCCGGGCTTTTTACTTTCACTCTATAACACGTGCAGCCGCCATTTTGGGAAAAACTGATTTGTTACCACGAATCACAAAGAATTTCGACTTTGTTGCGAATATTCAGTTTTCCTAAACTTTGAACCAAATTCCCCTTCAAATGCTTTGCTTAGCTCAACACTAATGGCCATCATCATGTACTACAGTGAGTGTCAACTTCATCCCCTAGCTGTGCCTTTGACAACTCTATATCCCCCTTCACCGTCTAATCCTGCTTATCATCCTCCTTCTCCAATCCTAGCTGCTTATACTCTTCCACTTCTTCCTGAATGTGCTGCATGTGCAGGTTCCCTAGAGCCACAAGCCAGCGAGCAAGATGTGGAAGCTGTTCTTCTTCAACCATCTCTTGCTGCATCAGTGTAAGCATTTGTTCCAATATAAATTTCAGGGGAATGACATAATTAATAAACTTGCTGTCCCTACTTACAAATCTGTTGGTCTTTTCAAAGGTCATGAGTACGTAACACATGTCCTTGATAAGCTGCCACTGCCTGAGCTCAAAATAACACGTGCCTTTCTGCGGTAGTTGCCTGGTGTATGATATAATTACTGACCACTTTACATTGCTTTTACAGACAATCCAGCATATGCAAGGTGAAATAACAGCTAGTTGGATTATTGCAAATCAGGTGGTGCAAAGGTAAACCTTCTGTCACCTATATACTCTCCTGAACATGGTCAATACCTTCTGCAAGTCACAATATGTTGTAAAAAAAAAACAATGCACCACCACATTTATGACTTGTATCATACAAGGACCCTGTTTATATTCCCAAAATATATCACAGCCAGGATGTTCCTGTCATTGTTGCTGACCACATTATCCAGGTGTAGTTGGAGGAGATATATCCAGCAGGAATTTTGCTTTCTGATGCACAATAGCAACTGATCTTCTGTGTGACTTTTCTCGCTCAGGTTCATGAGTTGTAAGACAGCATAAGAGCACTTTAGCTTACATTTAAGAAAGTAGGGGAAGTAGAAGCAATGCTGTACCCTGTTTCTGTTCGGGAAGGGAAGATTTAGAAGCATGTGAAGGAGGTGGATAAGGACTTGGTATGGACACTAGACTGACACAAACATGGAGGTGTCAGTAGCATCTAATCTTCTTGCAGTGGTGCATCATCACCACTGCTACACAAAACATTGACCCAGTGGACCGTGAAAGATATGAACTGTCCCTGGCCATTCTTGCTGCTCACATGTCAATGATAACGTGCACCTTGCTGCACAGTGGCAATGACAAGGCGTTATCCACATTCTCTCCTATGTGAATACAAAGAGCTTTTTTCGGAGAAATAATGTTGGTTCATTATCTTCTATTGAGGCTGAAGTTGCTTTAAGACAGTGGAATCCACTAAGTGGTACAATAACAAGTGTACTCCCAGCAACTTGGTCTGGTGGGAGTTCAGTTGACACACAAGTGGATTACTGGGAGCACATTGTTGATTTCATGCCCACAAATTCCATTATGGACTGATGCTTGAGCGGTGGAGCAGGAAGCGGAGCAGGAGAAGCAGTAGCTAGTGATGTTGTTAGTAATATAGCCTAACTACTAGAATGTTGACAGGGAGGAGGTGAACGGTCTTGCTCACATCATTGGCCATTTCAATTTTCCCACATGAGTCTGTAATGCTGATTCATGTGCTGACAGTGAGCTGTGGTTTCTGCATTTGTCCCCAAATGGCCACATCTTACGCTTTCCCTACAGAGCTTGCACACTTCAGGTCTTCTTTTACAGCTGTTCTCTCCTGTAAGTTATTATAAGTTTTATTTTTTTCTGTAAGAACGTGCACAAATCACTGGGAATGTACACTACCTCCAATACCGCACAGACTGTAGAGACTGTTTGACATCTGGGTTGCTCTACATTTACATATATACCAAAGGAGTGGTCAGAACTTCTATGGCCCTTCTTATACAAAGAGCTCAGTGACATTGATTATATTTGCAGTTGTCATGTCCTACTCCTAGCATTGAAATTCTTCCTTAAGGCAGTCCAAACCCTGACTGTTTTTGTACAAGTCATCAACAGGAATACTGCCTAGAATATTGTCCTTAGCACTTAGTGTTGTCTCTTACAAGGAAAGAGGGCACCACTACGAGGAGTCAGTGAAAACAGAGATGATGGAAAGCAAATGCTTCCATCAGGCCTCAAATTAACTCTTATGGAGGAATGCACTGAAATGAACACTGGTATTGTCATTGCTACTGCTTGTGGTATAGCCACCCACAGCCAAGGGGGATGTGGCCTGGATGTGATATCTTATATTACCCTGTTCATTGTCACTTTGTCTTTTGACAGACATTTTAATTTTAACTTGATCTTTAACAATCAGAAATCAAACACAATCTCTATCCACTGAAAGTGCACTTTATTGTTGGACAGAGTCCACTGTAATTGATATATATATATATATATATATATATATATATAACTATGATGCAGCACCCAAGTAAAATGGGTGACAGCTTTCCTGGGGCAGCCTGACTGTCTGTGATTGTGAATTATGTGATACATATTGGGTTGTTGAGAAGATTCACATTAATAATAAACTGAGTACTATGGGGGTCATTTATCTTTAGATATACACCAATTTGTGGCATATATCTGTTGCAGTTTCGGCTGCAATGGGGATTTGTGGCCGAATCTGTGACTTTTCCCTGCTCGTGCCAAATCTATAAAAGGTGGTGTGGCGTGGTTGGGGAAGTGACAGCTCGACCGGCCTGTCTCATTTATCATCCTTTAGGCTGGGAACACACCTAGGCGTTTCTGAATCGCGCGTATGACGCGCGTTTTACGCGCGTTTTTGGATGCGCGTTTTTGTAACTAAGAAACGCGCGTCATACGCGCGATTTAGCGATTCTCCCCTATGGCATCATTGTCCATAGGCGCGTTAAAACGCCCCAAAGAAGCTCATGTACTTGTTTGGGCGTGGGGCGTTTTACAGCGCGTTCAAACGCGCTGTACAACGCCCAAATGTGAACCATGCCCATAGGGAAGCATAGCTTTTCACATGTTGTGCGTTTTACAGCGCGTTTGAATGCGCTGTAAAACGCTTAGGTGTGTACCTAGGGTTACTGATCCTTTAGTCCCTTCTGGTTGGTTGAGGCTAACTGCAAGGCATTATGGACAAGCTGAACAGGAAAGAGTCACAAGATCTTACTCCGTCATCTTCCCATCTGTATTCTGATATGCAAAATGGTGGATGCCAATTTGATCATTTCATCGGACAAACCAAAGTTTTGGGAAATTTTGGGGAACTAAGTATATTAGTTTGAAATCAATTCATTCATCTCTACTTAGGACATTTCATGAATTTGTTATAATCTTAAACAAAGACCCTGTTCTACATATGCACTGTTATTTTGGCTCCAAAGACTTGTTGAGGCTCTTAATATGTGAACTTATGGGGTTTTGTCATTCCAAGCATTGGTGGCTTATCACTAGCAATATGCCACCAATGCCTGAGATGACACAACTCGTTTATATAAAATATGGATAAACATGGAATATGAGTTGATTTCCATAGTTTCTCATGTGTGTGCTCTATTTCTTGGTCATAGGGCAATAGACTATGTGAACCTTTATGTACATAATTGATAGATTGGTTACATTTTCCTTTTTTTAAATAAATGCTTTATTAAAACTTTTGTAATATTGTTTACATTGTATAGAAAAGACATATATAATACAAGTATACAGTATAGACATCACGAAGATTAGAACATTCTAAGTAAAATGCATGTAAATTACAAGTGAGTGAGTATAATGGATGACATTATTTCTTCCTATATCAACTGGGCGGTTTCTATTTTATTGAGCTCAAACCAGCTTGATATTCATGGCACTATATACATCCAGTACATGCCACACTATGATTATATATATATATATATACACAATGTCTGAATGGTGGTAAAGATTTCATTTCATCCAACAGAACTGATGAAAATGACTGATGATCCCTCTTGCTGTTTTGAGCCCAGTGATGAATATCTGTTAATGGAGAATGAGACATGATTAGCCATGTACTATATTAGCATGTTTAGTATGTAACGTGTTAGCCTGGCTATATGCATGAGAAAAGCTGAACATCCTGAACTGTTTGCTGTTATACATATTGTAAACCTGTGCAGTTTAAACAATTATTGCACTTGATTAAATATAGTTCACTCATTAATTATTTTATCATACATTTTGGAAAACGTTTTGAAGGCCTTTTGAAGCCAGAATTCTGGAGTAGAGGGCGTGATAAATTCTCCCTATGTTTTTATTTTTAATGTAGTTAAAAGGATTTTCCAGGAGTACAAAAATATTATCCCCAGCCTAGGTCATCAATATGTGATTGTCTGAATCCTGGCAGCCCTGTCGATCAGCCGTATGAAAGGGTGAATGATGCAGCCTGCATACAGCATCATACATTGTATAGTGGCTGTGAGTGGTATTGCACCCCTGGCCCATTCACTTGAATGGGATTGAGCTGCACGTAGGCCATATGATCAATAAACGTGAAGTCACTGCCCAGGGGAGAGGCCACAGCACCTATTCAAACAATTGAATGCAGGGGTGCCAGGAGTCAAACCCTTCTGATTTTGACGACCTATCCTAAGGATGTTCATCAATATTTTACTCCCAGAAAATTCTTTCAAGCCAAAACATATGGCAGTATATTTTACCCCAATGTATGCCAATCATAGCCTAACTCCAGTTTTATAGGGCCATTCACTTGTGAGGCCCTTAACTAGTAAGAGCAACTTTTGCTTGTATAAAAAAGCATATTCACCAGTATTCATCTCATACACCTTGGGGATTGGGCAGTTAGGGGGTTCAACTGGACAATTTTGTTATCCATTACTTTTGTCCTAAATTACAGTTTGACAAGAAGACTACTAATAGTTAAAGGGAGTTTCTGAGACTTTTATAGTGATGACCTATCCTCCAAATAGATAGAGTCATGTAGTAGCAAAGTCTCGAGGAAGAATCACTAGAAGGCCTCATGCACATGGCTGCATCCAATTTTCTAATTCCTTGACTAAAGGCACAATTTGCGAGATTTATAAAAACATGGCTGCAAGGAAAGGAGCCTACAGATCAACAATGGCAGAACAGTGCTTTGATCAGATGCCAACAGCTCATTGTTGAGAGCATCCATTTGGAAAATGAGAGGACCAATCTGATTGGTGGCTAGGAAACTCATGCCATGCTCATATCTTTGCACCAGTTTTGATAAATCACCTCCATAGCCTTCCGTGCATTGTACTTGTTATCAATAAAACAGGGGCTATTCTCATCCACATAAACAGCCATGAATAGGACTTTTGGTGAGATTCTCCGTTCAGGCACATGGATGCATGAGAAAAACGTACTGTATGTGTGCATGGCCCCGTTGACTTGAATGGGTCATAGTTTTGACCATTTTAAAAACAGCACATTAAAGAAAAATACGGTCATGTGCATGTTCAAGTCCTCCGTAAACAGATTGTTTTACATCTTTCCACAATAAAATCTGGGAAAAAGAAGAAAAGATGTTTGAAGATGTGAAGTCACTCACCTTAAGAGGACCAAAGGCGCAGGGTTATTATTAGGTTGTAGACAACAGCTTTGGCGGTAAGCATCCTTAGTCCAAGAACTGAAGTTGACAATGCGTTCATGCTTGGGTCTGTAAAAGAGTGACACACACAGGTATGAATAAAGAGATGTCATTTGCATCACTTTTAGACTAACATAAAACAATGCTAACCAATAAAAGGATATTCAGTTTTTTTTACGTTATCCCTGATCCACAGGATAGGGGATAAAGATTGGATCAGTGCGATTGGATCAGTGGGATCCTACTACTGGGACCCCCACGATCAATGAACAATGGCCCCATAACCCATGGAGCCACCAGAAATGTAAGGAGTGGCCGGTCAGGCATGCACTCTGCTGCTCCATTCATTTCTAAGGGAGTATGGGAGATATCCAAGTGCTGTACTCCAGAACTCTTCTAGAAATGAATGGAGCAGCAGCACACATGCCTGACTCCGACTCCGATTCCTCTGCAGCGAGGAGAGAGGGCGTGAAATGCACACACTTCTCCCTTCTTTTTTCTAGCAATTGGTGTTGGTCTCAGCACTTTGACCCCCAACAATCAAAACTTTTCATATGTCTTTATGACATATCAAAAATGTTAGCAAAACTCACAGACCCTTTAACAGGGGCCATCCTGAACATAACAGATCCTAATGGCTTATGGCTTTAGATTTATGCTTTTATTTTACTGGATATATTAGTGGAGTATGCTATGCTGTTCTGGAAAACTGATGGAAAGGAACCAGTGCAAAAATGAACAGTGCCTACGAATCCCATCTGCCAGTATGGGTAAGGTAAACTGCATAAGGGCTTTTTCACACTTGCGTATTTCTTTTCCGGCATAGAGTTCCGTCCTCGGGGGTCTATGCCGGAAAAATCCTGATCAGGATTATCCCAATGCATTCTGAATGGAGAGAAATCCGTTCAGGATGCATCAGGATGTCTTCAGTTCAGGACCGGAACGTTTTTTGGCCGGAGAAAATACCGCAGCATGCTGCGCTTTTTGCTCCGGCCAAAAATTCTGAACACTTGCCGCAAGACCGGATCCGGAATAATTGCCCATTGAAAGGCATTAATCCGGATCTGGCCTTAAGCTAAACGTCGTTTCGGCGCATCACCGGATCCGACGTTTAGCTTTTTCTGAATGGTTACCATGGCAGCCAGGACGCTAAAGTCCTGGTTGCCATGGTAAAGTGTAGTGGGGAGCGGGGGAGCAGTATACTTACAGTCCGTGCGGCTCTCGGGGCGCTCCAGAGTGACGTCAGGGCACCCCACGCGTATGGATCACGTGATCGCATGGATCATGTGATCCATGCGCATGGGGCGCCCTGATGTCATTCTGGTGCGCCCCGGGAGCCGCACTGGCGGTAAGTATACTGCTCCACACTTCCCACTACTACTATGGCAACTGGGACTTTAATAGCGTCCTGGCTGCCATAGTAACCTGAAAGCATTTTGAAGACTGATCAGTCTTCAAATGCTTTCAATTCACTTGCGTTGTTACGGATCCAGCGGGCACTTCCAGCGACGGAAGTGCACGCCGGATCCTAACAACGCAAGTGTGAAAGAGGCCTAAGAGGGATACTCTGATTTCTGCTGATAAACATTATAATTGTATGGTGAAAAGTTTTTTTTAATTCATTTCAGTCAGTTCCTCTGCAGTTTAATATGAACTTGTTTTCCAGTGAATAAAAGCTCCCCTGGTCATGTAATGGACACAGAGATATTCAATGTATTGAAGTTAGGGTACATCCACCCAGGATGACTCTGCTGCTTCATTCATATAAATAGGAAGGAGCTGTCCCATTGAAGTAAATTGGACGGCTGAGATCTAATTGCACTGCTCACCGCTGCGCTTGCAACGGCGAGCAGGTAAACATACATACAGCTGATCACCGATCTGATATAGATGACCCCTTTAATACCTGCATAACTACTATTTTTTTACTGTAATGCATTTTAACTAAAACAATCAAGTAGCCACTACTACTAAGAAATACAGTAAACAGCTTTAAGAAGGTAACTTACTTGTGTGGAAACGGTCAGTGACAGATAGGGATGAGCAAGTATCAGTTGTTTCATCTGAAATATCAATACATTGTGGTGAGTTGTTATTCAAGTCACTGCTTAATAGCATAATGTTTGTCCCAATAAGAAATGTAAAATAAGATACAAATTCAGTACAAATAAATCCACATTTCTATCTAAAGGTGATTTTTGGCAAAAGGGGGACGCAGGCCAACCAGTATATTTTAAAGTACATTGTTCGTTGTCCCTATTTCATATGACTGTTCTGCTCCATTTCAATATATCAATGTCATATTACACATACTAATTTATTTTATGTACACAATACCAATCTTTAGTCTAAGTAATGTTGGCCAGACCAGTATAGTTCTTTAAAAAAAAAGGGTCAATGGATCTGTAACTAGTTTTGGATATAAAATAAAATGGATGAAAGGTGCTGAAAGATAATAGATGGGTAGAGAGATATTAGATTGATAGATTTTATATATAGATATATATATATATATATATATATATATATATATATATAATCTTAGATGGGTAGATAGATTATATTAGATAGATAGATAGATGATAGGTCATGAATAGATAGTAGATATGTAATGTACCTTTTATCATATCCGGGAGGACCGTTTCTCCATCATCATACTTCACTGCACAGCTGAGGTCCTTGGAGGGATTGTCCTGGTCCCATATGACTGCGCTGTATCTCCACACATCACTACTGGACTTATCCAGCACAGCTATATCTTTCAGCTCTATTTCTTGTTTATCTACATCCAAAGTTTTATTTGGTGATGGGAAATCAGTAACCAGGCAGACCGTGTTCGGGAGACTTTCTGTTGGCTTGTAAGACGTCAGCTGATATACCGAAGGGCTTGTCCGGTCTGTTTCTAAAAAAAAATAATGATAAACGTAACCAAAATGGTTGGTAATTGTATTTCTGTGGTTAAATATACAACTGTAGAAAACTGCTTCTCCAGCATAGATATGTGGTCCCTATGTTGTCATGGCTGAAGCTGTTAGTAATAGGATCACACCGCATCTCTCCATGTTAATTCATCTATAGCATGTACAGTCCAGAAAGGGTTTGTAAGGGTTCTTCAGGGAGATATTGGCTGATTTCATCTTTCTATGATGAAAAAATAAAATTTGCAGTAACCTTACGTAATTTTAACTTGGGCATAATAAAATAGTTGTAAAAATTTAATGCCCATTTCTATACTGAAATTCTTGAAATATATATATATATTTTTTGTTGGGTCAAACTAGACACACCCTGTTATTATCAGCAGGCAAAGCAGCAGTGAGAAATCAATGAGCTAATGTTGTATTGAATGGGCTTATTCTCTTCCTTATTGTTAGGCATATAATGTTATTAAAGTGCTATTATGTGTAGAAGACTTTTTGTTTGTTAGCAATGAATGCAAATTTGAAAAGAGGTGTCTACAGGAGTCAAACCATGGCTGGCCAGCATATGATCTGCATATAATGTTATTAGAATGCTATTTGGTGTACATGGTGTGTTTATATCTGGGCTTCTAATATTGGTGACCTGGAAAACTCTTAGTTTCCCATAGCAACCAAGCAGATTCCACCTTCATTTCAGAGCTCTCTAAATCTTAAATTAACACTATTATAAAATTCCTTTGAAATTTTTTGAAACATTGTTATAGGATGTCATTGTGAGCATGGTCAGAACAATTTGTTCAATAACTTGAACCTTTCTGTTTAAGCTATTTTCCAGGGTACTGTCTATATCAGGGCATGTCCAAACTCGGTGTCCGCGACAAAACTCCCAGCATGCCTGGATAGCCTACAGCTATTAGGGCATGCTGGGAGTTGTAGTTTTGCAACAGCTGGAGGGCCACAGTTTGGACATGCCTGATCTATATGTACTGTATTACCAAATATTTGGAAATCCTAAGATGCCAGGCTTCTTACCATAAGTTCTCCAATATGGATTATTTCTCGAAAATGAGCAATTTGATCATTTTATAAGCTTAAAAATTCTGTAATGCATTCCAGATATCAGAGCAATAAAAAGGATTATAATTGGTATTTACATACCAGAATTAATCATCAGCTTTGTCCCAGGACCGAAAATCAGTTTCCCATAGCTTGCCCCACCATATACACACAGCGATACAGACACATACATAATAGTTTTCTTCTTCCTAGGCCTTTAGTTTTAACATATTAATTTGGTTATAATGTCTTTGCTCAATAACATCTACTTTTATTGTAGTAAAGAATTTAAAGGCCACATGCGCCTTCACACCTAATGTTTTCATTGCTTTAATGTGTCTAAAATGAAAAACAAAGCAACTTTTTTTTTCAATAGACCTAAGTAAAAAAAATTATCGTATTCTGTTTTTATCTTCCATGCAGACCTATGTGTCTCTATGGCAACAGACTACAAACAAACTCTGTATAGTCATATCCTAGTTATATTGCCATCTATCAGCTCCCTACTTTTTGCTAATATATGTGGATAATATAAGTAAGTGAAAAAGTGGGAGCTCACATAGGCTCGTGCTTTTTCCTATAGTCTGCAAGCATGACCACCGCTGCTGGACTGCAGGGTGGTCATAACCATGGAAACGAGCAGTGCATAATGTGATGGAGAAATGAGTGAAGCCCTCAAAGGAGGCAATATGGACACAATACATTAATAAGTGCTTTGTATTAACATTCTCTACGTAATAAATGCCACTTGCTGAAGTGACACAACCCCTTTAAGGGGTGGTGGTTTGTAAACTAATATATTGGCAAGAGAGATTTCTATGAATAATGTAAATTATTGGGTGTTCTGATTTTCCACAATGCTCAAATGTGTGGTTCTCCATGTAATACACCTTCTGCATGTATATCCAGACCAACAACCAACATCAAAATCTTGACAAAAATTTTTTGATTTTCATACTTAAAAAGTTGGAAAAAATAAGTGTTCTGCCCTCATAATTCTTTAATAAATCTCCAGCACTTACCAAACTCAACTGTAAGTTTTGTACCAAATCCAAAAGTACGTTTTCCATACCCAGCACCAGCATACACAGTGGTGCAGACATGTGCAATAAAACTGAGAGCAGGTAGAGTCATAGCTTATCCATAACCCTCCACATGACACGATGTGGAATGATTAGAATATCATTTTCTGTCAGAATACGTATTTTCATTTACCACATAATAATTAATCAAATTTGACTTTTGATAGTAAATGGACTTATCATCTAGATTCCAAATTAAAGATCACATAAATCATTAAGACTAGGGATGAAACATCCAAAGTCAATTCGCATAAAACTTTGTTCTAATACTGCACGGAGCAGGAGAATGTATTGGATCCAATGAGCCAAAGTTATTGCAAGTGGTACCTTGAAACCGAACCAGCATTCAGGAAATGTTTTTTTACAGTACAAATTAATTTATGAAGTTATTAAGCGAAGTCCCGCGAGACTTCGTGAAACAATAACGTCGGCTCATCAGAGCCAATACATTCTAATACTGTACGGAGCTCCTGCTCCGTACAGTATTAGAACAAAGTTTTATGCGAACCAACTTCGGATGTTTCATCCGAAGTCGATTCACTCATCCCTAACTAAGACCATAGTTATAGTGGCAAAAATTTGTTAGAAAATAAAAATCAATAATTCATATAACGTTTGAACTATTTGAATAGAATATTTTTAATCCATTACCTATATCAATCCCTTATCTTAATAGTCTATACTGCCCTTAAAACATGCAAACATTTAAGAATTCATTGGAATATGCTAGGAGCCAACTGACCTGGCTTTACCGTCAGCCTTGTCCCTTTTCCAAATATAAATTTGTCATTGACATTATCACAGTGACAAACAGTACAGCAAAAATGCTTGTTGTAGCCACTGTCATTAGTTCTACCATCTACATACTAAGAAATACTTCTGATTGTGCGCTGATTATTTCTATTATTGTATTTATTATCACGATTCTTGACGTTTTAAGACAGTATGATAATATATTAAATATTAATAATATAAGTAATGTGAGGATAAAAAAAAAATATATTAAATATTAATAATATAAGTAATGTGAGGAATAAAAAAAATGTAATCATTGGTCCTGATTTATGATGCCTTTATTCCACAATATTGGCTTAAAAAAAAATTGTAAAATGGTGCTTTTGCGTTTCTTTGGACTCACTTGCACAAAAATGGAATGACTTTTTGCATTTTTACACCTCTCATTCCAGTTTTGAAATAGAGGTGGAAAAGTGGGCCTGTTTAGCTATGTTAATGAGTTTCACTCCAAACTTATCATTGAGACTTTTCCAATGGCTATATTCACACGACCGAGGTGTTTTGCGGATCTGCAATTTGCGGACCTCGCATGCCGATGCTACCATAGAAAATGCCTATTCTTGTCCACATTTGCGAACAAGAATAGGACATGTTCTTTCTTTTTTTGCGGTGCAACGGAACTACGGATGCGGACCACACACAGTCTGTTGTCCGCATCTTTTGCGGCCCTATTAAAGTGAATGGGTCCACAACCGTTCTGCAAAATTGGAGAATGGATGCCGACTCGTTCATACATTCGTGTGAATGTAGCTAAAAGGTCACAATCTCACTCCAGCAGGAGGGTGGAGAAGGAAATCTTGAGCAACTTTTCTTGACAAAAGTGTTAGGTTTAAGGATAAGACAAATTTATCAAACAACATGTGACATTTGATAAATGTGGCATAAAGTACTCCAATGCAGATTGAAGCAAAACTGACTTCAAATATTCCTCTCATAATAAATTCTCATGTATGTCTACATGTTTGTTTTGGAGATTTTTAATTTTGCACTTAAAGGGATTTTCCTATCTCGGCCTTTCAATGACCAAGATGGGAATAGGCTTGATAATCGATAGCTGGAGGTGGATTAAGTTATGGAAACATCCAAGAGACAGGTCTGCTGGAAGTTACGTAAAACAGCACAGCCTGCAGTGCTACATTATTTGCCTAGCTCCAATTCAATGCTACGCCAGGTACGGTAACAGCGGAGCTCTGGCCTCCTGGCCATTTCCATAACTCTGTCTCTCCCGGCTGTCACTTACTGTATTTTTTTCTACAGTAAGTGACAAGCATGTACAAAGTCAATTTTAATTAGAAAATGGAATAAAGTGATGCATCATACATAAGCGTCATGTCCTACACTCTAGTCATATCCTACATCTGCATGTGTTCCAAAAACAGATCAAGCAATCTATTTTATGGATCATAGATGAAATGTGTATTTGGATTGCATATACAGTACCATGGATCCCATATACAGTTTTAATGTATTTCATGAACTTATGCATGTCAGCGTACGAAAATGTTTTGGTATATGGATTTTGTTTTTTACATTTTCCATCAGATGGCACATATATACTGATTTCAGTATTTCTAAGTAAAGTCTGGTACATAGAAAGTCTGCAATATGATGTGAAAATGGTTCTGTATTGCACATTGTATTCCAGGCTGAAATGCACAGGCTCATGTGTGAGTTTACATGAAGGTTGTAACTTTATTTATTATATTAGAAAATTATTTTGATTAATCTAGTTTATCCAAATGAAAGAGTATCTGTCCGTGAGAATTTTTATAGTTATTTAAGTGCCAAAGTAATCCAAATTCTTTCTGTGCGTAGTTGATAGACACCATTAATGGCATCCTTTAAACAAAAATTTCCTTTCCAGCCTCCACTGAAGAAACTGCTTGATGGGATTATTTACATTATTATTTTTATTTATAGCCCAACTTACTTGGTGTGATAATTAGTTGTGTTCCAGTTCCAAATATCAGCTTGTCACCTGCACCCCAATTTCCACAGCAGTTTGCACCATTGCAAAAACTGCCTCACTGGGGCAGGAATCACACATGCAGTTTTCAATGCAGTTTGAGGTGCAGTTTTTGATGAGTTTTTTTTTTTTTTTCTTTTTCAGCCAAAGCTGGAAGTGAATCCAAATAGAAGGAAAATGACTGATCCTTGTCTGTCTTTTGTATTCACTCCCATTTGTGGCTGAAAAAGACTATATCAAAAACTACCTGTGTTATTCCAGCCTCATACTCAACACATTATTTTGTAATCCCTAACTCATCAATGCCTTCAATGTTTGACAGTAAATTAAATTTTTATGCTTCTATTACTAATTGCATTTATTTACAAAATAATATAAAAAATTAAGAATTTATTTTCATCCATAGTGGGCAATGTACGGCCAGATTATTGGGCTCTGCGTTACAATGAAATATCGCTAGGACTGTATTATGTATCTTTGATATTTTGCTGTTCTAATTTCCATCACGGATGGTTATGCTATGTTACACTGTACTTGGCCATAACACTATTTCATACACACACTGGAATCACAGGATAATATCACCGTGCACTCACCAATAATCACACTTAACTTGGACCCTTTTCCAAATGTATATGTTCCACTGCCATGACACAGTGATTTACAACATAGCAATAAAATACCCACTGTCCTCACATACACAAACCACTAAACTTCATAATAAAGAAAATTGGGTTACTTCATTTGAGGCTAAAATAGGAATTACTGTAATTTACAAAAAAATACTCAACTCCCAAAAACGCATAAAAATTTAATGAGATTGGGATGTCTGAGTGAATTTCTTATCATTAAAGTGTTTTTTCATGAGCCTTAGTGATGACATATACATAGCTAGAGTGTGGCATCACTTACTGATCAGTGGAGTCCCGATTCTGGAACCCACACTGATCCTCTGAATGAGGAAACAGCCGCACTGGTTGAGTTCTGCTGCTCCTTCCCAAGATTCCCTTCACTGCAATACTCTCAGCCACCCAGAGTGCAACTGGGAATGGCTTAAAGAAACAGTCTCTATGTTCTCATGATAGTCGAAGGGCCCACAGGTCTGACCTTCACCAGTCATAATGTTTTGGCATATTTTAGTGATATACTAATACATTAATATATGTGAATACTCTTTTAATATTTCCATTCAACTCAAGCACTTGGTGATCTCCCTGCGGTCCGATCACTGCCCCAATTGTTAGATAGTTTTATATGACCAAGAAATATTGTGACTACTGTTGAGAGAAGTTTTGAAAAATTAGATTCGGCTGCCTAGACAAATTTCACAAAGAAATTTACTTCATCACGAAATACATTTCTTTGTAAGTAGCAGGCACAATTATGGGGACCCGCGATCACGCCGCCCCCCATCATTGAACCCATTAAATGCCTTATTTACTGATTGTGGCATTTGAGAATAATAGTGAGGGCTTTCAGGTGTTAAACTGGTAAAAAAATAAAAATAAATACTCATCTTATCTATTTGATCGCAAAGAGGCCACGGCAACCATCTTGATTGAAGACACAGCTTGAAATCTTGCGCCATGCGTGACTACGTCAATCAAGATGGCTGCAGCGGCCTCTTCATGCTCAAATGGATGAGATGAGAATGTACTTTTTACAGCCATGTCAGGGAAAAATGATTAGTTACCACGAAGCACGAAGAATTTCGGCTTTGCGGCAAATCAAATTTTTCCTAAACTTCGCATTGAAGTCCACTTCGAATTCTTCGATTCACTTGACACTAATTGTGACTAAAATTAAAAACAGGAAAAATCTTTCATAAAGATTTCATACAAAATGATACGGAATATATAGTGTGATACTTACTGGGAGATACAACTAGAGCTGTTCCTGATCCAAATACGAGTTTTCTAGCATTATTGTCACACAGTGATAGGTGCTTCTCATGAAACTCTTTAGCAATAGAGAATCCACTATGTACATAGTTTGGCCTAAAGCTACAGTAGACTTACTTGGTGTTATGCATAGTTGTGTTCCAGCACCAAACATGAGCTTGTTAGTTGCTCCCCAATTACCACAACAGTTCACCCCCTTGCAAGAATATGTCACTTCCTTCATAGATACTAAAACTGATCGCTAAGTACGTTTGCCAAATAGATTGAGTTTTACTTATCTGTATCAATTGGCCTTGTATAACTAAAATAATAGTCATAATTATTATTCCAAAAATTTATTTTCTAAAAAGATTTGACCTTTCTATCCCAGTTATGCTTTTTTCTTAGATATGCTGCTACATTTTAGTGTGCCTGTCCTTATTAAACCTGGCCATACACTTTCAAGAGCATTGGCTGTACAGTTATTCAGTTATTTCTACCCAACTTTCCATATCTGTGCACGCACAGTTCATCTGAGCATGCATGTATTTTCATTAGGGAAGCTGCTGTCAGATACCTTTATCTTATCTTCCCTTGAGAACAAAGGATTGGGCATTTGAAAGTAAACATGCCTGATCTATTTTTCTACCAATAAACATCAGTTGGGCATTTTATACACATTAGATGTGGGTTCACACTCACCAATATTTACAATTAGCAGGGTTCCTTTACCAAATGTAAGCTTTCTAAGATTATCACACAGTGATATATAACATAGCAATACAATGCACACAGGTAAGTGCACTATATATTGGTATAATCTTACTAGTATCAAATATGCCCCAAGACATGAAAATAGGTTTAGTTCATTTTAAAAGCTTATTTATTATCACAATGAATTCACTAGGAAAAGGCAGCACAATACAGGGAAGACTTGTTTCCAATATTTTTTGTAACACTTCCGGTCATTCTTGTATCGGGGCATATACTAGGGATTATAATGGTTAAATACACCAGTTTTCCCTCTACTTTAAGAAAGGAGCACTTTGTGTCATTAATAAACTTTTCAGCCCACATACTCTCTATGTCCTAAAACACAAACCATGATCTAATTATCATCACTCAATGGTTGGACTGAGATGTTTTTTGGGCCATGTATAGCCAGCTCATAGGTCTATTGTTATATTTCAATAATATGGGGCTTTATTTGACTTTTTTGGTTGTTGTCTGATATTTTGAGATTCAGATTTATTGTATTGTCAGACAGTAGAAAAAAATAATGAATTTTTTTTTTAAAAAAAGACTTCTTTTAACTTCATGATAATAACATAATATACTAAAAGCCACTTACCAGTATTTACAGTTAACTTAGTTCCCACTCCAAAAGTAAGCTTCTCAAGCTTATTACACACTGATATACTGCAGACCAATAACACACACATGCACATACACGCATACACGCCTCTTGTTGGAGGCTAAGACATTATCACAATGAAATAATCATGGTAGTCAAAATCCAACACAATAAAAAAAACATAAAATATATCAAGGTATCTATCTAATACTTCTGTCATGCATATTCCTTTTGGAATGATTGGAATCAAACATTAAACTACAACCCAACCTCAGCAGTTCATAATCTCAAATGCGATTCATTCAATCAATTATTCATATTATTGAAGAAACGAGGGCTGATATGAGGACATTTGGATATTTTAATTTACTTTTAGATGGTTGAATTGGTGTTACTTGTCTACATATATTTCTTTCTATCTATCTATTTATCTGTCTATCTAGCCTCTATCTTTCTATCTATCTATGTTTTAAAAAACATATTAAAATAATTATGAGACTTAGAACTCATTTCTACGTGTTAGCTGATGGCAAGGTGTAATATTCCACCATAATTGACTTACTGGGATTAACATTTAGTTTGGTTCCGGATCCAAAGATTATCTTCCAACCAGCAGTATTCTCACATTGAGAAGACTCATTACATTAACCTTAGTAGACAGAACTAGAACGTGTGACATATGTTATTTATATGGGGTATCTTCCATAATGTGGACCAATATTACCCATTGTCTACTATTACATGTAAATATCTGTTGGCTAGTGAAGCATCTCCCATCCTAAATCCCACATAGATTGCCAAGTACACATCATGCCAGAACAGGGTTTGAGGACCATCCTTCCTACTGCCTTCTGACAAGGAAGTTATCAATTTCATCATATGGTGATTCTTCATGGAAATATCCATGGTATCCAACTCTATTATTCATTACAAGGACTTGCTATTACCCGATACTTGGACTGAATATTAACTAGTATTTTGTGTGGTTATTACATTGTTAGAAGAACTGGTAGCAAAATCATCTATAAAACCCAAAATAGGACAGATACCTGAATTTCTGCAAATCCCAATCGATAATTATTTTAATACTTACTAGGAAACACAGTTAGGGAAGTTCCTGATCCAAATATCAGTTTATTGGTACTATAGTCACACAGTGATGGGTTCCCTTTCAATAAACTCCTTAGAACCTGAGGTTCCTCAGTGCAGGTGTCTTAGCCAGTACTTCTATAAAAGCGAGATTACTCTCATCATCACTGACCTATTATATCTGTCACATCCAGAGGCCGTAGTCAATATGGGGAGATTGGTCAGGCAGCAGTTGGATGTATGAATGTCCATTATACAGTATACATTTATTATTTTACTTTAAAAACGTACCTAGTTCACTAATGTCCGTACGTATGTCAGTCTTCTATTAATTAGTTTTATGGATTTTTAGGCTGTTGTGAGCATGTATTTTTCTTTTATAACTTTAGCAATGAATCCAAAGAATACTAATAATAAGTTGTGAAGTATATTGCATATACAGTAGATACTTGAATACATGTTTGAATAAAGTATGCATGTACTAGATATTAAAAAGGATGAGAGCTAAATTATTTTTAATAAATTAATATTAGCACCCTTGCGGTTTTATTATATCATTTATTATTTGTATTATTGTTTTACTTATTATATTGTCTTAAAGGGATTGTGCCAAGTTTATAAGTTATCCTCTATTTACAGGATAGGGGATAACTAGTTGATCACTGGGGGTACAACTGCTGGGACCCACACGGATCACGAGAACAGGGATCCTGTTCATACAAGACCTATTGCTCCATTGAAACGGGGCCCCCATTCTTGTGATAGTGGGGATCCCAACGGTTCGACCCCGAGTGATCCTCAGGATAGGGGATAACTTTTAAACTTATCACAACCTCTTTAAATATGTTATAGTCCATAAAAAATATAAAAAAATACAAAATATATATATATGTATTTATTAAATGTAATTTAATAATGTATATTCAGTGTATTAAATGTATTAATGAATGTAAATACGGTTTCTGTAATAACCATTTTTCTGACAGTGACTATAGCTAATTGAGGTTTGACCAAACCAAGTCCTGTCTTGCATAGGATTTGAGCATCTATTACTATAAAACTCACTCTATACATATTAGACTTGGTCCCAGGCAGCTACCTATGTATGCCATTTCCACAGTATAAATGTTTTTTAAAAAAAAGGTTAATTAGAAAACCCATTTTGTACACAAATAATAATGCTTTGCCTATGGAGGACATTAATATGTAAAGGGGCCTGGTAAAACATACCAATTAATTTTATGGTCAATGACTTACAGTCTATTTTATTATTACTATCGTTATGCATTTAGTATTGCCACATTCTGCTTGGAGTATAGTACTTTTTGGTATTCTTGTGCAAGCTCACCTGGTTTCACCATCAATTTGGTTCCATGGCCAAATATAAATTTCCCTGTGTTATAATTACCACACTGATGAATGCTATGACAAGAACATGGTCAGACCTGGCCTGATTGACTATCCGTATGGTAGATGGTAGATGCACTTCAGTGCATTACACCTGTTCTTTTACAATGTTAATACTTTGAATTAAAGTCAATTTAGTTAATAAATTCAAAGTCGCTTTCTCATGCATTACTTATGCCCACCATACTAATGGCACACTAATATAGATAAGAGGTTACAACATACCATAACAATGGTGTATACTTATTTAAACTTACTAGGTTTGACATTTAATTTGGTGCCTGATCCAAAAGTCATCTTCTGTCCAAAATTATTAGCACCATGACACATTTCATTACAAGAACCTGCACATCCTGTATACACATGCTAACAGTGATCAGATGACAGATGATGCTAATCTGTCCTCCGAGAACTAACATTTTTGGAGACAACCACAGTCTTTATGATTTTCCTGATGCAATTAGAGTCCAACTTTTTCCCTCATAGGCAGACAGTTTGATTCAATGCTAAGTTACCCCATGTCCTGGGAATAGCCTCCGTGATGAGAAAACTGTTGGTTTCAACTGATGGGAACTCAGGGGTCATTTATTATCAGATATACACCATTATTTGGTGTAGTATTGGCACAGATTTAGGCACAAAGGTTAATTGGGCTGCCATCTGCGACTTTTCCCAGCTCACTCCAGGTCTAAAAAAGGGGGCATGGTGTAGAAAATGGTCTAAATCTACACCAGCAAGGGAGCTGGCATACATTTAGACAGGTGGTGTTTATGCCAAAGTTATGTAGAGGCCTGCGCCTCTACATAACTTAGGCGCATCCATCGCCAGCTAAAACGGTCTTCATAAATGACCCCCTGTATGCTTAGAGACATACGGTAGTTCTATGTGGTCAAAGTAAAATATTGTTTCATGTATGTAGATTTCTGGACATTCAGGCCACATCACCAATAAATCGTACAGTATATACTATGTGGGTCATTTATCAAACTGGTGTAAAGTAGAACTGGAAGGAGGAATCTGATTGGTTGCTACGGGCTACTAAGCCAGTTCTACTTTACACCAGTTTGATAAATGACCCCCAATATGTATTTGGTTGATAATATTGCAGATTAGAAACAAGGACACTCACTTGACATCACAGTCACCATGGTTCCTTTGCCAAATATGAGTTTGCTACCAGCAAAATTTACACATTGAAACATACCCTGACAAAAACCTTTGTGTGTATAGAAAAGTGATATCCTGGAGAGTATATGATACACCTTCATAGCCTGCCTAGATCGGAATTATACAATTACTGTACCACAGTGTTAAATAAAGTATTAAATATTAAGTACGTGTGCAGATGTGGCTATACAGAACTGTCAATATCAATGGGTTTTGAGTGATGAGGCCCTAACTTGGCTAAAATAAAGGGTCTGCACGCTGTTCCAAGCAACCTGACTTTTCATTTTAGTGATCGGTGAGGGTCTCAGCACCCAGACCCCCAATAATACTATGTGTAAATATGTATATTGCAAATTGGAACATTTACTTTAAAGTGAAGTCATTGCACACATTATATAACGGGTCACCACCAGTAGTTCCCTAATTCACAGCTGATATAGGAATATCTTCCATGGCAAGAAAGACTCAGGTAGTACAGCAGCACATTACAACAGCCCCTGTACTCTGCTGATGGCGGCTGAGGTACAGAATAGGTTCCCTTCGTCTGTCCCGCACAATTACTTCAGATTTGCTCCCATTTATAATGGCAGGGATATGGATAAAAATATGGAAACAATCAATCATTTTGGGGAAATTACAGATTTTTAGATGTGAAGCTCCCTTGGGTGGAGGCAACGATGAAACTAATACTACCATTAATCACAAGGGCATGAGAAGTTACCAAGTAATATAACAATGCAGGATAATAACTTTTTCATATTCTTTTTATTCCCACGATAATGAAATTAGCAGAATATAAATCACCAATAAAAGACTAATTATTTTTTAACAGATTATCATCACATCTGTCACATCTGTATTACCTGCAATGAGTAAGTATCTTATTAATCACATTTCAGTGTAATGATAGGATTAGTGATCTGATACTTACTAGGTCGTACAGTGAGCTTAGTACCAGCTCCAAATATAACCTTCCCGCCAGCATTATTCCCACAAGCAGAAACCTCTCTACATAAACTCTGACTCTGACTGTGGATGCATGTCTAACTAGTGTGCATGATATAAGGAGGGGGACCACAGGGAAATCCTAAGATCTAATTGTGATCAATCGTCTATCTAGTATCTATCTATCTATCTATCTATCTATCTATCTATCTATTTCATGTCTATATTTCTATCATCTCTGGTTTTACAATGATCCGAAAGTTGGCCATAAGGTTTTATGGTGATTTATGTTCAAGACAGTAGAACCCAGACTAGTCTAAATGTTGGTGCCCATAATATAGACATTACATTATACCTAGGAAGAATTTTCCTGCCAGTAAAGGTAAAAGATAACTACAATTCTCTGTGACTTATTACTTTATTTTATCATTGTTTTCTGAAACCTTCTAGTTATGCTTGAGGGATGAATTTTGTAGGAATCCCATGAAACTGAATTCTGATTTCTACATTTATATCAGTTCTATCTGTGACAATGATTACATTTGTTTTCTTGTAAAAAAAAATACTTACCAGGCTGAACCATCAATTTTGTGCCCATACCAAATATCAGCTTTCCATATCCTCCAGTATCACACTGATACACAGTTCTACAATATGTACCCTGTGAACCTACAGTACATTTTAATATGGCTATAACTATGTCTTCCGGGGTCTTCCATTTCTTACTTGTCATTACTGTTACTTGAGGATAATTCCTCTAGAGATACACATATGACTTAGACCTTATGACCAAAAACAAAAACAACCATTGGTTATTTGTTTTGTCAATGGTAGTGAACAAGTTGGGTACATTTTGGTAATAAAAAAGTAGATGTAAAAATCTTTGCAGTCAGGATGTCAGATTAAAGAACATCTGTCCACCGGATCGGCATACATTACTACATAGATATATTAGACCTGCTGAAGCTGATGTACTGACTTTGACAATCCATGTCATAATGGCTGTGTAATCCTTTCTGAAAGTTTTCCTGCCTGATATTAGGTTGTGTGCAGCTAGAGAATAAGATAGCTCGATTCTCAGGCAGAAAAACTTTCAAAAAGGATTATACAGCTGTTCTGACATGGATTTTCAATGTAAGTACACCAGCACCATCAAGGTGTATGTGATCTATGTGTGCAGATTGTATTGGGAGATTCTATTTAATTCCCCACTGGTCTCTAAAACAGCAAGATCCATCTTATGTAACGCTGTGTTTAAATGCTTTGTATATATATGATTTGTGTGTATATATATATATATATATATATATATCTCATTATCTAGACTTTCTAAGGGCCAATACAAATCCTAGTCAAACATTTATAGGATTGGCAGTATTTTTGATTTATAAATGAGTATTTGAATTATTTAGATTAAAATCATTAGTCAGAAATGACTTTGTACCTTTGCAGCAAAATCCTTCAGATGTATAAAGGCTGATTGGTACTGGATGCTTTAAATACTCTTTAGATCCATGTCTTCCTCTAGTAATTTTAACATTTCTAAGAATGGGTGTCCTAGGATTTTATAAATTTATCTGAAGTAATAGAGCACTAGACATTACAGTATGGTGTCTAACCACAAGGGCTGCAGATGCATGGAACTGAATGTATGTTTTCTTTAAATGCCGTGTTCACATAGACATGGTCCTCTATGGTCATACCACAATTATCATCTCCATAGAGTGCCTATAGGTGCATGGGACCCTGGCCATCTCTCTGGGATCCACAGGAACCCAACTCATTTTTTAGAGTTTTAAGAGGATCTCTATAAGGACATTTATTTCAGCACTATATAAGTACTGAATTACCTCTTTAAAAATGTTACCTTTCTGTTTGACTTTATGCAAGATGCCTCCTTTTATATTAGATTGACACCATCATATACTACTGAGACTCTCCAGCCCTAAAATGTAGATTGCTGCGACAGAGTCAGCAAAGAAAATTCCATTTAATAATACACTACTGTAGAGATATTTCCATAAATATATATGGACTGCATACTATTAATAGACTTTATATAATTGTAGTAACGTTTTCTTACTTACTAGGCAAGACAGTAAGTTTGGTTCCCTGTGCAAAGGCTAACTTTCTGCTGCCGCCAGCATTAGCACAGTCAAGCACACCACTACATAAACTGCCTACCACTGGTTACATTGTACATATTGGCAGTATATATGTGGAATGACTGTTCTGTATGCTAGTGGTAAGCCTATTGTATATACTGTATAATGCTCCTTTATATAGGTTATCAAATAAAATTAATACTGTTCCTAATAGTGATATAAAAGCTATAAATGCACCATATATTCCCATATAACCATACACTAAATAATGCAATACATATTATAGTATAAAACGTCACTTACTGGGCTGAACAATTAGCTTGGTCCCTCTGCCAAATATCAGTTTATATGTGCCACCAGTATAAGCACAGTCATACACACCAGTACGCAAACCAGACTACATCGTGAGTATCCTATCTGTGCCATCAACAGTCTGGTTCTGTTCAGTCAGGTACATTGCATTATGGAAACATGGCATAAAATCAGGAATACAAAGCATATAATGTTTTTTCTTATATTGGGACCATATAACTACGGTTACTGATAAGAATGGACTACTGACAGAGTGTATGGTGGGAATTTATCATGTGGCGCACTCCAGAATTCTGCCTTCAAAAAGTCGCATAAAAAATGGGTCTTTTTGACTTCCATTGTTACACTGCACGTTCCAGTTTTGAAAACGGGATGGGAAACTGGACATGGTTCACTCCCAATTTATTATTAATTGAAAAAAATAGAATTTATACTGTAGACAAAAATGTTAAGTTTAAGGATTCTCCAAATTTAACAAGCAACATGTGCCATTTGATAAATTTGGGGCAAAGTACACCAACACAGATTCCTGCAAAACTGACGTCAAATATTCTACTTATGATAAATACCCCATATGTATTTGAAGGTTCATGGCTCATCAAATACTGAAAAGATGAATTTCAAAGGTCAACATGAATCAAGTTATAAAATTGTCATTTTTTTATAGTCATTTCACATGTGGGAATCATACTCAACATTATTACCGTAAAGTATTCTAAATATGATCCATAAGTATGAGTACTTGAAAGTCTATGGTTCATCAAATACTGAAAATATGAAACTGAAGTTTCAACACGGAGGAAGTTATAAAATCTATATATAAATATATCAAGACCAAAGCTCCCAAGACTATATGTTGATAATATATTTAATGATTCAGTTACAGCCTAAAGCCATTTAAGGGGGAGTAAATATATCTAATGCCTAATCAGTATGCCACCTAAGATAAATGTGAGCCAAATGTGTATGGTTCAGTTATATTTTAGCCATGTTTATGAAATGTCTCACAAAAAAATCTCATCGGTGTACCACCAACAGACAAGTGTGAAATGTAAGCCTCCTAGCTAAACCGTAAGCACTACATGTTCTTAATATAATGCATGGTGTACAATTTATTACAAAAAAATTTGAAAATATGACTGCAGCCGTGGCCTGGCAGTTTGCGTTGATCTGCAGGTAGATCCCACAGCCAGACCAAACCATGGGCAGGCACCCTGATACAGAATAAGCCGATATTGATATTTGACTAAGGCAGCATGTATTTAACGTAAGCAATTAAAATATGAACTTACGGAGTTTAACAATTAGTTGCGTTCCTTTTCCAAATGAGAGCTTCCTGCTGCTGCCAGTATAAGCACAGTCATATAGACCAATACACAAACTGCTACTGCTATGTTCCTCTAGGCTGGCAAAGGGCATTACACAGCTTCTGGCCAACTACTATCTCTCCTGGCCAAGTGTACAAGTGTTCCCAATGAGGAAAGGGGAGTAAGTGTCTACCAGACACCTCTGCCAGTGGCTTTAAGCTTATTGTTCTTGAAGACAAAATCATCAAGTACTGTATGTTGAAGTCCAACAGCCTGATCCTTTTTTCCCACCAACACCTGCCATTGGGGAAATATCAGAACACCATCATACTCATATTTATTGGTCATCAACGGTGCATTCTGTCCGTCATCTAATGCCTACGGATCACCTTACCCTTTACACCATCAATATCTGTACCACAATATCTGTGTATAGCTTCACTAACCTGACAAATGTATAGGTAGACCTTTCGGTTACATATATGTTATTGTTGTTTTCATCTCTGAGGTTTAATGGGGTCTTGGATAAAGTTTAATTATTGTATAAGGGGTAGTTCTACAATGTTCTAATATACCTTATCCCAAGATCTCTCTGCTGTGGCCCAATGGGTACAAGGGCTGACAATCTGTGGAGCCCTAGTTTTGTCATACCCAGTCTAGGCAATGCTCTGTGATCTAGGCAATGCTCTGTGACCTAGGCAATGCTTTGTGATCTAGGCAGTGCTCTGTGATCTAGGCAGTGCTCTGTGCTCTAGGCAATGCTCTGTGATCTAGGCAATGCTCTGTGATCTAGCCAATGCTATGTGATCTAGCCAATGCTCTGTGATCTAGGCAGTGCTCTGTGATTTAGGCACTGCTCTTTGATTTAGGCAATGCTCTGTGATTCAGTGCTCTGTCATCTAGGCAATGCTCTGTGATCTAGGCAATGTTCTGTGATCTAGGCAATGCTCTGTGATCTAGGAAGTGCTCTGTGATCTAGCCAATGCTCTGTGATCTAGGCAGTGCTCTGTGATCTAGCCAATGCTCTGTGATCTAGGCAATGCTCTATGATCTAGGCTGTGCTCTGTGGTCTGGCCAATGCTCTGTGAGCTCCAGACTAATACATTTTATCGACACTTATAACTTGTAGCAAACAGGAAAGAGGAGAGAGTAGTGCTGCTAATGTAGCTCACAGAGTTCCTACAATTGTTGCAAAACTTCAGTTGTGAGTATGAGATCTATATAAGATTTCAGCTTCTGCATGTAAGCAATATTGTTTCCATTCATCAAGAATGGAGAATACTTGAAGTACAAAGGAGGGAATTTAACAAGCTCCAAGCATCACAACTGTGGCATAATTTGGTTCTAAGCTGTGTATGGGTCTTGTATGCGGTATTTAATGTGTTTGCGCCTGCTTTACTAGCTTTTGTGCCATGCACATTATTTTTCTCATTTTGTCAGGCACAATGGGCATGGCTTAGTTGGAGTTACTGTGTTCGATACATTTATTAATGGTGACTTTTTCAAAATTTTGCTCAGTGCTGCTTCACTACTTCAGGTGCATGACCATAAGGGGTACTTTCATGTCTTTATTTTTTTACCTGCATTTTTCCCTCTCTGGAGCAAAATGCTGTAAACTCAAACATTTTGTGACAATTTAATAAATTTGTTGGAATTTTGCAGCGAAGAGGGAAAAAAACATAAAAAAATCAACCAGAAAATTCCCTTTAAAATGCCTCTGCTGACAAAGTTGCACAATTTCTATGATTAGGTATAGGATATACGTTAGCTACTGTACATACATGTAAAAAACTTTTAAAAAAACAATTAATTAACTAGTAAATGACTAAACATCATTTGTAAGCGATCACTGGCCGGGGCTCCAGAAATCCGGGCTATGAGACGCACTACACGTACTTTATCTAGATGTTATTAGGGTAGTGAGGTTAATGATGGTTTCTTAGAACTTACTTGGATACACTGACAATCGTGTGCCTTGCCCGAAAATCAGCTTCCTGGCTCCAGTATTATCACAGTAATATACTCTACTACATATACCCCTATGTACAGCCGGCCTTGTTCCCTGCAGTCTAGAAATATACTGTAAGTACCGTGCGTTTAGACTGTGAACTTATTCATGGAAATTACAATTATTATCTCAGTCTGATATCAGATAAAGCCCAGAGATCGCATCTGCCTAATTCTGGCACTTTCATCTATACATGTAAGACAGGGTGAACAACAAGTACAGATGTAGCAGAGCTGAATTTGGTCTAATACAGGATATACAGAGTGCCAACTGATCCATCTGTATAATTTAAAGAAATGTACCACATCTATTATATTTTATGATATTTATGGAATATTTTTCTATTAAATTTACTTTAGTCTCCATGTAATACAATGCAGAATACTTACTAGGAGTTACAGTGAGAACAGTGCCTTGTCCAAACAGCAGTCTGTAACCTCCCGTGCCATAAGCACACAGTGTCTAGCCCTCTAACAAATACCGCACTTCTGCTCTGGACTGTAGTTATTTTCTGTGCTGCTCTTACATACATTCAGCTGTAAATAACCATCCCATACTGCAATTATTGTCAGGAAGTAATGTTAGAATACACATATGGAATACGCTGCTGGTTTTCCATGTCGATTTGTTGATGCAAAGGGGATGAAATTTTAACAAATCTCATCTGCGCAATAACATCAGCAGGGAAATTGACATATGGTGCGGATTTTAAACCTGCAGTATGTTAGTTCTTTCTGCAGATTTTTATAGTCGATTTCACCCTTTGCAATGCATCGGTTGAAATTCCCCAAAAAAACAAATTGTGCAGATTGTGGTGCAAGTTTCGTTGTGAGTCTGCAATGGATTTTTTCAGTTTCATTTGTCTTGTGTGGATGTAGCCTTAAACATAAAGAAAAGGTGGATTGGCACATCTGATTTTACATATATGCCATCGTAAGAAAGGCTGATGGGGACTCGGGGGGGGGGGTGTTAATCTCTAAAATACTGCACAAGGAGTTGGGAAATATAATCCTCACCAGTCGGCAAGATCTCATCTAGCATTGTGGTAGATAACACTACAGGTTGGGGCAGTTTTCCAAAATTGTAGCCTTAGTAAATTAGTCATAAAAAATAACTTGTGTCAGTGAATTTGACTGGGAACCATCATACATATGATGGTCATACTGGCTCATTTAGTACTACTTTTATAATAATATATTTACGACGTGTTATAAAATGAAGAATACTTACTGGGGTTGACAGTCAGAATAGTGCCTTGTCCGAACACCAGTTTGTAACTTCCGCTGCCATAACCACACAGTGTCTCACCCTTTAACAAATACTAGACCTCTAGCAGAAGTCACATCTACTCCTAGTACAAGCTTTGGACCTGCAAGGCTGGGTTTCCACATTCAAGCTTTTTTTTTTTGCAGTTTTGAAAGCCAGGAGTGGATTCAAAAAGTAGAGAAAACCTATGGGGTCATTTATCGAACTGGTGTAAAGTAGAACTGGTTTAGTTACACATTGCAACCAATCAGATCCCACCTTTCATTTTTCACAGCTCCTTTGTAAAATGAAAGGTGGAATCTGATTGGTTGCTATAAGCAACTAAGCCAGTTCTACTTTACACCAGTTTGATAAATGACCCCACTAGTCTTTTCTTTATACATGTCCTCAATTCATTAACTGTTCTTGGCTTTGGCTTAAAAACACTCAAAACCCTGATCATGCAAACCTGGCCTTCTTGCCATCACATTTACTAATGTAGGGTATAAATGCTGACGACAGTATGGCATGTTTTAATGTAATTGTGACAGTTTTCTAGTGTACCTGCCTTAAAAAAATAGCATTCAGGCTGAGCATCATATTTATCATACCTCTCCCCCAGTGGAGTGAGATTGTGACTTTTTCTTTAACATTTCTTAAATCTGGTGTATATCAACTCATCTAACTATGCCTACTTTCCACCCAATTTTTAAAAGCAATGAGACCATTTGAAGACAGAAAACCTGCAGAGAGGGCTTCATAAATGTCCCCCTATATGTCTTAATAAAATGACTATGTCTCCTGCGTTTTATGACTTTTCTCTATCCCTTCATTCTGTGTTATAACATGTAGAATACTTACTGGGATTAATAGTGAGAACAGTGCCTTGTCCGAACACCAGTCTGTTTCCTCCACTGCCATAATGACACAGTGTCTAGCGCTTTAACAAATACTATACCCTCAGCAGGAGTCACATTTACTCCCAATTCATATTCATTTTCATATTCCTATCCCAATTCCTATTCTTACTCATTTATCAGTGTAACTATGACAACTGTTGGCGGTGGCATTCAAAATAACATACAGTGGGAATGCCATATTTACTAAGCTCTGCACCCCTTATTCTTTATGAATATGAACATGGTGCACACTACACGTATAATAACCCAATGTACTTACCTAGTCTTGTAAGGTACTATACAAATGTTAAACATAAGTAATGGTGGGTTGATACATTTCTTTATACCCATGTGCCATGGATATTGAGTAGAGATTCTGTTATCCAGGTTGATAATTAACTAATTAATGGGGTCAGGGAAATAATTTTTGCCACCCAATGCAAAATCTATGAGGGTCCCACCTACTCTAGATTGGGCCATTTGCAGTACTTGTGCCTTCTTACCTGGCAGAGCAGCCTTTGGTTCCCCTCACACACTTGTTCTATTACAAATGCTACCTCTGTAACTATGTTCTTGTATTTGGATCTATTTCAGTAAATTAATAAATTATTACCCCTGGACTCAGGATCTGTAATTTTGCAATAAGTAGCCACATTAATATTGACTATGATCAGGGCTCTAGCTCTTCTGTTTTGTGCACATCATATGTATTAGCTTATTTTCTATACTTTTTGGTTATCATCCTTGCATTGCTATTACTAGTGTCTTATATGGTACTATAAAGTGCCAGGGTATGTACTGGTGCCAAATAGAACAAATTACAAAATGAATAACAAATGATAAAAAATGTAATCAGATTATAGATAAGCTTTAGGAAAAATGTCACGAATACTGGACATGGGAATGAGTACTCACGAGGGTTAACTGTTAATCTGGTTCCACTTCCAAAGACAAAGTTGTAGCCAGCATTACACAGTATTATATGTATGTACAAAAACATCTCCTTTTAAGGTACCTGATTACTGTTATCATCGTCCTAAGCTATGTCCTCATGCCTGAGGAGGTTTATACTGGTATAACGCTCCCACCTTAATTTTCTACTGCCAGTTTATACTTCTACCAAGTACTTGGTTATCTTCTACAGTCCCATAGAAAATGAATGGAGCAGTGACGTACATGTTCAACCTACCACTGCATTCTTATGGGAACTCATGATACCCGTTCATGTTATTGGTATGGATCCCAGTGGTTGGAAATACTTATTCTCCATACATCATGGCTGTATTCATGCTGGTCATCTTGTTTGAGAAGACCACTTTGTAAAAGACCCCTTTAGAATATATGCATACATGGCAACTCTTAATTATATCTGACTCACAAATTACAGTTATGATAAATAGTATAATGAGGCTGCAGTCCATCACAGTTTATACTTTACTATACTGGTGTAACTTACGTGGATTCACTTGTAGCCGAGTTCCAGAGCCAAATATGAGCTTTCCCCAGCCAGATCCACTATTCACACATCCACAGCCCCCTTTACACATAACCCTGCTGTAGATTTGCTATCACCAGATGTGATATCTGTAGCATGTACAACTGGCAGCCCATAATCATTTAGATGATACACCCTGGCACATTTTATATTAAATCAGAAAGTTGTCATAGTGCAGAAAACCAGCAGAAATGTATACTGATGTCTCGGCTGGGTATAATTGATAGCACGTGGCACTTTTCACATTATCTATCATAAACATGGTCAAAGCCGGTGTTGGCCATCTTAGGTAATCCTTATCAGAAATTTCCAAATTATTGTGATAGATGACAATCAACAAATGTCTTTGGCCAAGAACCTGGTTAGATTTACGGTAGGTTAAATGGTCTGCAAAGGCACATATAGCCATGAACATAGTATACGTTCCCCCGCCTCTGGAACTTCATACACTACTATTGGGGAAGCATGGATTGCATAACTATCACTTGACTTGATTCCCTCTTAGATACGGACTAATGAACAGGGGCTTAGCTATAGGGGATGCAGAGCTACCAGGAGCCTGAGGGTCCCAAAGACCCTTGTGCCACATAAGAAGACACCTATAGAAAGTGCATGCAGGTCAAGA
Organism: Bufotes viridis; assembly: GCA_033119425.1. Classification (NCBI taxonomy): domain Eukaryota; kingdom Metazoa; phylum Chordata; class Amphibia; order Anura; family Bufonidae; genus Bufotes; species Bufotes viridis. The sequence continues at coordinate 208,796,449 of CM065589.1, read as the reverse complement.
GATACCTTTGGCTGGAGGGAACGGGTTAGGTCAAGAATTTGCTATGGGGGGGGGGCGGGGGGTCGATTTCAATTTTTTCCTCAGGCAGCACTAAGGCTATGTGCTTCCCTGCCCCTGGCCACAAAGCTCTGAGGGAAGGGGGGCCCAAGCTGAACTCTTGCACCAGGACCCATGAGCCCCTGCTAATGAGTGATTAATATTAAACATAATATGTATTACTTTCAGGATGTATAATGGTAGATAATTTTCATTTACTGAGTGTTACAATTACTGTTCCGAAAAATAGGCTTAAAATTACACTTTGTACCTGAATTTCAAACCACAGCTCTCTTATGTATGTACTCTATGAGAAGGTCAGTGTGGAAAACCTAGCGGTGCAATTCACCCATGGTGCTAAAAATGTTGTAGAAACAATGTCCCGTCTACATCTATTTTGGGTATTAGGAGGTCCAGTAAAAGAAAATCAGGCTACTTCTACTCATTGTCATTTTCTGCAGTCCTGATCATCTACTACTGAACAGTTATAAGTCATATTCTTGGTTATGTACTAACTTCACAGCTATTTATTAATCTTCATTTCCAGCTCATTGATACATCTGTCCTGATATTTCTTTCCTGGATTTTTACTATTTGTATTCCTGATCCCGCTACTACTTGATGGTAGTTGCCATTCCTTGGCAGATTATACGCTAAACAGTATAAAGATATATTATTTATAGAAATTAGACATTTACTCAGACTTACTTGGGGTCACACTCAGTATTGTCCCTTGTCCAAAGGTAAGTTTCCCATAGCTACTTCCATAAGCACACTGACAGAGGTCTTTACACTTACTACATACCTTCTACTCTATACTATGGCTATTGCTCTTTGTGTAGTGACTTGAATATGTTCTACTCCTATAACCAAAAATTACTTCAGGCGTGTCCCTTCACAGGAAAGTGGATTTGGGAATGGTAGATCAGATACTGGCAGATTTACTAATCCAGAGTAAATCCAGCATAAAATTAGACCACAAAGACTAAAGCTATAGCAAATGTATCACAGAGGCCCAGGCTGTGATATATTTGCTGCATGTTGTCTTTATAACACATACTGGTTGGCTTACTTTGTGTCAAATTTTGGAGTTTTGGCTCAAATTTTAAGCAACGGTCCTTCTAGCTAAACCATGCCATCTTCTTCTAAACTATGTCCCCTTTTCTAGTGGGGCACAAATCGTGTCTGAAACACATAATAAATCTGGCACAAGTCATTTGGTGTTTTTTGGTACAAATGGAGACTGAATTCTAGTGAATTTATCTTAGTAAATCATATATATATATATATATATATATATATATACTGTATATATATATATATATATGAAAAATAGTAAGCAGCACCATCAAAGAAAAAAAGATGAAAAGCAGGTGCAGAGCCCCAATTTGGGAATAGGTATTTACCCACCAATATAGAACAAAAATAGGACTGCACTCCTGTAGATAATCCAAAACAGTGAAAAGACTTTATTCACCCATAAGTGGCACAAAATTAGCTTTGTGCTACTTATGGGTGAATAAAGTCTTTTCACTATTTTGGATCATCTACAGGAGTGCAGTCCTATTTTTGTTATAAAATGCTATTTTTGATATACATGGCATAGCTGTATTATAGTATAATATATAACATTTGGGCCCCTAGGGTTCTACTGAACAGAACTCTATGGAAATCTATGTTGGTTCAGTAAACTGCTGTTTCTGTAAGGCTACATTCACACTAATGTGGTGTTTTGCAGATCCGCAAAACACGGATACTGGCCCATTTGCGGACCCCACATGCTGCTGCTATCATAAAAAATGCCTATAGAATAGGAGATGTTCTATTTTTCGTGTGCGGGGCCTCGGCACAGAAATACGGATGTGGACAGAACATGGTATAATTCTTCCACCAAGAAAGTAGTTCTCCTAAAAACACTACAGAGTAATAGAATGCAAAATTGATTTTGTTGACCATGTAAATGAAAAAGAATAATTTCTTAAAAGTAGATTTCCCATTACTTACTGGGCTGAACAGTGAGTCTGGTGCCTTCCCCAAAGACATACTTCCAGTTACCAGTATTAGCACAGTCAGAAATCCCACTACATAAACTGCTGGCAACCTATGTGCTTGTAATACAATCAATGTCTCCAAGCTCAGGTCTGAGTGGAATAGGTCTTTTTAGCTTTTAGGATTCTTAAAATTCACAAATAATTTCAAGAAATTTGGAATGATTGTACTGAAAATTTAAAGGGGTTTTCTGTCTGGCTCCTGGCGATAAGTTGCTTGAAGGGACTGTAGCAGTCCAGCTAAAAAGAGTTCAACACTTACTCCAATAATCTGTATTTAAACCCTTTTTTCCACTTAACGGTATATTCACACAGTATACTGCACTGGCTGAAAAAGGCGAGGCTGAGAGAAATCAGCCTTATTTTCAGTAGCATTTTTGGCCAAATAAACTTTTGTAAAAACACATAAAATATGTTTTAAATGGCTCACCTGCATATGTGGAGTATATTTAATGCCCTCTGGTTGACTAATGGAAAAAAACACTGTATAAAAAATTTCTAGAAGGGACATGGCACTTCTTGAAGCGTTTTCAAAAACAGTGGCATAAAAATATGTGCCATATGAACAATGTCACATATTTACCATTGGAAACAATGGGAAGCTGTTATCAAGTGTTTTTGAAGTGTATTTTGGCACATCATACTGTTTGAGCAATTTACATGCTTAAATACTCTTTGCATTTAACTGTGTGAACATTAACATAAAAGTTCAAAATGTCTAATATATATATATTTCTATACACATAGTCAGTGTACCACCCTGTACATAGAGGGAAAACCTTACTAGATGCCTATGTAGAATACACTCTCCAAAAAATATTAATAATAATTCTGCACACAAAGACTTACTAGGCTGAACAGTCAGTCTGGTCCCTGCTCCAAATACAAGCTTGTAGTTGCCTCCATATGCACAGTGTTTCATCCGACTACAAGAATACCGTATATCTGCTCTCATGCTACTGTATGTCTCAGCTAAGAAACTAGATATATATATATACTCATATAAAACCTCACTTTACCTGATACATTATTCAATGTTAATCAGTATGAATTACTGACACAAGCTTTACATATGGAAGTAACATCCACATTCCTTCACCTAGTTGTCACTGTAGTGAGTAAAATAATTTTGCAAATAATTTAGAATTTTAGAATTTGTAATTAAATTCCCCCTAATAATTATGTAAATGAATTGCCCATTACAAACTTACTTGGGTGCACTTGGAGTTTGGTCCCTTTCCCAAATATCAGTTTAGTGACGCCAGTATTATAACACTATGCTCAATGGCATTACATAAATCTAAGTGCAGGTACACATTACACATGACAGGGTCTCATCTCAATGAGCTGTACATGACATTACTGACAATTATAGGACAGTGATGACATAAGCCAAATTACAAAGATAGATAGATATAGAGAGATATTAGATAGATAGATAGATAGATAGATAGATAGATATATAGATAGATAGATAGATAGATAGATAGATAGATATATTAGATAGATAGATAGATAGATAGATAGATAGATAGATAGATAGATAGATAGATATAGATGATAGATAGATAGATAGATAGATAGATATTAGATAGATAGATATGAGATAGATAGATAGATAGATAGATAATAGATGGATAGATAGGTAGATAGATAGATAGATAGATAGAATAGATAGATAGATAGATAGATAGATAGATAGATATTAGATAGATAGATATTAGATAGATAGATAGATATTAGATAGAGAGATAGATATTAGATAGATAGATAGATAGATATTAGATAGAGAGATAGATATTAGATAGATAGATAGATAGATATTAGATAGAGAGATAGATATTAGATAGATAGACTATAGATATGAGATAGATCATTAGATAGACAACATATAGACAGATCGATAGATGATAGATGGATAGATTGATAGATAGATAGATAGATAGATAGATATAGATGGATAGATTGACAGATAGATAATAGATAGATAGATAGATAGATAGATAGATAGATCCATAGATAGATAGATAGATAGATAGATAATAGATGGATAGATAGATAGATAGATAGATAGATAGATGATAGATAGATAGATAGACTGACGCACAATCTCCTAGTCTGAATGGGTCAGCCTCAAGGATTTCATAATTGGATTTTCCAAGCTCCTGAATTAGATATATTGTGATATTACAAACCAATAATTTGTAGAGGGGCACTCAGTATATCGTGACCACAGACCAGAATCGTATATGACTCTGGTCTGTGGTCATGATATACTGAGTGCCCCTCTACAAATTATTGGTTTGTTTTCTCTATTTTTCCGGTCTATGGGTGGACCTAGGGGAGTGCACCGAATCACATAGTGTTGGACAGGTGTGCTACTACAAACACAATTTTGGAATATTGTGATATTAACTCTTTCATTCAGTTTACATTTAATGTTGCTTAATTGACGAGTTAGAACTTTCTAGAAAGGGTCTCTTCCAGATGTCCTGTCATTCTATCTGTGCTCTCTGCTCCATGAATAGGTTTCCCCCTTCCCTCACAGGGATGTTTAGGTAAATTACTGAGTATGTTAGTAGATGTACTGGATATAACTACTCGGTACTTTGTACCGGACATATGACTAGAGAACTGTCCTGTGCTGATCCACAGAGTGACTACTGACCTGCTGTGTGACGGAGGTGCTGGGGATGGAGTGGATGTCATTTCGAGCTTGGACCAAACCATCATCCCATCACATCTGTCCTGTAAACTTTAATTCATGATGAGGCCAGTATGGGTGATATAATAGGACACACCAATAACTATGTAACTTATCTACTTACTTGGTGTCACTGCTACTTTTGTTCCACTTCCAAAAGTGAGTTTGACATTGTTGTTACACAGTGTGTCATCTCATAGCAAAAAGCTGTGTCCTACACAGGATACGGTGACAGGCACAGCTAGTGACGTGTCCAATAATCTTATGTGGAATCAATCTACTGATTAACTAACCAACTAATACAATGACAAACCAAGACCCTCTGAAATAAAGCCCACCACCATGCTCCGTATTATTTACACTAATAACAATGGACACCAATAAGGATAATTTACAATGGGAGCGTGTGTTCTATTTCACTGGACTCCATATACAAGGTTGTTAGATAGGATTCCGACCTGTATTGTAGATTGCAATGTATTATTTATGCTCTTCAGTTAATTTCATTTGAAAATAAATTCTATGTCTCACAAATAATCTATTACCAAGTACCACTTGTAATATATGTATATATGTGTGCCCACATGTAACCTTACAGACAGTCCAGTAAAACATACTGTCTATAATTATAGAATCTCAGGGAAAACTAGAGAGATGATAGATTAAATTGATGGCTAGATGGATGGATGGATGAATAGATTAGATAGATGATAGATAGATAGATAGATAGATAGATAGATAGATAGATAGAGATAGATAGATCAATCGATAGATTAGACAGGCAAACATATAGATAATATAGAGATGCATAAATGGATGGATAGACAGATGGATAGAGACATAGATAGATAGATAGATAGATAGATAGATAGATAGATAATTAGATGGTAGATAGATAAATAGATACTGATGTAACAGGGGTAACACATAAACTCTTAACTCAAATTTCTTAACTCATCGCGTTATCTTGAAACAAAAGCCATTAAAAAAGCAATTGCTTAATGCATTTAGTTTAAATAACACATCTCATAAAGCATGTGTGTTAACCCTACTACATCCGTAGATAGATAGATAGATAGATAGATAGATAGATAGACATAGCTAATATATAGATACATACATAAATAGATAGATAGATATGCAGATGAATAGATAATAGAGACATAGATAGATAGATAGATAGATAGATAGATAGATAGGCAGATGAATAGAAAATAGAGACATAGATAGATAGATAGCTAGATAGATAGATAGATAGATAGCAGATAGGCAGATGAATAGAAAATAGAGACATAGATAGATAGATCTAACCCTCTAGAACAGTATTCTCATGTTACAAATCCAAGTGACCCCTTCTCAGACAAATGACATCAAAGTAGCTCCAAGGTTCTGATCATACCCTGTTTTAAATTTAAAATTACCCAGTGTGAATACCCCACAGTGTGAATACCCCATGTAGACATGACACTTGCCCTCTTGGAGTACACAGTCCACAGGCTGGAGAGGTTAGCCTCTAGGAGACCATCTTTACTGCAATTTTAGGTGGTCATGGCATATGGCTTGTGTGCCATCTGCCACACAGAGACCTCTTACCGTCCTATAGTTATAAAAAACATGTAAATTACACATATCTTACTTGGTAGGACATGTAGTCTGGTGCCATGGCCAAATATGAACTTGTAGTTGCTAGTAGTACACATCACTTCACCTCTTAACATAAACCCACACAGTGTCCCAGATCCCATTCACCGTTACATATACTACACTTGATATAATCCAGCAGTGACTACAGTACAAATGCACCACTGTCTTCAATTATTTCTGGTATATGTCACTGAAATACCACAACTGGGCCTAGAGTCCTAGGATAAATGTATTAGAAGACAGTATCTATGATAGTATTCTAACCATTAAAACTTGGACCCCCCAAAGATTGCACATTTATAATTTCTCAAGTGGACCTGTGATACATTTGTATGGGATAACCCATCATATGGGTTTTTTCTACAGTCAAACCTTATCCCTTTAGGCAATTAGTATAATCATTGGCCGTTCCATCACTGGGACCCCCACCAACCACAAGAATAGGAAGTCCTGTATCCCCTGGTGAATGGTATGGTGGTTAAGTCAGTGGGACTGCTGAAAACAGCCACATGCTGTACTCATCTTATAGACTAAGGACCTCTACCTTGATTATCATTGACTCTTAGTCCTTATCTAGTGAATAGGGGGTCATTTTTGATTCAGGTAAAATCCTTTTAACTCTGAAGCCATGTGATCTTTAGGTAAATGATATATGAAACATATTAATGACCGGGCAGTGGACCTTCTCCTACAGTATGAGGTAATCACATGCAACGTAATAATTTTATTAATTTGAAAATAGAATAGATGTACTGTAGGACTCAATGGCTTCATATGAATCAGTTAGAAACTCTTCATTGCCAGTATAAAGGCATGTTAATATTTAGACCGTGAATGAGATTCTTGGGGGCCATAGCTTTGGGAGGATGTAAGGTTTACTCACTTATGTTTAGATACCAGGTAATATTTATATCTGACAGAATTACATATACAGTGGTCCCTCAAGGTACAATATTAATTGGTTCCAGGACGACCATTGTATGTTGAAACCATTGTAAGTTTAGTAATCGGTTCCAAAGCCCCAAAATTTCATCCAAAATAAGAGAAAATGAAGATTTAAGAAAAATAAGCAGATCACTAAGACAGATAATACAAGTCCTTACATATAACAGTCAGGAATAGCTGCTAACTAACAACTAATACAGCTATTTTACCAGAGAAGTGGCCTTGATTGGTTGGATCTGAGTCTGAGACATTGTATGTTGAGTCTGGTTTTAACTTATGATGGGTCAGAAAAGACCATTGTATGCTGAAAATATTGTATCCTGAGGCCATTGTATCTTGAGGGATCACTGTACTTTGCTATTAAACCTGATTAAAAATAATTTAATCCTTTTATCATATAGAATATTGCACAGTGCCATCTATTACAGATCACACGCAGGCAGCATTTCCCATCCTATAATTGTATGTTTCATTCGCTGTCAATTCTGTATCTTGAAGAAATTTCTAACATAAAAAACATTAAAAAATACTGTAGACTTAACTACTGTAGTGCTAAGACATTTTTCACTTACTTGGAGAAACACTTAGTTTAGTTCCACCACCAAATATAAGTTTGGTATAACTCGAAGAAGCACAGTGTTATCTAGTCATTCAAAAATGCTGCTACCCAATCTGCTCAAACCAAAGGTAGTAAACATATCACATACAGTATATGTATCTTCCGCATCCTGGTTTTCAAAAGTCACAATTATGGTGGAAAGTCATCTGGTCATTGAAGGCCATGGGCTCTTACCAAACACAAGAAATATGACAGACTTTCTTTGGGTTGAGAGATTGCATTAGAGGAGTACTTATCATGTAACCTATTATGGGAGACCATTAACTGTCCAAGGGGCTTTGGACTTCCTAATGATCTGTTCACTCTTTTACATATCCATTCTATCTTCCTAAACACCTTCAGACATTTGTTAGAGAACACGGGGAGCATAGTAGCATATTTAATGGGAATCTCTGATCAGGTTCATGTAGCCTGAGCCACGGGCAGGATGAAATCCTGACAGAGCTCCTCATGACAGATAGCTATGCTGTACTCTAAAACACTGTAACGTTCCAGAGAAAACATAGTTTAAAAAACCAAGCTGGGAATGACAAGTCTCTCATTATACGCAAGCCAGGCTATTCTTTTCATGCCCAGACCATTCTCCACATGCCCATCTAGGCTCTTCTTTCCACAATAAGACTATTCAACTCAAGCCCAGACCCTTCTTCTAGTTCCCAGACTCTTCTCTCTATCCCCAAACTTTTTTACCCATGCCCAGATTTTTCTCCCCATGTCCGGACTCTTCTCCCTGTGCTCAGACTCTTATCCTCATGACCAGGCTCTTCTCCCATGCCCAGACACGTCTTCCCATGCCCAGATTATTCTCCCCATGCCCAAACTCTTCTCCTATGCCCAAACTCTTCTCCTCATACCCAGGCTGTTTTCCCCATGCCCCAATTATTCTACTTGGCCCTACTTAGCTCTCTGTCTTGAGAAATCTTTTGTGATTTCATGCTGCCCATGGTTCAGGCGGCATGGACCTGATGACAAGTCCTTTTAATGATTTCCTATTTCACAGAAGTTAGAAATTCATAGAACTATGCCTCTACTGATATTGAAGTACATAAGCTTATATAATTTTGAGAATAGTATAAACTAACAATTACAGGTGGTCAAAGAATTGTCTAGATGTCTCGAAGTTTTTGAGAAACGGATCTATGGAAAGGTTTTGAAAACTTACTTGGCCTCACATAAAGTTTGGTGCCTTTTCCAAAGGTAAGTTTATTATATCCTGACTGCGCACAGTAATCAAAAGCTTTCCAAAAACTATAGAACCTCAAGGCAGATATCATAGAAAACAAAGGTTCACATTCAGGACCCTTCACATCACAAGTATCCCGGTATCAGGACCGATACTACCTGGGTCTATATAAACAATTCTGTATATATTGTATGATACATACTTGGAGTTACTTGGAGTTGTGTTCCTACTCCAAAGATCAGCTTATTTGTAGCTCCTAGACACAGTCACACACGTCCTTACAATAATGTGTACAGTGGAGCCTACACTCAGCCTACAGCTGTTCTGTGGATCTAACTCCACTTACACATAGATCACTTATCTGACCAGGCTGCAAATAAGAATAACTTTTACTCCATACAAGTCTGATGCATTAGGCTTATTTCACGCAACTGCGTTTTCTGTCCGGATTCAGTCAGTTTTTACAATGGATTGCAAACAGCATCCAGACTGAACCCTTAACTATTCATTTCAAAGGGTATATGCACATGAACCCTGTTTTTTTGATGACCCTCTGTCCATTTAGAAAAATGGGCAGCATGTTCTGTCTTCAACAGTGTTCATGCAGAACTGGTCCTTTCAAGTCAATGGGTCAGTGAAAAAAAAAACTGACAACACACAGATGGTGTCTGGATACAGTCAATTTTTCCCTGAAGGTTGCTAGGAGATGCTGTGTGTTATCCTGAGTGTAAAAAACTGAAACACTGAACACAATGGCGGACTAAAATGATTCAACTCGCATGCACGCGTTTTTCACTGAACAGACCCTGACACGTTCCATATCAATCATGTAAAAGAGACAGGTATGTTGGGATACTTTCCTGCACTTAGTGACGTTGAATTGTGCCATGTAAATAATACGGTATGTCTATGGTTTGTGATGCCAGAACTTAGAAAATGCCGCTGGAAGGACATCATATGTTTCCCAAGAACTGACATACAGTTTAAAACATAGGAGGATGCAGTACAAATCCATAGCCAGATATATGTACAGCCACTACAACGGGGAAACATTATACAGACTCTAGGAACCATCGCCACTTTACCAAACACTATTACTATGTAAGAATTGTAATTATCCCTAAAAGTGTTACCTTTATCTAACATCTTATTAATCACATTTCAGTGTAATGATAGGATTAGTGATCTGATACTTACTAGGTCGTACAGTGAGCTTAGTACCAGCTCCAAATATAACCTTCCTGCCAGCATTATTCCCACAACCAGAAACCTCTCTACACAAACTTATCTCTGACTGTGGATGCATGTCTGCTTAACTAGTGAGCATGATATAAGGAGGGGGGCCACAGGGAAATCCCAAGATCTACCTATCTGTCATCTATATCTACTTATATATTATCTATCTATCTATCTATCTATTATCTATCTATCTATCTATCTATCTATCTATCTATTTATCTATCTATCTATTTAGCTAGCTAGCTATCTATCTCTCTATTTATCTCACATCTATCTATCTATCTATCTATCTATCTATCTATCTATGTATCTCATATCTCTCTATAAAACAATAACTTTGTCTAGTATATATTGTAGCTTCCCTACTATTGTTATTTATGGCATTAGAAGGTTCAAGGGCCAAAACAGTTTCCTATATTTAGATTATTAAGCAATATCTTCTAGAAGACGTAAAGTCACTTTTGTGCTGCACATTGTTTTCTTTTTTCTTGATAATTTCTAGTTTTCATAAGAACTATGATAAGAGATAATCTAATGCTTCGGGAGTTAACTGTTTTCAAAATTTATCGACATTTATATAATAGAGGTACATACTTGGTAAACCTCACAGGTTTCTCCTTTCCCAAATATTGGAATCACATTGTTAATATCACAGTACACACTAAAAAGCCCGACAACCAGTTCTCTGTCACCCTGCTTTTATCGTTAAGTGTGTCATTGGCCATATTGTGTTAATGTCAGCAAATATTACACTCAGCGGGTCATTAAAATAAGGATACAGTTCATGTAGAAGAAATGCACAGTTCAGAATGTAACCCTAGTGGAGGAGACCTCTCACATATTCATCTACCATTTACTCTGTGTAAAGTCTAATATCCAAAATTGTCAAAGAAATGTTAGCACTTACTGGGCATGACAGATACAAGAGTTCCAGAGCCGAATGTGAGCTTATACCCAGTTCCAGTACCCACAGTGAAATCCTGATGAGCAAAAACACCCAACACCCACCTGCAGGCTGTACTTATATACATCTATATATATATATATATATATATATATATATATATATTATCAGTGACAATTTTTTGTTTGAAAATCCTCAATAAATTACATTACATTTGCTTAGACTTTGTCAAATCTATTTTAATAGATTGGACTCTATTCAATGTTATTTCTTAAAAAGTTTTTTTTATCTCTTAAAGTAAAATTGAAGACTTGAGGACTTACTGGGAATGACGGCCAGTTGTGTCCCTGCTCCAAAGACATATTTGTTGTAGTTACTATCACAGTAAAAGGAACCTCAGCAAAAACCTACAATTACCCAGAGTATGTGGGTCACCCATACTACAGCTTTGTACGTGCTTCCACATATTCCCTGACATAGGGAGAAAACTTACTTCTGTGTTATAAAATGTAAAGTGTGATTTAATCTGTCACATAACTCGCAAGATACATCTGCCTCATATCTATCTATATCCACGGGCAATAGAAGACCCAAGAACTGTGTAAGGAATATTCACACCAAGAATTAGATTGAGTCCAGTATTTTGGACTGTATTGCGACGCCTGGGACCCTAGATGATGAAGCAGGTTTACTATTCCAAAGGCAGCTGATTTTTTGCTTAAAGTATGCCAAAAAAACTAAATTGGCGCATATGTTTTAGATACTTTTTGCACCTTGCTAGACACTTCTCAGACCTATCCATAAAAGGGAACAGGGCTTCTCAAGGCAAATACTGCACCAAATTTATTAATGCAGTGCTTCAGATTTTTGGAGCAAAATAATGGTTTAAAGTAAGGAGAAGTCTCTAATTTCTAATCTGAGTCTACAATGTCTAAATATCGGGATTCCTAACTTTGCCCCATTGTATTTACCTATATTATTAACCTTACAAGAAACAGTCTTATCCACTTACTTGGTGACACAGTAACCTTTGTTCCCGTTCCAAATATCAGCCTATTGACACCAGATGTAGTCACAGTGCTCGGTGCCATTACAAAAAGTGTCACCCAGCTGTGCATCTCCATAGAAGAAAGCTACCTCTGCAGCAGATACCCATCTTACCACAAATTTGAAAAAAGTTGTATTTACTATTACTAGTGTTTGCATTTATTATTTACTTTTATATTCAAAGTATTATTTTCATTCTACATTTAGATAAAACTTACTGGGAGTAACGTGAAGCTGGGTTCCTCCTCCAAATGTCAGCTTTCCCCAGTTACCTGAGGTTGCACTCTAACTAACTCCTTTACACTATCTTTCATCCGGCTGTATGAGATCTGCACAGTAGCTTGAACATTGTAATTGTATTGCATGAAATTGCATATCGTAATGAATGGATATATCCCGCTACATATATCCCGCTGACCACGGTACCATAGCTTAGTTCATTACCAAACATTCTGTCACTTTTCTTTCTTGAAAAGTGGTACAAACACTGGAGCCAACCCGGCATTGTTTTTAGCATGCACGAGAACCACCAAGAGGTCATTTGAGTCTTGTGCATGCTGCCTAGGTAACAGAGGCTGGCACACTGTATTAATAAATCTCTCCCAATGTGTGTGTGTATGTATATATATATATATATATATATATATATATACTAGCAGGATTACCTGACTTTGCACGGGTATATTTCCACAATTTCACTTAATGTTTGTGTGTGAGGTTAAAAGATATCTGCAGTGTTCACCATAGCAGTGACCATTACAGCACCCCTTCCCCTTAATAGTGACCTCCATAGCAGTCCACCCCCTTAAATTTGACCTCCACAGCAGCCCACCCCTTTAACACTGACCTCCACAGTGGCCCATCCTGTTAACTGTGAGCTTCACAGCTGCCAACGCCCTTAACAGTGTTTTCCACAGTGGCCCGTCCCCTTAAAATTGACCCTCCACAGCACCCTGCTCCTTAACATTGACCTCCACAGCAGTCCACCCCCTTAGCTTTGACCTCCACAGCAGCCCGCCCCTTTAACAGTGACTTCCACAGTGGCCCATCCTGTTAACTGTGACCTTCACAGCTGCGCCGTACCCATAACAGTGTTTTCCACAGCGGCCCACCCACTTAACTGACCTCCACAGAGGCGAGGACAAGGAGGGGCATTTGTGAATTGAGCTATTTTTTTCTGTGCTATGCCAATTTATATGATGGCACACAGGTTTTCGGCACATGTGTAACGTGGTTTCAGCTTTTTAAGTGATTGTACACCAGGGGGTAGCTGACGTACTCGCGACTGGCTAGTAAATATTGCATAATCTACATGCAGTTAAAAGCGAACAGATCAACTTCTCACTCTATTTCTAAAAGTGGCGTGGGGAGCTAAAAATTTTGCACAAATTGTTGTGTGCACCAAAACATGCAAATATTTTAAACTGGCATAACAGCCTTTATAACTATCCCCCAAGAGCATGCACAAGTTTTTTTTCTACTGAAAAAAACAGAGTCTTGAATGGAAATGGAATGGACCGTCCATGATTTTCATTGTTCTGCTCCTCTATTAGAGGTGAACAGCACTGATGTGAACCCAGTCTAATACATAATCAATATAAATCTTACAGTTTTACTTACTCTGAGTCACTAGTAATTTAGTCCCACTGCCGAATATCAGTTTATAGCTGCCAGTAGTTACCACAGTGCTTCAATCCAATACAAATAGCTAAGTACCGTATGTGAACACATACAAATAGTATACATGCAAATTATAATAACTCCATTGTAGACCTCTTGTCACATACTGTATCTAGTAGATCATTTAATGAAAATTTCATAATTTCTACCACATCTTAACAATTCCATGTTGAAGTGCCTTAATCAATGAAAAGATTACTAATGATAGAACTGTCTCTTCCTGTGATTTTTATATCTTGAGGATATATTTGCTAACAAATACACTACAGATACATACTGGCTTATAAGTAAAATAGTCATATAGCGTCTATACCCTGGATTCAGTTACCACAAATATTTGAGGTCTTCAAAAGGGTTTCCAGTTTTTAACATAAAATGTGTATTCATTCTGTAATAAAATGTTTATCAAGTTTCTTAAACATTTTTTCTTCATATTTCTCATCTGGACTCCCTTTTAACCATCTTGTTTTACAGTGCTTCTGATTTTTTTCTCTTTTTATCTATCTGTCTGCCTGTCTATCTATCTATCTATCTATCTATCTATCTATCTATCTATCTATCTATCTATCAATCTAGAATTAGGATGATACAGGACAGAATATTGTATAATCACTTACTTGGAATCACCTCTAGTCTGGTGCCCTTTCCAAATACGAGCTTGTCATATCCTGATGTCACACAGTGTTCAGATGCTTTTCATAAACTCTCTAGTTGACAAGAAGAGCTCACATCTAAACCAGAACCAAACTCTGGACTATACTGATAAATACATATACACAGTTCTAAAATATATCATTTCATAACAATAAGCCGCAGTAACCTGTATTAAATTCAGTTAAGTTATACAATTTATCATGATAACAATTTAATAGTATATTGCACCATTCAGTAAAAAAAAAAAATAATTACAATAAATAATTAAATAAAGATTTAAATAAAAATTTCAACATGGGAGCCTACGGGTGTCTTGGAGATGTATTTTTTTTTAACATGGGAGCCTAAGGGTGACAGATGGCTGGCTGATGTCTTCTATCTGTCACATCCATCCAGTTAAAAAAAACCTTCATGTTAGGCATACTTTTTTTAACATGGTGCCTATAGGTGACAGATGTCCATCAGACGGCATCCATTAGATCTATATGCTTTTTCTTGTTTAAGAGACAATTTAAGGAAAGGAGACACAATTCCATTAAGTTAAAACAACATATAAAAAGGTTCTCAGTTAAGAAGGTGGTGAAACAAAACCATCTGGGCAACTATGACCAATTATGGAATAGGTTTCCTCCCTGAAGGCCAGTAAGACTGACTGGACAAGCTAATGGCATTCTACTTTGTATAAATACCCTGGTACAGAAATGTTCTTCTTCTGGGAATCTGCTTTAGTGCAATCCTAAACCTGTATTTTCTAGAATATTACTTACTAGGTGAGACAGCAAGGACTGTTCCTCTGCCGAATGTGAACTTAGAGCCAGTCCCAGATGCACACAGTGATATTTCCAACAGCAAAAACCTCTGATCTGGCTAGGACACGATCATATGAATGAGCATGGAATATGAACTCCATGTTGTATATTTAATTCATAAATGTGTAAATATCTTATATTATTCTCATATTATTTATAGCATAGGTCTTAAATCACAGTGGTCCCAACGTTTCGGTCAGTTATGACCTTTATCAAGGGATCTGTGGTCCATGGAGTCGTGTGAGGCTGGATATGGTATGGATATGATATCCAGCCTCACACGACTCCATGGGCCACAGATCCCTTGATAAAGGTCATAACTGACCGAAACGTCGGGACCACTGTGATTTAAGACCTATGCTATAAATAATATGAAAAATCTGGATATGGAATAAGACTAAAATGTTGTAAGGAACATATTTACACATTTATGAATTAAATATACAACTTTAAATTCTACATTGTGTGGTGTGCCATAGATCTCTATCTATTGTTGCTCTATCCTCTATGAGCACCCACCCCACATTTGGTGTGCAGATCCCATATTTCCTTATCACTTTCTATATTGTGACATTATATACAATGTTATTTAGTTGTATCCTGGGAGTAATATATAGTATAATATATATTGGTAGCAAATAATTGTAACACAACAATTACTTCTAATTACTATAAAGTCAGTTAATGCATCTATTAACATAGCATGTTGGGATTTGTAGAGCTGGAGAACCATGGGTCAGATACCACTGCACTGTATAATATACAGTAATATAACACTAGTACACAAAACCCATCAGTCTGCATTTTACCAAGCAAAATATAACATATCTGCTTCATTATGTCAGAGAGGACCCCAGCAGAGAGAGGCTGATTCACAGCAATTTTTGTGCAAAAAAACACAATTTGTTTGCACCTTGTGAATGTACTCTTAGTGTTGGGCAAGATTGTAGTGTTTGCAGCCTGTCAGCCACACTGGAGTGCTACATAAGAAGAAGCCCAGGACACATTAGTCCATAGCAACAATTTGAGAGCCCAGTCCAACCTGTCAGTGAACTATTAACTGGTTTTCGGTTAGTAGGGAGCAATATAAAACAGATCAGCCAAGCCAAATCCTTTAAAATATAACTTCTAATAGTTTCTTAACAAAATCAAAACCATGCACATAATACTCAATCAAATATCAGTAGTACCAACTGGTTTGGCGCATCAGCATGGGGTCGGAATAGGTGACTTCATTGTGATTTATCTATATTGGTGATTTGTACTTAATCCACTATGTGGCCAGTTTTGTTCTATAGTGCATGTCTTCGTGTCACCTTGGTTTGGTCTGACCCCAATTTTTGTCTGCTAAAAGACCTACATTTATGGGGAAACATGTTTGGACAGTATTGTAAGGAATTGTCCTTTTCATGACAATTACTCTGTATAATTATAGGGCACGTAAGGTAAGGAGCAGTGGATGAAGATGCCACCCTGTCATCACTCATTTGGATTTTTGTATCATACCAGTTGTTTTTTGATTTGGTTATTGTGCCTATGATTTTGATATTACTGAGTAATTATTCAGCTCTCCTTTTGTTCTGAAACTACAACTCTCAGTATGCTCTGATAGTTCTAGAAGTGAGATGAGGACAGTTGTCTTTTGGGGTCATCTGGAGAGCAACAGGTTGGAGCTCCCCTAGGGCAGAACAGGCAGTAGCTTCCAGTCCATAAATATGAGGTATGTCTATGGGATGATCCATACATGAACTGCACATCAATTCAAAATCTGCATAACAGTAGTAAATAGTGTCTCAGCAAGAAAGACTTACTTAGGATCACTTTCAGATTTGTTCCGTTGACCAAATATCACCTTACGAGCGTCATTAACACAGTGATTCATGTCACTACAAGAACTATAATGGGTGGCACATGTATGTCTCCTGGATGTCATCATTTCTTCTGAGAAACCATCTGGGCAACATACAGTATGTGCTAATATGTATTATTGTTTCACACAATAAAAGGTCCCTGTTGACTTTTGAGGCTAATATGGGGGGGGGGGGGTGTTATGTATTTCGGCTGATAAAGCTTCTATTACTTTGAAACACCCGGCATGTCCCTGTCTTACATGGACAGTCTATTGATTTCATAGTAACTGTGTAATGCCTCATTGTCACTGCAGGGGAACTGAACACTGGGGGTCCCACCATTATAGCTGATCACTGGTGGTCCCATCTAACAAAAAGGAATTGTTCCAAGCGGACCACCCTTTTAATGAAATGTACACGAGATTCAGTTTTTTATAATGCTAAATAACTGTTAGCTCAGATACTGTGCATATAATGCAGATTTTTTCATCATCTCGTATTACCTGTGGATTTGTCATGGACTTTGCCGAGGACTTCTCCCTATGCATTGCAAATGGTGAAATCCGCATTATACATTGACATGCTACGGATTTAAAATCTGCACTGTAGGTCAGTTTCATCTGTGGATGTTTTCTGTGGCGCGTCAAAGAGATTTTTGTAAAATCAAATACATTTTGCTGTGATAAGCTGTGGAAAATCTGCATCAACTGCATCAACATCTGTGAATTTCTGCCCCTAAAGTCCTCACGTCTACTTGGCCTCATGGAGGAATACTTTTCTTCCATTTTAAAATTATTCTACTCAGCTAATAAATGTAGAAAATAGTTCTTTAGCAAATTCTTAAACTTTTTTTTTTTACTATAACATAATTATAATTCTTGTATATTTGTATTTTTATCATACTTACTAGGTGTGACAGATAGGACTGTTCCTCTACCAAAAGTGAGTTTATTGGTAGTTCCATAATCCACACAGTGACATATCCTGTACCAAAAACCACTGTACCTCTCCTACTTCATCTCACCAAGCTACTGTTAATAGCATGCAATATATACATTCATATGATAATCTATATATGTGATAGCACTAGGTATTGCGGTATAAGAAACAGCAATGTAAAATGAAAAACAGATTTACTACTAAAGGAATATCAGACAATATATTTCTTTGGTGGGCACCAGACCTGGGCACAAAAATGTCCTCAGCTGTGTCCTGCTCATGCATCCATT
Organism: Bufotes viridis; assembly: GCA_033119425.1. Taxonomy (NCBI): domain Eukaryota; kingdom Metazoa; phylum Chordata; class Amphibia; order Anura; family Bufonidae; genus Bufotes; species Bufotes viridis. The sequence continues at coordinate 208,777,858 of CM065589.1, read as the reverse complement.
AGCTGAACATATGTGATATTTGTGAAGCCAGACTTAGATCAATGGATCATTGCTTGTTGTTTTCACAGAAACGTACTGGAATGCACACAACATTTTTAACGGACGTTTTTTCACTGATGCCTTTCTGAGAAACGGACGTTAAAAATAGACCCTTTTAAAACGGACAAGGTAGAACATGTTCTATTTTTTATGTCCATTTTTCCAGTGTGAACAACCCCATAGACTACCTTTGGTTTTAAAATGGTCGTGTGGTGGCCGTTAAAGAAATGTACATCACATGTCCGGTTTTCACTGTCATGTGAATGTAGCCTAAAGAAAGCACCAGCATGGATGAGCCTTGAAAGGTGGATCCGCTCTAATGGCAAGAAGGTAGTAAAATGGGTTTATGTAAGGCCGCGTGCACATGACCATATGTATTTTGCAGTCTGCAAACCACGGACCTGCAACACGCAGATACAGCCCTTGTGCCATCCTGTGGACCAATTGACTTTTAATGGGTCCATGCACTACATTTTACAGACCAGAATAGAAAATGTTCTATAATTTACGGAATGGACATAACGTTGCAGACAGCACACAGATGACATCCATATGACTATTCTGCAAATTATAGAACACATCCTCTTTTGGTCTGCAAAATGCGGTCCTAGGAGCCATTGAAGTCAATAGGTCTGCAAAAAATGCGGATGGAAAACAGAAAGCGTGTGTATTTTGCAGATCCACAGTTTGCAGAATGCAAAGTACATATAGTCGTGTGCATGAAGACTAAATAAGACAGTTGTGCTGAGATAGATGATTGATGGATTAATAGATAAATAATACATAGATAATGGATAGATACATAGATAGATACATGGATTGACTGACATTGTAGATAGATAGATGTAAGATACATGGACTCACTTGGATTTACAAAAACTTTTGTCCCGTGCCCAAAGACCAGCTTTGCCAGGTTGTTAGAACACTGTGATTTCCACCTTTACATAAAGTTCACACACTGTGTGCCTTCAGTTGTCTGCCCCATTAGAGGAGAGGAACAGAAATATCAGAAATGACAGATATGGCTCATAACAGACTCAACGCTGCAGAATGGATCGCATTGGCTATAATGGGGTCTGTTCACGTTTATTTCTGGAGTTCGCTCTTTTAGCGGTAAAATAGTCCTGCGTTGACGAAATTAGGGATTAAGGCCCGGAACACAGCCTCTAACGCAGATATGCGAAGTGTGACACATAAATGCCCACTTTGAGCAACACTATATGATGCAGTCTGTAACTCTTTGTAAGATGTCGCCATCTACCATTCTGTGTGCCAGTAATGTTCACTAGGTTGCATTCTAAATTTGCCAATTTTGTCCCACTTTGCCCGTTGCAATGTTTGCTCAACCAGGGCAAAAACATCAGTTTTACAATGCTAACAATTATGTGGAAAAAAGCCATAAAAAGGCATTTGTGAATACAAGTTGACAAGTGTAATGGCTGTTAGTACAGATACTTATAGCACATATAAGAAATGAACCATACAGTGAGTGTATGCATGTGTGTATGCATATGTGTGTGTGTTTGTATGCATGTATGTGTGTATGTCTGTGTGTGTGTGTGTATGTATGTGTGTATGTCTGCGTGTGTGTGTATGTATGTGTGTATGTATGTGTGTGTGTATGTATGTGTGTATGTCTGTGTGTGTATATGTGTGTATATGTATGTGTATGTGTGTGTGGGTAGGTGTGTTTATGTGTGTATGTGCAGTTGTGTGTATGCATGTGTGTATGTCTGTGTGTATGTATGTGTGTGTGGGTAGGTGTGTGTGTATGTATGTATGTCTGTATGTATGTATGTGTATGTGTGTGTGTGTATATGTGTAGGTATGTGTGTATGTGGGTGTGTATGTTTGTATATGTGTGTATGCATGTGTGTATATGTGTATGCATGTGCATGAATGTGTTTGTGTGTGTATGTGTGTGTGAGTGTGTGTGTTGTGAAAATTAAAGTGCAAGCCTTACACTGGAGACAAGGACTAAAGTGAGTGATTACAACCTGTTTACATCGCTTCAATATATGTTGGTGCCATAAACATATAAGGTAATAAACGTAATAAGCAAAAGCATCCAGTCTACCATATTACACTACCATTTTACACTTACTTGGCTTCACATAGAGTCTGCTTCCACTTCCGAATATAAGTTTCTGCGCAGTATTATACACAGTGATTGACTTGGTTACAATAACCTTTATCTAGGTTTTTGTCTGACATGAAACTTCTTGCTTAAGTAGTAATCTTTTTTAAAATCCATGTTTTAAATTAGATTTTATACATTTAGCTTATGAGGTTGTATAGTACCTAATTATTTTCACAGCTATTACTTTGTCTTAGTTACTATTCTCCACACATTTTTTCGCCCACTTCATCTACAAAGAATCCAATATCTCAACAATGTCACAACATACCGGTAACTCATAAATGGACATAAAATAAACGCCTCATTTGTGTTTGTTCCAAATGAAAGGAATCGATTTAAGTCAAATATTACTACATATTCACTATAAGGAAGAACCTAGTTAGAAAGGCGATAGGATGCTTTACCTTTCTCCATGTGGTTCTATACTAGATTTTAACAATATCTAATAAAAGTTCATTTTTGCCTGTGCTGGATCGGTCTGAACATGGATCGGTCTGAACACCTGAGATTTCAGAAATAATTCTCTTTCATATTCTATTACCACTTACAGTGATCTCCTCCCAGATATGAGATTATTATTCACCCTACACAGTCATATTCTCACTTACTGAAATATCAATAAGTCACTTTAATACAAAGGCAAATATTGTTGTGATAAATTATCAGGATGTATTCTATAAACTTCTCTACTCACTCGGTGTCACAGAGAGTCTGGTTCCACTTCCAAATATACGTTTATCGTTTGAACCATACACAGTAATTTACCTGCTTACAATAACCCAGCTTTCTATGAATTGTTAGAAAGTTATTTCCTGCCTATAGCTGGCCATACGCCTACAATCAGCTTATGGTTGGCTAGAATGCGGCCAATCCATTGCCCGTTGGAACTTTTTTACCATGCCAGAATAAACTGACTGATCAGGGAGACAGGGTGGGCTTGTGCAAAGTGGCAAATGATTAGCAAATTCAACTAAATAGATAACATTTGGCACTCAATAGTCTGTCGTCAGCCTTGGCGGTTAATCTCTTGTGTATAATTTGCAAACAATGAAGAGCTGCAGTGGACAGCATTGGAACTTTTGGCTGAAATCTTCAAAATCTAACATTTTGGTCTACTTTTATCTTATGCATATACACAACTTAATGCTCCATGGACATGAGTGTGTGGTGCACACATTGTTCCTACATCTCCATAACACAGCGATAGGTAGTCTGTCTATTTTTAATATATTCTCCCCTAGACGCATTGCTTTCACAGGAGTATACCTTCTTAAAGGGGTTTCCCGAGACTTTAATACTGATGACCACCTGCTGATCAGCAGCAGTGCTCTCAGTAGCGCCTGGGCCTTGTCTGAGATTTCCCTAGGCAAGTGACAACACGTTCATCAGTCACGTGGCCTAGGCACAGCTCAGCCACATAGAAGTGAATGGGGCTGAGCGTGATACAAACACATCCACTATACAATGTACGGCACTGTGCTTGGTGAGCTCAGAGAAGCCACTGGTGCTCACAGCTGATCAGCGGGTGTACCGGGTGTCGGGATCAGATACTGATGACCCTTTCGAGAGGACATGGTCATCACTATTTACGTCTTGGAAAACCCCTTTAATTAGACATCCAATAAAGAATACTAAGATTTTTTTTCTCATAGAATCCAGATGAATCAGTGACACACAACAATAATTTACCTTATGATTAGTGTTTAGCGAATTGATGTGGACGAAGTTGAATTCAATCTGAATCTTCAGGAAAAATTTGATTGGCTGTGAAGCTGAATTCCCTCGTGCTTCATGGTAGCGAATCGATTTTCCGTCGATTGAGGTAAAAAATAAAAGAAGGTCATAAGTACCTCATCGGTTTGAGTCGTCCGCCACCATCTTGATTGAAGATCTTGCACGAAATCCCGACATCATCACGGGCCACACAAGATTTCATGCTAGATCTTCAATCAAGATGGTGACAGCAGACTCTTCGCTGGATGAGGATAAGTATGATTTTATTAATTTTTATTTTACACTATTATTTTACACTATTATTGCCGTCAGATGCCGCAATCAGCAATGAATGCGGCATCTGAGGGCTACAATGACGGGGAGCGGCGCAATTGCAGCTCCCTGTCACTGCACCTGCTACTTACAAAGAAATGCACTTTTTGACAAAGTGCAAAGCAAATTTTTTTTGTAAAATTCGGCAAAGCAGCCAATCGGATTTTTAAATACTTCACTCATCACTACTTCTGATATTAGAGTCATTTGGAAATACAGAGGCCCAGATACTACTATGGATATGGTATTGTGCTTTGTACTGATCCTTAACCTGCCAGGCAGCATGGTACTCTATTAACACTCTTACTATTAGGACGGCACGACTGCAATAGAGTAGCTACACAATACTGCTCTGGTTGACAGGTTTACACTGGGTTCAGACCTGAGCGTTTAGAAGCCTATCGTTTTTGGTGCGTTCAAGACTGGCGTGTAGGCGCGTTTTTTCAAGCGTTTTGGTAAATAGTGTAGGCGCGTTTGACGCGCGTTTATGTGATTGACTGCATAGTTGGCCAATGATCAATGATATAGTTTGGCCAATCTGAGTGCTTTAGAGGTGTGACATTCCATGGTGGCTGATTCAGCATGTTGCAAACTTTGTAAAACGCGCATCCATAGGCGCGTTTTACGCTGCACAAACGCCCGAACAACACGCCTATGGCGTTTCCCATTGAAGTCTATTGGAACCAAACGCTGGATAGACGCCCGGATTAACGCGAACATACTCTGCCTATGCGTCGGACGTTTATAGGCGCCTACGAACGCGCATTAAAACGCGCAAGTGTGAACCACCTCCATTGGAATGCATGGTTCCTGTACTGTTGTGCGTTTTTTTGCGCGTTCGAAAGCGGCGTTTTACGCGAAAGTGTGAACTGAGTGTTAGGGTTGCTACATCTTTATTAAAGCATTTTTGAATTTCCTAGAAATTATTTTTATACACAACTAGTTTATATTTAGTTTTTACAAAAAAAATTCTATTTCAAATTACAGATTGTCATTTTATATGTTTTAATTATAATGAATAAATATTAAAATTATGATTATTTTTAATAAGCGAATACCTTGATTATTTCCCCTCACAACTGTTTAATAATGTTTTTAGTTGATGCTAGCTGTGGTTCCTTTTCCAAATAACACCCTTCTTCCGCTCCCATCATATCCCATCACAAAACTCTTTTTTCTCTTCAATAAAGTTAATTAAAAGCATCTAAAATAATAAAATATTAACACTTACTGGGTACAACAGCTACCAATGTTCCAGTGCCAAATATAAGCCTGTCTCCATTTCCCACACAGTGATATCCTCAATAACCGAAACCATAGCACAAAAGCGAATGGCCGTGGTTATACACTATATAGCCACACACCCCTACAAAAGTGTAAGTATAGGAAGACTGCATCTTATAAGCTCTATAATAATGCAGGACACTTACGTGGTATTATGAAGAGTTTGGTTCCACTTCCAAACGTGAGTTTCTCTGCTGCACTATACACAGTGATTGACCGTCATACAAAAACATAGTCTACACCGTCTGTATCATTACTAGTCAAGCTATGCCAATACCTAACAAAATATACATGTTTACTATAGTATACTGTATGTAAAAACCCTGAGGTCTAGAAAAATGAAACCTTATTCCAACTGGAATTCTTCTCTGGTGTCACAATTCGCTATCACACATTATGCACTTTGGAAACATCCAAAGATTTTCTTACATTTATACAATTAAATAAACTTTTACATAGTGTTAGATGTATTATATATAATTACTGTAAGTAGAGATGAGCGAATTTCATATTTTGAAATTCGTTTACCCTTCGTTTACTGGTAAAAGGTGAATTGCGCTATGGATTCTGTTACCACGGGCCATAACGCAATTCTATGACTGAATGCATAATGCTAAAGGCATTCCATTATTCATTCCATCATAATAGAAGTCTATGGGTTGCAAAACAGATCCGCCCAGTTTCCGTTAAATACGCTCCTGTGCCTTAGGCTATGTTCATATCTCCAGTGAAAATTTCCAGCAGGTTGTTCCAGAAGAGAACAGCTTGCGGAGTTCACCGGATATGGCATTGCCGGATTTAACAGATCAACGCCAGGAGTGCAATAATGGAGGGAAAGTAAATGCCACAGCGGCACTTTTTTGGCACTTCCAACTAATTGATCTACTCTCTTGTATGTGAGATTTCCCCAGCATGCTTATATTTTGTGCTATGCTTACTAATATATTATTATACTTTTACAATCACATTGTATGCCTTTAATGTCTGTATTTTTGTTACCATAGTAACACAAATATGGCAATGATCTGTATGTGCCATGATGATAAATACAGAGCGCGTTATAATTTCTGTACATTCTGGCATACACAAGCATTCGTAAATGTGCGCCATTATCACTTGCTTTATATGTTATTCACGCATATGCCGTTCTTCTTCTTTTCAATTTACTATGAATGATATTGAGCTGTTATAGACAACCAATTTTCTCCCTATAAAGTGCATATTAAGTAAATGTGTATTTTGTACCAACCAACCATTACTCTTCAATATCCCATACTTAGAGTCATGTCCATTTACATTCATCATACACGCCTGGTAATCTGAAAGAACTCACCATACTGAAGATGTCTCCTTTTCCAAAAGTGGATTTAGCAGAAGAGGAGATCCCTGTGATCACACAGTGAAAGACTCCTTTGCAATAACCTTCATTGGGTGATATGTATCCTGCCCATACTCATCACAGGCATATTCATGAAATGTAGGTCATGCCCTGAATATATCACTATATTACACTCAAAATAAACAGCAAGAAAGTTCCTCTATATAGAATAAATTAATCTTCATTAATGTCACTGAATGTAGGATTGTAAATACGGATATACGGCATAGAATAAAACTGGACAGGCAGTGACCTCTACTAATCCTTTATGACATTTACAATATATTCAATGTAACATTAAAGAAGAAGAAACTAATACCACCAACATTAACAACCTCTATGTGAGTAATCTATGTGGATGGTTTTTCTAGATATATTTATCGAAGTCCCCTCCATGTATTCTACCTTCTATTCTTCTTTTCAACTTCCTCCTTTGTTTACCACATCAAACAACTTCGCTTGACTTTCTCAGTCAGACCATTCACTGCGGCCAGAGAGGAAAGGGATGGGTGACTCAATTAGAGCATCACACATTACATCTTTATCTAGGACTATCTATAGGGCATCTTTATCTAGGCCTAGCAAGAGAACAATAGAGCTGGCATTCTGTTATCCAAATTCTACACCTACTATTATGATGAGGATTTCCCTACAGATAACAACTTCCCCTTACAGCAACCATAAACAGACCATGGATTGCCTATCTGTTTAGGAGTTAATATAAATAAAAATTTTAATGGTGTAGTACAACTGAAGTGAAAAATACTAAAAATGTGAAAAAATGATTGAGTTTAAAAAATAATACCCCTTTTTGGTGGAAGTTTCCCTTTAACTAATAAGAATAGATGTACTGTATATTTATAAATTTTCTAAGATTACTAAAATGATGATCAAATTCATTATCATATAGTAAAATATAAAATTATATAACATGATAAGGTGAAACTCAATAACACAGATAGATAAATGTAAAGTTATGCACGTGGGGGCTAATAATCTGCATGCAGCATATTTTATAGGGAGGGGTAAAAACTTGGAGAGTCACTGGTTGGAGAAAAAAAGTTTCAGTCCTAAGAGGCGACAAGCATTCTTTAAAGTAAGAGCTGTAAATCTCTGGAATAGACTGCCACAGGAAATGCAGGAGATGGCTTCAAAAAAAGGTTTAGATGACTTTTTAATTCAAAATAACATTGGGGCTCATGAAAATGTATAAAAATCTTGTTCTACACACCCTTTCCCTTTGGTCCAACCCCTTTTTAAAAGAAAGATGGACATTGATCCAGGGATTTGTTCCATGGATTGATATAGCAGGAATACAGGTTGGACTTGATAGACTTTTGTCTTTTTCCAACCTTAACAACTATGAAACTATGTAACTATGTAAATATGTAAAACAGTGTCTTTCATGCCTTACTTTAAACATTTCTTTTCAATAGAGGAAGGAGGGGTTGTTTGGTGAAGTCTGGAGCAAATGCTTACAATATTACATTGACTACTACAGAAAGAATGCTATCATGTTATGATGGTGGATATTGTAGCATAGTGAAAGATAGTCTGTATTAGAACATACCGACTGATAATATCCGTCAGCTTACAAGTCGAACCTGTATCGCAGCCCACTGTGTCACTCCAAATGCAAAGTGTTTATAAAAGTAAAGTGCACATAAGTTTACCAGTAGGCATATGAAAGGACATGTAAGACCTATTTTTCCGTTCCATAAATCTAGCATTGTAATATCCTATTTTCACCAGCAGGAGGGTTAAGCAAGTTCCAAAAAAACAAAGTGAGCTGAAAATATGCATGTTCGTGTCTAAGGAGTTGTCAGACCTTACAGAAGGATCTTCTTGGAGTGTGAGTGTTATGTGTGGCCACTCACTTAAGAATGGCGGAAGAAACAGGTGGACACATTTGGAACAGGAACATAAGAACAGCAGCTTTTACTGTACACACTTGAGACAACAAGCTTGGTGGTTTGAGAATTCTTATACTAAACAACCGTGCTTAGAGTCTCATGTGGGGAACAAGCTTATGGTTACAGTTTCTCAGTCTTAGAAGCAACAGGTTGAGCATTGCACCAAATCTGCCTAGTCTTCATCATTCTGTATGGAGTCTCTTCTAACTTGGCAAGAAGATGTCTGTAGCTGTTGTAGTATGAGCGCTGCGTTCTCTTAAAACAGGTGATCGGCATGGGGTGCTGGGAGTCCTCCCTGCCAGCGATCTGATATTAATGACCTATCCTGAGGTTAGGTGATCAATAGTAAAAAGCCCGGACAACCCCTTTAAAGACTTTACAGTTACTTGGAAAATATTACATACAGCACTACAAAACATACAGGATAATGCAGCAGCACCACATACCTCTTACATCCAGTGATGTCTCCTCTGATTTAGATTTTCTCTGTCCTCATCTTCTCCTTTCAGACCAGACCGGCATAATGAGTTCTTTTAGCCATCTCTTGTCTCTGCAGAGGTTAACAAACAGACATCTTAGTTTCCTACTTTTCCATCCTGCAACCCCCAATACTGTGCCTGCTGTGCTCCCCAATACTATACTGCAGAAATAGATAAACCCCCTGAAAATACTAGTACCACACAGATAGTACCCCTAAAAATTACTGTACCCAGAAAATAGTGTTCCTGACACTAATAGTGTAAACATAATATCCTCCGAAAATAATTGTGCTATGGTGTGCCAGATGTCCCCCACCCCCCAAAAATAATACTGCTCCCTTACATCCTACCAATAGAAATAATTATCTGCCAGAGTGCATAGTGTTGAGTGCACCTGCAACGATCCAGACTGCAAGGGCAACACGTGAGGCTATGGTAGGCCAATAGGGGTAGTTCTCCCTCGTGGCAGGCAAACTCTCTGCTACATTATTTCTTGCAGGATGCTCTCCTGAAATATTCAGGTTCACTATGTCCCTGAAGGCATTTAGTTAAAAGAGAATTCTGCGCACTAATCATCCAGTTGTGTCCAGGTACCTTTAAGTTCTTCCTGGTCACTGGTGCTTGTGAAGTCCCTTGGCTAGAGTCAGCTGTAATCTTCACTAGACTTGCTTCATATTCAGACTTACTTGTCTGTGCTGTGCTGCTGTAAATACTTTTTTTGTCCTCTCTAGGCTTAATCAAGGCCCAGAGGAAAGAAAGGCAGCTACATCTTGGACTGAGCCTGTTCTGCTTCTCCATACACTTGCTTCTCCTCTCTCCTCACCCTTACTACTCTCCAACCTTCCTCTACTTTTTCCCACCTAGCTAGCACACCCCAGGCTATATATAATATGTGGTGCCAGCACCACCTAGGGGCAAATAGATGCAATGACAATGCCAGCCTGATATTAGGAAATAAAAATATATTAAATATGACATTTATCAGCAAAAGTTTAAAGTGCCCACATATAGCACATAGTGGGACACTGCATCTCCCCTTGGTTTAATGTAAGTCGTCCTCGGCGTTTGTCTTGATGGACGCTGTGGATCTCTACGCCGTTACCTGGAAGATATAAAACATATGCCGCAAACACCAATATGCATATATATATATATTTTTTTAATACTATTATGTCACTTAGATAACCACGTATAAGCAAAGGGTTATGCATAACAATACACATTTACTGTAATATCTTCTCTCTCTCATGGCACAAAAGGGTAATTGGGTGTCATAATCTTCGGTGCTTGGCAGTGACAAAAAGGGCATTGATCTGATCTTAGGGAAATAAAGTCTATGACATAGTCTTGAGACAAAGTCCATCCCTGATTTGGGGAATTAATAATTTGTTATCCAATAGGTTTAAGGTGCAAAAGTTTTTGATTCATAAGATGTGCATTGCATGGGATAAGTCACGGAAAAGTCTCTCTGGGTACATTTCCTTGAATGTTACATTAAACTTTGGTCATTTAAAGTCCCAAACAACCTGAGAAGAGGGTAAAAAGGGAATAAAATTGCACAAAAACAAGGTGCAACTGGGATACATATATTTTGTTTCTGAATTCACGGGAGTCCATGGTGGAGTTTTATTTTTAACAAGGAGAGGGGCTCAAAAACAAAAAGAGAAGTCCTCTCTAACCTGTGGCTACTGCTCCACATAAAGTAGTTGGCCAACCAGCCTATTTAGGTAAAAGGTCTGTAGAAGATGGGACATCTGTGTCAAGTGGGCTTCCTGACTCCCATTTGCCAGGAGAAGAACACTCCGGTTCCAGCTTCCAGGACAAAGTGTTTTTTCCTAGCAACCATTGATTCCAGCCCAGTAACGGGTGTATCACAAATTGCGGTTTGCTCTTTGGTAACGACAATGGGCTCCCGGCCAACCATGGGTTTCCTGAGATTACAGAGTTTTTCTTCAGCAGGTGCGAGTATGACTAAGGCTACTTTCACACTGGCGTTTAGTGCGGATTCGTCTGGTATTTGCACAGACGGATCCGCACCTATAATGCAAACGTTCGTATCCGTTCAGAACGGATCCGTTTGCATTACTTGAAAGAAAAATGACAAAGTCTAAAACGGATCCGTCTTGAGCATTATTGAAAGTCAATGGGGAACGGATCCGTTTTCAAATGCACCATATTGTGTCATTCAAAACGGATCCGTCCCCATTGACTTACATTGTAAGTCAGGACGGATCCGTTTGGCTCAGTTTTGTCAGACGGACACCAAAACGCTGCAAGCAGCGTTTTGGTGTCCGCCTCCAGAGCGGAATGGAGGCGGAACGGAGCCAAACTGATGCATTCTGAACGGATCCTTATCCATTCAGAATGCATTGGAGCTAAACTGATCCGTCTGGGGCTGCTTATGAGAGCCTTGAAACGGATCTCACAAGCGGATCCCCAAGCGACAGTGTGAAAGTAGCCTAAAGATGTTGGCTTCAGCATGCTGATAGCATTATCCTCTGTACATGGTGGGTCCATGGGTATTGATGCAGGAGGATCTTGAAAAACCTCCTGGCAGTGCTGTATGGTGAGTTGCCTCAGGAGCTGTGCACACTCCTCCATCGTATGTCTGGCAGGCGCCGGGTCTGGCTTGACTTTAGGGCGTCTTTGTTTAGCCTTTGGGTGAACTTTTGGGTCTGTAGTGGCAATAGCAGGTTGCCAGAGGATATTTGTACCTGCAAACCCAGTGGCATATTGGTAGTGGGTGTTGGGTGGAATGTATCTGGCGGTCAGCTGCATGGGGGTAGTTGGCACTGCTGCATCTTCCTCCTCAGACTCTGTAGCCTCGGGGTCCTCCCAGGATTCTGGTACTGGCATGGGCAGGTTAACTCCAGTGGCATATGGCACATGGTTACCCTCTGCTGGGGGAATTCAACAATTTCATCCACGTATAGGCTGTGGAGATAGCTGGGCACGTCTCTGCGTTTTACAGATCTTCTATTCACGTAGAAAGCGCGACCAGTCTCCAGGTCTCTTATGAACCCGAACCCCCGCTGCTAACAAAAAGACAGTACTTTCTCCCATCATCGGACCAGTTCAGGTAATGAATCCAGGGGTTCAGTTACCATCTTGCAGGTCAGATCTTCGTTATACCTCTTGCACTGATGTGTGCGAGATAATCGTGCCGTCTTAATTTCAGCAGCAAGCTGAGACCACAACTCACCAGGTGACACTAGCGCAGGGCGCTTGCTGCTGATTGCTGCAATGAGGGGTAACACAGATAGTGCCTGGTCTCATCTGGACCTTTCGGCTTGGCTGTTAGTAATAACTGTTACAGCTGTGGGTGGCTGACCTGTGGTGTAGGCGGGTGGCCTAGGTGGAAGATCCATTCCTCTCTCTCTCCAATAGCGCTCCCATACCTCCTGGATGCGGGCCTGCAGCTCTATCTCATCATGGTTCGCAGTTGAAGTGGACTAGATGACTACGAGGGGTGCGGTAAGGGGCATCTCCGCTTTCTTTAGTGCTGCCTTCGTCTGCGTGAGGTCTGCGCTTTCCTCCGGTGCTTGCACAACATTGCTTTCCGCCATTTCTGTCTCTCGCTCCTTCTCAGCGCACTCTTGCGTCTCCGCAGCGTGCTCACGCAGGCCACACTCTGACCTCACTGTCCTGCCTCCTAGGTCCGTTTGCATACAAGAGGGGGTGGCGTCGGCCTCTGGATTCTAGTAGCAGCGTCAGCAGAACAATGTAAATTAGCTATTTTTGGATAAGGGGCTTGTCTTAGCTTTTCCCACTGTATAGGGCTCAATAGGGTGTATCTCTACATCTCTTGATGGCGCAGCAAATATACCAAGAAGCTCTCCGGCGGCCATTTTCAGTACAAAACGAGAATCCATTCACTGACAGCAAACAGTGATAGTGACACAAAAATAAGCGTTTTTCTCACTTTTGACATTGCGATTTTGTAGCAGAGGTTTCTTGTATACTATTCCCATGCAATTTGTAATCCACAGAAACACTTTTTCAGCTCAATAAAGATGTCTAAAGTTTCCAATGTGTTAAAGCACATATAAAGTCTCTCAAGTAAACAAGTGGGGCTTATTCTCATAAGGTGGATATTATTTTATCCTGTTCATTACGCCAATTTTAATGCAACGAGCTGGACTGCAGGGGCAACACGTGAGGCTACGGTGGGGCCGATGGGGTTAATAGTTCATTTACTCATGGTTAGCAGAGCCTCCCTGGGCCGGCAGTGCAGTGGAGGGGAAGACAGCACTAAATCCTTCGGGGCACTCTCTATTGCAGGGAACACCAGCCAGATGGAAGTTGAGGTGCCCTTGATGGTATAGGTGTTTCTGGTGCTTTGGTGGCTGGGCCCCTGTGTTCGTGACACCAGTGCTGTAAGGTGCAAATGTTGTGGGTAATAGAAAGGATAAGGAGTCAGTATTAGTAGAAAACAGTTGAACATTTACTGAATTAATAGTCTCAGGGCAGTTGTTACAGTTCATCAAAACAGCAAAAGCAATAATCCAGATGTTGGCTTAACTGGAATTCCTTAGAACAGGTCTGGCAATTGTCAGTTGAGGAGTTCTCTCAAGACTTTAGTTTTCACAGGCAGAAGGACAATTCTTGCTTAAATAGTTTTACAATAAGTCCAATCTCTAGCACTTAGGTACTGAATATAATGGTTTTCTTACTTTATGTTGAGCAATCCAATAAGGGCATTCTCCCTCGTGGCAGGCAAACTCTCTGCTACATTATTTCTTGTAGGATGCTCTCCTGGAGATTATAATTACAGGGGGCACTACGGAGGCACATTTTAAGCACTGGAGGCACTGCAGGGGCATTATAAATAGGGAACCACAAGGGTAACATTCTAACGGTAAGGGCATTTATCAATGCTGGGGGCACTACAAGAGGGCATAACTAGTGGGGCCACTACAGGGAACATTATAAATACTTGGGGAACTGTATGGGTCATTATAACTACAGGGCATGCTTAAGGGGGTATTTTTGCTACTGTGGCTCTATAGAAGTGCCTTATTTGTAATGGGTGTCGGAAGGGGTAACATACAGGTGCCTTACTATTACTGAGGATGCTATAGGGAGCCTTATTACTATTGGAGTAATTTCTACTGGGGGCTTGGTGGGGGCATTATTACTACTGGGGATACTGTTGGGGCATTTTAATACTAATATTAATAATAATTATTATTATTATTAGGCACAATATGGAGGGCATTTCTTATTGAGGTGCTCTTGGAGAGCATTAATACTACTTGGGGCACTATTAATAATGAAGGCACTGTTGGAGGTAGCACTATTGCTATTAAGAGCAATCTGGGAGCATTATTACTATTAAGAGCAGTCTAGGAGCACTGTGGGGTTCTGTATGGCACTGTTATCTCTGTAGTATTTGGGGAACACAGTATGGCACAATATTATTTATTAAGACTAGCAGCAGGATAAAAATGTTGGGGACTAGGAAGAGGCAGTGATGGAAAGTGAGAAATCAAATGTCTGTGTGACAAACTCTGCAGAGACAAGAGATGGCTGAAAGAAGTCATGGTGGTCTGGATAGAATGGAGAAGATAATGAAAGAGAACATAGACATCACTGGATGTAAGAGGTAAGTAGTGCTGAATTTTTGTGTATGTTTTGTTCACTGTTTGTAATGTCCATTTAAATATGTCTTTAGCAGTAGGCTGCGGATGGGGGTGGACTGAGAATTTGACAGGAAGGGGCACAATTAAAATGTTTGCCTCAGGCAGCAGGAAAGCTAGAATCAGCCATGGATGGGGCATCAACATGGCAGAGGGGGAGGAGAAAAAAGAGCAATTCTACTTCCTCTCCTCTACAGTGCAGTGCCAAGTGCAGCGACCGGGTCACAGGGGCAACACGTGAGGCTACGGTGGGCCGATGGGGGTAGTAGTTGCTTGTACTCACGGTTAGCAGAGACTCCCTGGGCCGGCGTGTAGTGATGGGAAAGACAGCACTAAATGCTCCAGGGCACCCTCTATTGGAGGGAACACCAGCCAGATGATGGTTGAGGTGTCCCTGGATGGTAATGGGTATTTAATGTGCTTTGGTGGCTGAGCCCCTGTGTTCGTGACGCCAACACCATAATGTGCAAATGTTGAGAGTTGTAGAAAGAATGCGGAGTCAGTTGTAGTAAAACATTAACTTTTACTGAATCAATAGTCTCAGGACAGTTGTTACAGTTCATTTGTATATCAAAAGCAATAATCCAGATGTTGGTTTAGCTCATTAGCTTTAATTCCTTATAATTGGTCTGGCAATTGTCAGTTGAGGAGATCTCTTAATGCTGTAACTTTACAGGCAAAGAATTGGTAAATTTGTACTACGTCCACTTTCTACCACTCAGGTACTGAATATAATGATTTACTTACTTTTATATTGAGGACTCCAATAAGGGTCTTTTCCCTCGTGGCAGGCAAACTCTCTGCTATATTATTTGATGGAGGATGCTCCCCTGAATATTCAGGTTCACTATGTCCCAAAATTATGCAGTTGTGTCCAGGTACCTTTAAGTTCCTCCTAGTAACTGGTGCTTGTGAAGTCCCTTGGCTAGACTCAGCTCTAATCTTCACTAGACTTGCTTTATATACAGACATAGACTTACTGTCTTGTGTAGGGCTGCTGTGACTACTTGGTCTGTCATCTCCAGGCTTGATCAGGGCCCAGAGGAAAGAAATATAGCTACATTTTGGACTGAGCCTGCTTTGCTCCTCCATACACTTCCTTCTCCTCTCCTACTACACTCTGAATTCTCAACTAACTTTATTAGCACATCCTAGCTATATATAGTATGTGGCGTCAACACCACCTAGGGGCGAATAAATATATTGGCAATGTCATTCTTATATTAGGAAATAAAATATACTAAATATGACAGTTAGCAGCAAAAGTTTAAAGTGCCCACATATAGCACATAGTGGGACACTGCACAAGGGTAAGGTCTCATGCACACAACCATAACTTCAGGCTTACATCAGATCCATAGTTCGGATGCAGATATATTCAGTTTTATAGGGGCAGCAAAAGATGTAGACAGCACCATATGCTGTCCACATCGATTTGTTCATTCTATTGGTCCGCAAAAAGATCAAACATGTTCTTATGTTGTCCGTGTTGCGGACAAGAATAGGCATTTCTCCATAAAATCAAGGAGAAATCATGAATTCCCTTTAAAAAATAATTATTAAAAACATGATTTAGTTAGTAGAGATACAAAAAGATAAGACGCCATATATCACAAGTAAATGTTAATAATGATTGTCTGTTACTCACTTAGTACCTAATTGTCGCTAAAATATGTGCTTACTGAGGCTAAATATACCCCACTCCACTTTTATATGTAAATAAATGATGGAATTATGAAGGCAGAAACATCATGGAGCAATGTGACTACATCAGCTAAATGAATGTACACAAATGCTTGCCTGTCCATGGACACATGTAAACATGAAATAAATCAGGGGGATAGCGGAGAATGACTGCGGTACTAAGAATCTCTGACAACTGACATAACTAACTGTGGAAAATGAAAGTGAAGATGGCGCCTTCCCTCAACGCGCATTTCACATAAATGCTTTGTCAGGAGAAGACTAAGCATTTACACGAAAAGCTTGCATTAAAGGTACAGCTAGGTGTTACTAGTTGTGTGTGTGTCCCTGCACAGTCTGACGCCAGCAGCTCTGGTTGGACACAGTCAGACACACCAGCTACTGGTAACACCCAGTAGTACCTGTACAGCAGACTGCAGACAATTTATTTGAAATCTTCTAACAGGAATAATGCAGGAATGAAAGATCATAGAGTCTACCTTCAGTTGACATTTTAGTAACAGTGGTGTAGAAAACGTCAGACTTAGTATAATCTGTCCCTTGGTGTTTTGTATATATATTTTTTGCACCGTGACTTTCAGTGAAGCATACATGCATATGTCAGAGTTGTGAGGAATAGCAGATGGCCTAGGAGCACTAGGCCATCAGCTATCTAAATCGTATGGACATTAATGGTGGGCAGCACGGAGGTGCTTAGGGCAGCGTGAAATCTAAATATGGCCCATCATAGATAGATATGCAGCACAGCTTTCGAGGAGCCGGAGTGGAGGATGGAAGTGGTAGAGTCTATTTTCCCAAGCCATTGCTCCCTAGGTCCAATACAGTGAGAGCAGGGTGCATCCTTTCTTCCTTCGGCTCAGCGGTGTAGGGAGAACTGTGAAGCGCAGTGAATGGTGCACTTTAGGGATGAAAAAGTATGGTAAAAGTAGAAAATTAATAAATAAAGTACATTAAAAAATTTTTTTAGGAGGTTAGGGACAACATATTAAAAGTTAGTATAAAAGTTACTCTTTAAGCTCTATGTTGGGGTGCAGTAGGGTCTTTTGAGGATTATTAATTGGAGAAAGTGAACTAGAGATGGAATCTCACTTTATATATAATCTTCCTGTCATTTACGGATCAGTAGTTGGAGTGAATGGATGCTCGGAGCATTGCGCTATTATTTCTGGCAATTTGCTGTAGTGCTGCAGCTGTCGACTATTTTTGTAATCGAGTATTCTATTAATTAATCCAACGATTAATCAAGTACTCTAATAACAAAAAAAAAAAAAAATTAAAAGAACGTTTTTCTTTATAAAAACTCTTCAGCCCCCCCCCCCGTGCCATCAGCTTCCCACCCATGCCATTAGCTGCCCCCTAAGTGCCATAAGGCTCCCCTCCCCTCTAGTGCCATCAGTTGTTCCCCAGTGCCACCAGCTGCCCCCCAGTGCCACCAGCTTGCCCCCAGTGCATCAGCTGTTCCCCAGTGCCACCAGCTTTCCCCTAGTGCCACTAGCTGTCCCCCAGTGCCATCAGCTTGACCCAGTGCCACCAGCTGCCCCCCAGTGCCACCAGTAGTGATGAGCGGCGGGTGCCATATTCGATTTCGACAAAATTCGCGAATATTCAATGGAATATTCGTTTCATATTAGTCGAAATCGAATATTCGTCATTATTCTAGTTATCGTGATTAATATGCGATTTAAATAATCGCGTATTGTGATTGTAACTTAAGGCTACTTTCCTATTGGTTTGATATCTAGAATTAGAGAAGATGACGAATGTATTCGTCATATTCCTCAAAACCAAGATAACGAAGTATTCTCCATCTTCATTTTAGCTACCAATTCATAAACTTCGCTAATTCTAGCAATCAAATAGGAAAGTTGACTATAGAGACAGCTGTGTTTAATTCGCTATGCGATTATATTATTATTATTATTTTTTAATAAATAGAACAATTATAATAATTATCAAGTATTATAATTATTCTATTTATAAAAAAAAGCAAAGTAATATAATCGCATAACGAATTTAACACAGCTGTCTCTATAGTCAACCTTCCTATTTGATTGCTAGAATTATCGAAGCTGACGAATATGGAGCAAAAACGAAGATGGAGAATACTTTGTTATCTTCGTTTTGAGGAATATGACGAATACATTCGTCATATTCGCTAATTCTACCAAGCCAACCATAGTAAACCAGGTCTAAGTTGAAACCGCAATGCAATTAATTCAAGTTATATTAATCACATTGCGATTTCAACTTAGAGCTGGGTTTATAATGGGTCAGCTTGCTAGAATAACGAAGTTAACGAACATGGAATATAGCAGTGCTAAGTTGTAATTGCAATGCGATTAATATAACTTGAATTAATCGCATTGCGATTTCAACTTAGACCTGGTTTACTATGGTTGGCTTGGTAAAAGAAAATGACGAATGTATTATGTAGAACTACTTTTGGGAAGTGGGAAAGAAAAAAATATAACAATAAAAAAAAAAAACGAATATTCGAAATAGCAAATATATAGCGCTATATTCGCAATATTCGTGAATTAGCGAAGTGCCGATATTCGCTAAAAAAATTCACTATTCGAATATTGGCGCTCAACACTAGCCACCAGCTGTCCCCAGTGCCACCAGCAGCTTGCCCCCCAATGCCACCAGCTGTCCCCCAGTGCCACCAGCTTTACCCCCAGTGCCACCAGCTGCCCCCTCATTGCCATCAGCTTCCCTCCGGTACCACCAGCTTGCCCTCAGTGCCACCAGCTGTCCCCCAGTGCCACCAGCTTGTCCCCCCCCCAGTGCCACCAGCTTGCCCTCCAGTACCACCATCTCCCCCTCCTAGCCATGTCCCCAGCGCCAGTGCTTACCTTTCCTGTAGGGGCACTGGTCCACAGCTCCTCCATCCTCTACTCGCGCGCTGCACTGTCGTCCTGACGTCAGACAGCATTGGGTCATAGTGCGCGCTTACGAGCACTATGACCTGATGATGTGTCAGGGTAAAGTGCAGCGATGTGTGGGCAGGCGGGTGACCACGGAGCAGTGAGTAATTGCAAGTGCTTCACTTCTGCTCCGTGGTCACATGACACAAACAAATCCTTGATGCTAAAAATTTGCATCGAGGATTTTTATTCAATCGAGTAATCGTTTCAGGCCCAATTTGCCTAATTTTATACTGAAGAGAAGCCAAAGGCGAGACCTTCAGGTAATGGGCGTCATCTCTGGGGAGGGTTGTGTAGGTTTCTAGGGGTCACTTATCGGAAGAGTCTTCTGTCTCCTCTCCTGTTATAATCTTGGAGTTCAGTAGCCGCCATCATTGATTTCATGTCTTTATTCCCTTCTTTCTTTTATGGACAGGCACTTCCCCAGCGTTACAGAGGAGAGACACCCCCTGCACCAGAGAACAAAGAAGCCAAAACATTGAGTAGTCAACTCCTTTCTCTCCTGATCCTACTTCCATCATCCTCATATGTCTTATAAGCAGCGGCGTAGCTAAAGGCTCATGCGCCCTGGCAGGGGCGTAGCTAACGGCTCATGGGCCCTGGTGCAAGAGCTCCGCTTGGGCCTCCTTCCCTCAGTGCTTTGTGTGTCTTCTTATGCGGCACAAGGGTCTTTGGGCCCCCTCAGGCTCCTGGGCCCGGTAGCGACTGCTACATTTGCACCCCCCACAGCTACCCCCATGGGCCCTGGTGCAAGAGTTCAGCTTGGGCCCCTCTTCCCTCGGTGCTTTGTGTGTCTTCTTATGGGCCACAAGTGTCTTTGGGCCCCTTCAGGCTCCTGGGCCCGGTAGCGACTGCTACCTCTGCACCCCCTACGCTCCTGCTTATAAGACAGAATTAACAACCATCATCTTGTCTCTTTATTACCTGTCTGGCTCTATGTTCTCCTGGCGCTGTGTGGGATAATATTGCTGTCCACCATTATTATGTGCTTCTGCTGGCGAGTGTCCATCTTCTTCTACTCTACACAGATCTACACCTCCTTCCTACCTGCCATATACTACACTTGTATATTTGGTAAGGGGGTCATGGGGATATTCTAGGGTGACTGAATATTGCCCTCTGGACCAGTTAGTGTAAGAAAACTTCTCTCTGTCACAGCTACAAGAAGATCAAATCCTACTGCAGACACCTGGCCGTGAGACCTCAAGCAGTGGTCGTGGAGAAGCGAGGTAACAAGGACTTTATAATCTCATATACGTGGGGTACAGGCAGGGCTTAGAGTTACCTCTTATAACTGGGGATCCCACACATTGGGATTGAAATCAGCAGAATCTAGCGATGAGACAGCAGGTGTATGCCGATGGGCTTCATGAAAAAGACACTGGAAATTTCCTGGTATCTCATTAATATATTATTGTATTACTCTTATTCTTATAGTGATAGATTCTGCTATATCTGCTACCTACTGATGGTTTCCTTTTATATTGCAGTCATTGGAAAAGCAGCAATTCATGTGGAAAAGAAAGTCCGATTTCAGACAGGGAATGCAGGTGAGGCTGGTGAGGCCTATTGTGCCCTGGTATTGAGCTGTGCGTAGGTAGGTAGTGGCTCACTTGGTGACTGTGTGCTGTCCCCTGGTATACTGGTGATACCAATGGGGAATATTTGTGTTTTATACTCAGCGCAGTTTATGTATTCAGCCTTTGTATTCAGCTTGGTTATACAAGTCTATGTACCCGGCCTGGGTTTACTTATGGGGAATATCTACTTATGTACTCAGTCCAGTTTATGTATTCAGCCTATGTAGTCAGCTTGGTTATACTAGTCTATGTACCCAGCCTGGGTTCACTTATGGGGAATATCTACTTATGTACTCAGCCCAGTTTATGTATTCAGCCTATGTAGTCAGCTTGGTTATACTAGTCTATGTACCTAGCCTGGGTTCACTTATGGGAAATATCTGCTTATGTACTTAGCCCAGTTTATGTATTCAGCCTTTGTATTCAGCTTGGTTATACAAGTCTATGTACCCAGCCTGGGTTCACTTATGGGGAATATATGCTTATGTACTCAGTCCAGTTTATGTATTCAGCCTATGTAGTCAGCTTGGTTATACTAGTCTATGTACCCAGCCTGGGTTCACTTATGGGGAATATCTGCTTATGTACTTAGCCCAGTTTATGTATTCAGCCTATGTAGTCAGCTTGGTTATACTAGTCTATGTACGCAGCCTGGGTTCACTTATGGGGAATATCTGCTTATGTACTTAGCCCAGTTTATGTATTCAGCCTATGTAGTCAGCTTGGTTATACTAGTCTATGTACCCAGCCTGGGTCTACTTATGGGGAATATCTACTTATATACTCAGCCCAGTTTATGTATTCAGCCTGGTTATACTAGTTTATGTACTCAGCCTGGGTCTATTGCTTTAGTTACGGATATGGGGAATATCTGCCTATGTCTTCAGCTTTGCTGCGATTGTTGGAGTTTTGTCAATCTGGCATACCTATCTATGTTACCAGCTCTGCTCATAATTGCTCTGCTTTAGGTGGTTATATTCAGCAGGTTGTCCCTATTAGGCCTCCAGTGACATACTGTCGTTTGTTGTAGGTGCTTTATCTTATAGGGCTGCTGCCTGGTCAGATACGACCTGATATATCATCACACCACATCATTTGAAGACACGCAAGTAGCAATTACAGTAATCATTTGATTCAACAGGAGGGGTGTTTCTGTCCTGTCTAGCGGAATGCAGACAGTTGTTATATGTTTTTTCCAACTCCACGGTTAGGATGTTATTATAGGGAGGGAGACTGCAGGGAAAATTCAGGAAGAGTGCAGGGACAGTGCAGGGAGACTTATGCTGCGTCAGTTTTATTTATTTATTCCTACATCAGCCGTAAACTAAGATATGTAATTCAATACCAATAAGATGGAAGCCTTTATTATTCCACTGCCAGCGTGCCAACCAATACCATCCAGTCTGCACCCCTTGGGGGGGGGGGGGGGGTAGGTCTTAATGATGACCATCCTCATCTTTTGCTGGCTTTACTTCTTCCAAACCATCTTTCAAAGTCTTAATGTCAGCAAGATGCAAAGAGAAGAGCTGAATGTTCCTGATGACATCTTCTCATTAATATCAGGTGATTTGGAAAAGGAGGAAAAGCAGATGGCAGAAGAAGGGCTCCCACCTGTAGGGCAGAAGAGTGCTGGGGTTAGAGAAGTGGGTATGCCAGAGCTGATTAATATTCTGTGTTTACTGTCAGATAACTTGCAGGAGATTGCAGGTCAGAACAGCAATAATTGGCATATTGTCCGCCCACCTAACCAGCCAATCCCCATACCAGTAACAGCCCCTGTTTAAAGGTGCGGTGCGGTCATTAACAATGAATAAGGACTATACAGTACGGTCTTCATTACTAAATGAAAGGCAGCTGTGGGCTAATTGGCCATGCTGGTTTTCACCGCAGCATCGCTGCAAACCGCACACAGCACGGCTGCCCTGTGTGGCCGTACCCTAAGGCAGAGTGGTCTAGGTATACCTGATTTATAGCGATTTGTGACTACTGTAGATAATTCAGAACAAATCACATTTTTTGGCTAACTTCAGAGAAGTTGCCTAATCAAATTTTTCAAAATATCACTCATCTCTACTCGCCTTACTATGGTTCTAGATTTCAGGCTGGCGCCACATAGCGATCTTAGCAGTGCAGCCATTGAACTGAATGGGTTCACAGTATGACTCGCAACTTGCTGCAACCGCAGAATCAGAAAAAAGCCGACACTGATGGATATTTTGTGATTCTGGGGTTGTAGTAACTTGCGAGTGGCACTATGACTCCATTTAGTTCAATAGCTGTACTGCTACACAGCAAAGGAAGTCGCGCCCTAGATCCCCGTGTAGCCCCAGCCTTATTACTGCATTAAAAATAACATATAAGGCATAAAATGAAAGCATTACAACAAAGGAGGAGCATATCTCTCAAACCAGAGATGTGAGAACGGATGACATAAGGTTTGTGTTTGATTTCTCTTTATTAAATTAAGACGGGAGAGGAAATGTGACAGAGGAAGTGGTGGAGATATGTGACAGGTAAGCTGAGAGCTGTAGTCACTGTGGCACTTACAGCACACAGTATGCAGCTTATCAGTGGCTCCAGTAATACATTTGTCCTGCTTAGAGATGAGCGAACACCTGGATGTTCGGGTTCGAGAGGTTCGGCCGAACTTCCGGAAAATGTCCGGGTTCGTGATCCGAACTCAACCCGAACTTCATCCCGAACCCGAACCCCATAGAAGTCAATGGGGACCCGAACTTTTGGGCACTAAAAAGGCTGTAAAAGACACCCAGAGGGATAATATACCGCAATAAACGCATTGCGATTACAACTTTGAGCTAACGATTACCATGGGAACGCCTCCTCCAGTAGAATGTACTGTCGGATCTGAGAATTAAGTTGAAATCGCAATGCGATTCTTATATATTTAGCTAATCGCATTGCGATTTCAACTTAGCATTGCTAAATAATTCTATCCATATCGTTAACTTACTGAGTCAGTAAGTTAGCGAATATGGATGGAATTGACTTAGCAATGCTAAGTTGAAATTGCAATGCGATTAAGCAGATATATAATAATCGCATTGCGATTTCAACTTAATTCTACATCCGACAGTACATTCTACTGGAGGAGGCGTTCCATGGTGATCGGTAGCTCAAAGTTGTAATCGCAATGCGATTAATAATACATAAGAATCGCATTGCGATTCCAACTTTAGTACTCAACTTTTAAAATCGTACACCACTTTAAGTTCCAAAGTTGCAATCGCGTTCGAATAGAACTTAAAGCTGTCTCTTAGTCAGTTTTAGTATTGGTGTGCTGTAATAGAAGTTACATTCGTACGCGAATATAACTTAGAGCAATACAGTCAACTTTACACTGTTAGTTTTATTATCGCGATAATACAACTATTCAAGAATCGTAGTACGTGCGTCTGTACGTGTGTGCGTTACCTCGGACACTATTCTATTTTGCCAGCCACAGCTGAAACCACTGATTTATGGTATTGCTATTTTGGCAATTGAATTTAACCCCAGAAAATAATCTATCCTTTGCCAGACAGCAGACAGTATTATACTTGTCTAGCCAAAGCTGGAACACCAGATTTAGGGATTGGTATTTGGGCAATTGTATTTAACCCCTTAATAAAATATAGAAATTTCTTTCCTGAGTTTCTAGGGGTGACAATTAGCACAGCCAAGCCCCTGATGTAGAGATATAGCAAAAAAACAAACTAGTATTGATGGATTGATGGACTTGGTGGCAGCTTCTTCTGGCGCACCACAAGTCACAAAATGGCCGCCGATCAACCCAGAAAATAAGTGACAGAAAAACGCTCTGTGCAGCCTAAAAACCAGCGAGCAAGTAACTAGCAGAAGTTCAATGATTCTCAGCTGTAAATTGATCCGTTCATTAGGTGCTGTTGCTGACTTTAACCTGCCTAATCTCGCCCTGATAGAAGCTGCGTCCTCTCCCTACACTAATCAGAGCAGTGTGACGTGCGGCGCTACGTGACTCCAGCTTAAATAGAGGCTGGGTCACATGCTGCACTTGGCCAATCACAGCCATGCCATTAGTAGGCATGGCTGTGATGAGCTCTTAGAGCAAGAAGTAAAATGCTAACTGATTGGCTGCTGTGCAGCCCTTCAGAAAGCGGGAAGAAATCGACGAACACCGGACTCGAACCCGAACTTTTTTGAAAATGTCCGGGTTCGGGTCCGTGTCACGGACACCCCAAAGTTCGGTACGAACCCGAACTATTCTCGAACTGTTCGCTCAACACTAGTCCTGCTCAATTAGTTATTGATTTGTTAATCAGCTGAATATGTTTTATGACAAATACTTCATTATGATCAGACCCTATCATATAGCTGAATGTGATTTCCATGAGAATTACAGCCTTGCATCTTGCCAGTTATTTTTAATCATGTAACAGTCAGTGGTGATAGACCACGGTGGTCCACCTTATGGCATAGTTCTAATGGGTAACTCCCACAATGCACTGCGCTCTGGGGTTGTTTCTGCAGCATGTGCATGGAATTCTTCACCCTTCATGCCATTGAATGGTCACAGAAATATTTCAAATAAATCTGCCACATGTCAATACACCCTAAGGCCTTTTTCACATGCTGCAGATTTTGTCAGCATTTTGTATCCATATTTGTCCTGTTTTAGGAGGCCACAGCACTCCTGAGAGTGCCATAGCTTCCTTACGACCTACTAAGCACAGAGCCATCCATTGGTAATGGTTGTGCTTGGTATTGCTGCTCAGTCCCATTCAATTGAATAAGACTGATCTGTGTCTAGGCCACGTGATCGATCAATATGATATCAAAGGCATAGGAAGAGGCTGTAGCACCCACTGGAGCGCCGTGTGTCACGGTGCTCCTACCTTGATACTGCTGGACCCTAGGCTTTGGCTCCGAAGCAATAAATAAAGGGAATAATTGAGAATTTAAGGAAGAACTTGAGTCCCGACTTTGAGATGAAGTTCAGTGGCAGCTTTACTTGAGTAAACGTTTTTCCAAAACAGATTTCAGGTTTTATCTTGGTTCCAGCGGGCTTTAGCATTAAAATGGCAGACAAACTCAACCCTGCTATATCTGACTCTGCTGTCCTGACAAGCTTAATTAGTGTCTTTGCTTTCTTCGTGATGCTGTGCTTCACTCTTTGGTCAGGCTTATGTTCAACCAAGGGATGTGGTAGAATCCGTTGAGCTCCAATATGGAGTACCTACCAGCACACACACTATCACTAGCACTTGAACCAGTTCTAACTGGTCCCCACGCTTCCTCCAGGAAATAGTAATCGCCCACTTCTCTCTAGAGGGTGGTTAGAATGGAATGGTTAGCTCCATTCTACATAATTACGGCTCTGCCGGGTTTGCTGCCACCTGCTGGTGAATCAGGCATATTACATGTTATAAACAGTTGCAAACATTATTATAGATGCACATTATGGAGAGGACCTGGAACATAATGCATAGATGACTTTATGTTAGACCGTTAAGCACAGTAGCAGGGCGTAGGAGTGGCAACACCACTCGGGGGTGTTACAGTAAGCCTGAAATGCTCAGTAAGATCCATGGCATAAAAATGTACATTTCACTTTGCAATTTTTACTTATATAGTAAAAAAAAAAAAAAAGCTGGAAAGCAAAAGTAAATTTTTTAGGCAAAGTGAATATTACTAAAAAATATAATGTAATGGAGCAAAAACCATTACAAAAATGCATATTTGTAATATACTTACTAGCAAATATCACACAACGGTATCTGGTAACTTGTACAATATAGCGAACATATTGTTTGTGGTGATCTGTATGTTTCTGTAATGGTGCAGTTTTTTTCCTTCAAAAAGTATGTTACAGTTCTCAAACCAGCATCTGGATCTGAGTACATTTGTAATTGCATGTAATTAAACATATAGTATAGCTACTGGGCCATTCAATAAAATGTATCTGTATAGCGCCACCTGCTGTTTGTTCTTTGTCCTGCTCACTGAGAAGGCCGCACATGCTCAGTTTCATCCTTCAACTGCCTCCTGAGCTGTGATGGGGAGAGAGCTGCAGAAGAAAGATACACCTTCTGAGGGGCGGACCTGAGCCCCTCAGAGCACCAGAGCTCTTCTGCCCTTCATCTTTTGCCCATCCCCTTAATGTCAACATCAACAGGCCTTGTAATCATATTCCTCCACCATAGCCTATACTATTGGCACATGTGCAATACATTAGGTTCTCCTTCCCCAGCAGCGCAGATGACTACAGTGCATGCACAGAGATTACAGGGCCAAGCGAGATACATGATCCTGTCAATCAAGGGGACAAGGAGAGTGGCATGGAAGGGTGTAGGGCTATTACAGTAGCTGGGCTCCCCAACCTGGAGGGCCACATAGCAACTGTGTGTTTTGCCTCCATTGACAGTACACTACTGCTCTTAGTGGAAAATAAAATATACTAAATAACAAATCTATATGTAACACCCCAGAGTGGTGTTACCACGTCTGCTCCTTGCTACTACTGTATCTTTTATGAGGCGGTATATGCCCCATACCCATCTGGATTTGTGTTGCTGCTACTTTAAACTGGTCATGATTCTCTGAATTCGCATTCCTGCCTGTATAAAAAAAAAAATTAATCTGTGGATGGCACAAGACACTTTATAGTATGTACTTGATTAAGGTAGACTAGGTGGTGAAGCTTTTGTAGATTCCCTACTAATATGATTATGTATGAATTATGATGGCACTATTATTATTTTTAATCATGTCTAATAAAAAGTATTTTATAGTTAAAGGAAATTAATTTCACTCATTTTTTGTTGGGTTAGTACTATCTTTTATGGTCTAACCTGTATGTCACCTATATATTTATCTCCAGGTCCCTCAACACTGCATTTGTAATAATGCTATGTAACTGTTCATGTATTGTGACTGGTTCACCAGCAGGTGGCAGAAAACATGGCAGAGCTATAGTTAGATAGAATGGAACTCACCATTCCATCCCCCCCCCCCTTTGGTCAGAAGTGGGCCGGTCCTGCTTGCTACCATATAGACATTTTCAAACAAGACAACGCAGGGGATAGCAGTGTTGAGCGAATCGAGTTAAAGAAATGGTTCAGGAAAAATTTGATTTGCCACGAATCTGAATTTTTTGGCTCTTTGTGGTAAACTCATCCATTTGATTGTGGAGAGGCCGTCGCTGAGAAGTCACCAGTGATAGGCTGAATATGACTCTCAGATGCCGTGACCAACATTCAATGAGGCTTCTGAGAGGGTTAAATGATGGGGGGGTGTCCCAATCGCCATTCCCCATCATTGCGCCCGCTCTATGCAGTGGAATGCGATTCGTTACGTTGTAATTTGTAATACATCAAACTCCTTGTCAAAGTTCAGCAAAGCAACCTAATCGAATTTTTAAAAACTTCACTCATCACTAGCGAGCAGTGTATCCCTCTGATTACATAGGTGTAATCAATAGTGCAAAAAGGGCTATAAACTAATCACATTCACTACATATAGAATTGTAAAGAATTGTATTCTGACTGTGTGTAAAGGAGGATGTGATCTCGTGCAGTTATGTGACAGGTGAGCTGTCAGATTTATTCACTGTGTCGTTCACAGCGCAGTAATATAGACCTGAGTCAGTCAGTTCAGCTTCAGCTTTCTTCATGTGGTATGATCCCTTGTTTTTATCATGTTCGGCTGTAAATCCATTCTTCTCCTCTCCTACTGAACCTTGTAATAGGAGAACCGGAGCTTTACCAGGACGCTGCACGTACCAGAAAAGATAAGGGTAGCCGGAAACTTTATATGTACATTCCAGGAATACAGGAGCTCCTTGGAGGACCAGCTGAGGAGCTGCTGTCTGGTCTACAGACTGTGCATTATTTCCCCCTGTTAATATGGAGACTTCATTAGCGCTGATCAGACATTATACGTATTAGTAATTTAGTATTATAGATACACAATGGCTACAATATTCTCATTATATCTTTGTATGTACTGAGAAGTATGCAGTATGTATGTGATGGACCATACCTACTAGAAGTATCCCAGAGAGGAGAAATCTGATGAAGACATCCATGCTTAAGTTAGCTGAGCTTCTACTGTCTTGTATGTCTATAGGTTCTGTAGTTCAGGTGAAGTTAGAGATGTCTCTTCGCTTTATGTCATCTGTATCACTTCCTGTGTTCTCCTCCTTCTAGCTAAGCTGTTCTCTTCTTATTTAGAGACGTGTAGGCATCCTTAAATAGGACCTCTTGACAGGTCTGCTCTAGTAACTACTTGAATTCCCCATGTAATAACAATTCTGAAGCACTCTACATTGTTCTATTACTCTGTTAATACTACTGAAAGCTTATGAATGAATTGATAATGGGCCAACTGTGTGTTACCAGTTGGGGGTGTGCGCCCTTGCACAGTCTGACATTATCTTATTAGTGCTGCCAGTGTCAGACTATGCAGGACCCCCCCCCCTCCCCAAGTGGTAATACCCATTTATAGCATACTAGTCACCATTCACCAACTCTACAAGGAATAATAGAGGGGTGGCACAACATAGTGTTATTTTAAAAGATGGCCCACAATTGTTATTTAAGGTGAATGCAAGAATTTACTAAAACAGACATTTCTGGTGGTGACTGGTTGCATTCTTGCTTAGTTTTCTTTACTTCAAGTAAATTGGGAGAGACAGGTGTAATTATACTGCACCACTGCTACAATCTACACAGGTAAACAATGGAGAGGACAGCACGCTGACACGAGCACTGCAGACTCGTCAAATTGTGTGTCGGGAAGTGAACTTGTGCTTTAATACTTAAAAAAAAATCTTTGGAAAAAAATTTTTTTTTTTGCATCGTCATATTCTGACCCCATAACTTTTTTTTTATATTTAGGTTTACAGAGATGTTAGGGCTCAATTTTTGCAGGACGATCTGTAGTTTTTACTGATACCATTTTGGGATGTGTGTAACTTTTTGATCACTTTTTATTCGATCTTTTGGGGAGGTACAGCAATGGCCATTTTGATTTTTTTAAATAAAGTATTTATCTTATGGGATAACTATGTTTATATTTTAATAGTTTTGGCATTTTGGAGCATGGTGGTGTATATATATATTTTTAATTGTTTAATTTTATTATGGGCAAAGTGAATCATTAGAATTTTTAAATTCCTTTAAAAAGAAATTGTAGCACTTTTCTAATGTCCCCCTAGGGGACTTGATCATGTGATCTTCAGATCGCTTCTCTCGTAGCCTGCAATGATTTTCCATTGCAGTCTATAGGAGATTTGCTATGTTGCTATAGAGTCCTGCCCCAGGGAGGAATTAAAAGTCAGTAATCATTGTTATCGCCAATCACAGACTTTGTCTCTTGGTGTCTGTTGTGTAAAACAGCAGAAACAAGGTGGCTATGGAGCCCTCTCAGCCTCTGAGTGAGCACCATCTTTAAAGACCCAACATCTGCCATATATGTATGGTGGATGTCGGTAAGGGGTTAATAATACTGAGTGGTAATTTCAGATGGCCTTGTCATACAGTATTTCTAAAGCAATATGCTAGTCCATGAGCTGAGCTGAGTGCTGCAGATCACACATACTCAGTCACTGTCCACAGCTAACTCTCTGCCTAGTGAATCTTGTTTCACAGCAGAACAGCCAATAGCTTCTTGAGGATGAGCGAAGCGAGCTTTGGATCCTAGATTCGAA
The DNA here is from genome assembly GCA_033119425.1 of Bufotes viridis. NCBI lineage: Eukaryota > Metazoa > Chordata > Amphibia > Anura > Bufonidae > Bufotes > Bufotes viridis. The sequence continues at coordinate 208,747,044 of CM065589.1, read as the reverse complement.
GTCGCTTTGCCCAAAACTTCGGTTTCATGCTGTACGGAGATCTGGCTCTGTACAGCATCAAAATGTATGGCCTCCGACGAAGCGAAGTCAGTTATTCCCGAAGTCTCGCAAGACTTTGGTGAATAACTTCGGTATTTGATTTTTAAAGTGGTACCTCGGAACTGATGCCGAGTTCGGATCCAAGTTTTAAAATGGTTTTCCAGTTTAAAAATCAAATACCAAAGTTATTCACCGAAGTCTTGTGAGACTTCGCTTCGTCGGAGGCCATACATTTTAATGCTATACGGAGATGGATCTCTGTACAGTATTAAACCGAAGTTTTGAGAGAAGCAACTTTGAATCTAGGATCCGAAGCTCGCTTTGCTCATCACTGAAGGAGACATTTTATTAGCTGTATTACAAGAAACATAGAAGAGAAAGCTATTTCTGTTAGTTGTTCTGCTGTGAACACAGGATCACTATGCAGATACCTGGCTGTGGAGAGTGACTGAGCATGTTTGACCAGCAGAAAACAGCTCAGCAGGTGGACTCGCACGTTGATAAACACTTTGAACACCAGGTGGCACCATACCATACACTGGATTGTTTATTTAACAGCCTGCAAATGGCTAATATGCTCCATTTTATGATCTGTAAATTAATATGATATGTAATGGTGGGTGAACTCTTTACATATCTTTTAATTCATTGTAAATGCCCTAATAGGGATTAGTAATCACAGTATCAGTAGAAAACAGTAACAATGCAAACTGTTAGAAAATGTAAAAAATATCTAGACTATTTAACAAATGGTAAACATAAGTGTTAATGCCGTTATAAAACACGCTGTTATGTGACAGATGCTGGTTAGACTTCACACGCTGTGTCACTTATAGCACAGAAATATAGACCAGAATCAGTCAGTTCAGCTTGAGCTTTCCTTATGTGAAATGTTTTCTGATCATGATCAGCTGAAAATCCATTGTGTTCTTTCTGCCCTATGTTATTCACAAGGAGAACAGGACCTTTTCCAGGATGGTGCACATACCAAAAAAGATAAGGAACGCCAGAATATGTATATGTGCATTCCATGGCTACAGGAGCTCCTTGGAGGACAAGCTGCGGAGCCGATGCCTGGTTGATGGACTGTGCGTTATTTCTTCCTGCAGATATGAAGAATTGTGAAGTCAACAGTTCTGCATTTCAAGTTTTTTCATCGTCTGAGGAAATCATTTCCTGCCTTCAACCTACCCTACAATTGTAAAGTTCTCCCCCTCAACATCTAACGTAGCAACAAAGATAAAAGCACTTGTGAGATTGTTATATCCTTCTAGTGTTATTTCTAGTGCGCTATTATATGCTTAACAGTTGCAGGGAAGGATTTGGCACTTCTGGGACCACAAGCAAAGTTATGTCTGGGGGCCCCCGTTGCAACTCCAAGCTCCACCCAGTTGAGCTAAGTTTACCCCCATCAGCCTGCTAACTTCAGCCCCTATAGTACTCAAGTAATAATAGTTCCCCCAGTAGTAATAATGCTCCTATAGTGCCTCCAGTAGCATGGGTGTAGGAACCCCCAAAAATCTGGGGGGGGGACAGCATTTTTACTCGCTGGGTATATTCTTATTCAGTAAACTACGAGTTGTTTATATTGTTAAATCTTAAGTGTGTGTGTGTGAAAAATCTTTTATATATAATTTACTTACAGTTCTGAAGACTCAGGGGTGCTGACTGGCTTGGCCTCAGGGGTGCTGGCTGGCTTGGCTGGGCAGAAGGAGTGTGGGAGACTCTGAGGCCTTTTTCTCCATCTGCTCCAGATCAGTGCTCTGGCAGCTGGGCTCCGGGCTGGAAGTTGGCACAATAAGAAAAAAATATTTTTCATTACACCTCAGGTCAGACCACCAATCAGACCCCCAATGTTAATCAGACCTCAGCTAACAGCCCCAATATGATCCCCAAAGTTAATAAGACCTCAGATCACACCTCAGATCAGACCCCAATATGAATGACCCCTAATCAGACCTCAGATAAGAGCCCCATACCTCATAGCAGCCCCCAGTGCCACTCCAGCAGCCCCCAGTGCCTCTCCAGCAGCCCCCAGTGCCTCCCATCAGCCCCCCAGTGCCTCTCATCAGCCCCCCACTGCCTCTCATCAGCCCCCCGAGGGCCTCTCATCAGCCAGTAATAACAGCCCCCCCTAATCATGTGCCAATGATAACAGCCCCCTATTATGTGCCAGTAATAACAGGCCCTCCCCATTATGTGGCAGTAATAACAGGGCCCCCCCATTATGTGCCAGTAATAACAGGGCCCCCCCATTATGTACCAGTAATAACAGGCCCCCCCAATCATATGTCAGTAATAACAGCCCCCAAACATGTGCCAGTAATATCAGCCCCCCCAATCATGTGCCAGTAATAACAGCCCCCCCCCAATCATGTGCCAGTAATAACAGGCCCCCCCGCAATTATGTGCCAGTAATAACAGGACCCGGCTCCCCCAATCATGTTCCAATAACACTTATACTTACCTCTGCCAAGCGATGCGATGCAGGCCTCTTCCAGCCTGTGTCCCACGCTGTATGGCTCAGGCGGTGCATGACATCATCACGCCGCCTACGCCGGCCTCTGATAGGCTGCCGGCCTAGACAGTGCCGGCAGCCTATCAGAGGAACAGGGAAGGGACACACCTTTCCTCTGCTCCTCCGCACAGCCTTCTGTTTGTATCGCTGTTCTGAGGACGGCGATACAAACAGATCAAGATGAGCCGGGCGCTTCCACAAGCACTCATCTTAGTGCCCCACCGCCGCACACATTGCCCCGCTGCCGCTGGGGGGATTTCACCAGACCTGTCCACCCCGCATGATTTCCTGGGGGGGATCTGTCCCTCCCATCCCCCCCACTTCCTACGCCCATGTCCAGTAGTAGCAATGACTAGTTGTGGGCGGCAGGGGCAATATCCGATTTTGCGATATTTGGCAAATATATGGGCAAATATTCGCCATGTATTCGTGAACTCGCAAATTCGCTAAAATCAAATCGCTAAAATCGCATCGCGAAAATCGGTATGTAAAATTAGCTTAATGCGCATGCGCAAAAGGGGCATGGCCTATGTTAAACTACTCAAACTTTGAGAAGATTGGAAAAGATGGTGGAAAGCAATTTTTGCGACAGTGAGGAAGAACTAGGGATGTTGGTAAGCTCTGACAACTATATTGCAGCCTTCTACAAGCTACAAGCAGGGAGGGATCAGTGTACTGTGTGAAAAAAAAAGCTATATATTCTAAATATTCGCGGATTCGCGAAGTGCTGATATTGCTGATGCAATACGAATATTCACGCTCAACACTAGTAATGACCCCTAAAATGCCCTCAGTAATAATAAGGACCATATACTGTATAATGCCCGTAGTAGTAATAATGCCTCCCCTATGCTGCCACCAGTAGAAAGAAGGTCTCCTTATTGTGCCTCCAGTAGTAATAACTCCCTACTGTAGTAGAGGCAAATGTGAACATAGCCTGAATTTGGCAAAAAGGATATCACTCCACACAGTGGCATACATAGAGAAGTAAGGGCCCGATAGCAAGGATCAAACCGCCCCCCCCCAGGACCGAAGGGTTTCTGCCTAAACCCTTTTCATTGACCGTTGGGCCATTTCTCCACTGCCTCATTAAAAGTTGTTCCTTTAGAGGGTAGAGTCCTGACCAAGTTTTCACCTCCAGGAGAAGAGGGGATGATCCCAACTAAGACTGGGCCCTGTCCTGCCCTGGGCCCCATAGCAGTCGCCTGGTCTGCCGCTATGGCAGTTACGCCCCTAACTCCACAGCCACTTGTAGCAATACACCTGTAAAATGGTATATTCACATGTGCCAAATTTATTGCAGAACATTTCTGCAACGGAAAATCATGTCCAATCATCCGGATGGATTTTTTTTGTGACAAGCGCATGAATTTCTGCAGTTCTTATTTAGATGAATTGTCAGCTGCAGATAAAGAAATAGATTGTCTGCATTTTGTGTATTCTACTTAAATAATAAATGAGCCCTATCTCATTGTTTATACAATGAAGGGAACACATGGTGGCCTGGTTCCTCTCATTGTATAAAGGTGTAATGTTAAATAAAGTTTTCTTACCTGACAACAGGGCAACAGTGAAGGCAACGGTCTTTTGATCGGGTGCCATCCTGCTTTCCTGGGATTGGTGGTCCTTGCAACGGTCCCCCACGAGCGGCAGGCTATAAAAGAAGAGGAACAACGGTTAATGCGCACTCACGGTGCAGAATTCATCTGATCCCACCCACCCTCCCCTGGATGTTTAGGGAAGGGTTCCTTCGCCGCGTTGTTCTGTTATGGGGTAAGTCGCTCACTAGTGAGTGGACATTGTGGGTTTGTATTTTGGTTAATAGTAATTTAGGTAAATAACAGAACATCGCGGCCTCTTTCTGCCACAAAAACTTATTGGTATGTTATTATTACTTATGAAGTTTAATAAATCAGTTATGAATATTGGAAGCGTAGTGTGGTATTTTAGATGGAAACTAGGCCACCATGTCCATTTTAGTTGCATCAGCTCTTTAGTAACTGACATTGTTTGTATTAAGCTCTTTCTGCCATCCTGTGTTTCTTCAGAATATTACATCTCAAAGCTTCAGTCATCTCAATTGTCATTGCCTTTCTTATAATGTGCTATCTGCTCAATCATTGTGGCGTGTATACTGTACATCTTCCATAGTTTTGTATGTTCTTACTGGTACATTATATTAACCCCTTAAGTACCAGGCCCATTTTTTTGTTTTGCTTTTGAATTTATTCCTCCCCACGTTCCAATAGCCATAACTTTTTTATTTTTCCATTCACATGAAAAAATCTAACTTTTCTTTGCATCACCATATTCTGACAGCCATAACTTTTTTATAAATCCATCCACAGAGCTCTATGAGTGAGGACCTGAGTGATACAATTTTTGATCACTGTTATTACATTCTTGGGGGGGAAAGGTGACAAAAAAATGGAAAATTGTGGTTTTCATATTTATTTATTTTTTTCATTATGGTGTTCACCGAACAGGATTTTTTTTTTAAATACTTTAATAGTTCAGACGTTTTGGAATACTTGATATGTTTATTTTTTTTAAGTTAATATATTTTTTATGTAAAATTGGAAAAGGGGGTGATTAAAACTTTAAATTTTTTTATGTTTTACTTTCTCTTTTTTTCTTTTTATTTATTAATAGGGTGAGTGAACCAGAACTGTAAAGTTCGGGTTCGTATTGAACTTTAGGGTTTTTGGTACCCGGACCCGAAACCCAAACATTTCCGTAAAGGTTTGGGTTTGGTGTTTGGCGATTTCTTGGTGCTTTTTGAAAGGCTGCAGGGCAGACAATCAACAAGCGTTTCACTAGTCTGCCCTTAGAAGCCATCACAGCCATGCCTACTAATGGAATGGCTGTGATTGGCCAAGACTAGCATGTGACCCAGCCTCTATATAGGCTGGAGTCACGTAGCGCCGCACGTCACTGTGCTCTTCTCAGTGTAGGGATAGGATGCTGCTGCTGCTGTGAGGGAGAGATTAGGAAAGAATTCTGGTCGGTGTACTTGGTGTTGTTCAATCTTCAAACTACATCGATTATTGAGGGTGCTATGCTACATTTTTGTACCCAGCCCTGAGCCCACTGACACTGAAAAATAACTTTTTATCCATCTGCTGGTTCGATGGGCATCGTCGGCCATATTTGCAAGTGCAGTGCACTTGCAACTGCATGTGAACTGCATGTGTGCCAGGGACATTACTTTAATTCTCTTCTGGTAGCTCAGTGGAGGACAAATTCCCTTTTTGGCCGGTCAAGTACCTCTGCGGCCTGCAGTGCATATCTGGCAGTGAAAATTATTCAATTACATTAGTCACATATTTTTGTGACCTAAAGCGATTTTTTATGTGTCTGCCACAGGAACTGCCTATCTGACAGTTCAATAAAACCTCTAAATACTGCAATTACCTTGCTGCTATAAAAAAAGCACACTTTTTTTGCTAGATAGTAAATTTACGGGCTATGCTGCATTTCTGATATTCCAATAAAACCTTAACATACTGCATTTACATAGTTGTTTGCAAAAACACAGTTTTTGAGCTAGATAGCACATTTGGATCCTACGCTGCATTTCTGACAGTCCAATTAAACTGTTAACTTCGGCTGTTACATTGTTGATTGGAAAATTCACATTTTTTGTGATAGTGAAGTAATTATATTGAATTGCTCCGTTACACTGTTGTGTGACATAAAGAAATTTATTATATTTATGACACCGACACTACCTTACTGTTAGTGAACTTAATTGTTGACTATTGGCAGTTAAATTGTCACCTGAGATAAACCATCTGTTAGTTTGGTGGGTGAACGCAAATAATGAGAACGTCAAATAAGGGACGTGGCCCTGGTCGTGGTGCTGCTGGTGTTGGTGGAGCTCCTGTTGCAGGGAGAGGACGTGGTCGATCTGTGCTAGCTACACGCCCAAATGAAACACCTGCCTCAGGTGTGCATAGATGACAGAGCCTTCAGCGTTATTTAGTAGGCCCGAATGCCTCTCTACGAATGGTGAGGCCAGAACAAGTACAAGTAGATTCAGTGGCTGACAGTGCCATTGTCTCCCACCTGGTCCACTGCTGAAAGCTCAGAGTTGGCACCTGCAGGCCATGGGCATCTATCTAGCAGCTCACCCCCTTGCAAATCAGCCAAGCAGTCTGAGCCCCAAGTCATGCAGCAGTCTCTTATGCTTTTTGATGCGTCTGCTGGCAGGGTTTCCCAGGGCCATCCACCTAGCCCTGCCCCAGAAGTGGAAGAGATTGAGTGCACTGATGTTTGAGGATGAGGACATGGGAAGACTGCCGACGATGCCGTTCTCAGCGTTACTATCCCACTTCTATGTCTCCTTGAAAAAATGTTTTGGGCGATGATGGAAGAGGATGTGTCACAGGAGGAAGAGGAGGAGGAAGAGGGATCATTTCCACAGTTATCAGGCCAGTCATTCAGAAGTGGCTCAGATGGTGGGTTCCTGCACCAACATAGGCCAGGTACACAATTGTCCAGCCAGGGAACAGTTCTGGAGGATGAGGAGGATGAGGAGGAACCATGTTCACAGCAGGGCGGAACCCAAAGCAGATCAGGGCCATCACTGCAGCATTGCTGGGGGGATACCAAGGACACAGATGATACACCTTCTACAGAGGACAGCTTGTTGTTGCCTCTGGGCAGCCTGGCACACACGAGCGACCACATGCTGCAGTGCCTGAGCAACGACCACCGAGTTGCCCACATTATAACTTGTGCTGATTACTGGGTGGCCACCCTGCTGGATCCCCGTTACAAGGACAATGTGCCATCCTTAATTCCCTCACTGGAGCTTGATTGGAAGATGCGCGACTACAAGCGCATGCTAGTAGACGCGCTGCTGATGGCATTCCTACCTGACAGAGGGGGTTCAGTGGAAGCACAAGGCAAAGGCAGAGGAGGAGGAAGAGGTCGCCAACGCAGCCTGGGCACCACCAGCACCTCAGAAGGCAGGGTTAGCATGGTCGAAATGTGTAAAAGCTTTGTCCCCACGCCACAACAACCAGCACCACCAGCTGATATCCAACGTCTTAGCAGGAGGCAGCATTTTAGCAACATGGTGGAACAGTATGTGTGCACATGCCTACACGTACTGACTGATAGGTCTTCCCCATTCAACTTCTGGGTCTCCAAATTGGGCACATGACCTGAGCTTGCCCTTTACGCCTTGGAGTTGCTGGCCTGCCCTGCAGCCAGTGTATTGTCTGAACGTGTATTTAGCATGGCAGGGGGCGTTATTACAGACAAGCGCAGCCGCCTGTCTACAGACAATGTGGACAAGCTTAAAATGAACCAGGCATGGATCCCACAGAATAGACATGTATACCGGCCTCACACAGCCATTGTTATACTCCAGCCCACATTCTCTTTGTTTTATTTTATATATTCCACAATGTTTTGTGGTCTACCCAAATTAAATTAAATAAATAAACTATTTAAAAAAAAAAGTGTTAGCTAACTCCTCCTACCCCACCGCCTCTTCCACCTACACCGCCATGTTAATCTACATCGCCACGTCCGCCGCCTCCTTAACCACCTACTCCATATGGACCTTCTCCTCCAAGTTCAAGATTATTATTTTAAATTTTTATTTATTTTATTTTAAGTCATTTCCCTATACACATTTGTTTGCAGGGCACTTGTCATGCTCTTACCCACATTTTGCTGCCTTTTGCAGCCCTATAGCCCTTTCCTTCACTCTTTTAGAGCCATTTTAGTGCCCCAAAGTTTGGGTCCCCATTGACTATAATGGGGTTCGGGTTCGGGGTCAGGTTCGGGTCCTGAACTCTAACTTTGCGAAGAAGTTCGGCCGAACCCGAACTTCCAGGTGTTCGCTCAACTCTGTTTATTAACCATTAGCCCCCTTAGGGGGCTACAACCTAGGACCTATTGATCCCTTGCCCTATTTACCCTATTAGAGATCTATCAGGGTGAATTGGGTTTTTAGACTGTCCCTTCTGCCCTGTGCTTTGTGCACCCTCCATATGTAAACCACTCAGATGTGTGGTCAGCATTGACTGTGAGACCTAATGGGCTAAGCGACTAAGATCAGAGTTATCTGGGCTCTTGTGGTGATCAGGCCTTTCTGACCACCGTGCCGGACATGTACGGTGCATTGCAGGAAGTCCTAAAGCACCGTACATGCACAGAAAATCATGGGGACAGGTTAAAAAAATGTTCATTTTAGTTTAAATTTTTAAATTTCTATTGTTCAAAAAAATAACATTAACCATTCATTAGTTTTGGGAGCAGACAACAAAATACAGTATTTTGCAGTGGTAGAGGGATTCTATGGAGCGGGCTGCTGCAGTGTGAATTGGGTTTTTAGACTGTCCCTGCTGCCCTGTGCTTTGTGCACACAGCAGTAGAAAGCTTACCATGGCAGCCATGGAAGGTTTCAGCAGCGTCCAGGCTGCCATGGTAACCAATCAAAGCCCTGCAATTTCACTGCTGGGACTCCGATCGGAAGGCAGAGGGAGCCACATGCTTCTAACTCCACAGGGGTTAAATGATGGGGTCCAGCAGGATTATCTTCCACCCTTCATAGCAGCTGGGTGCCACCTGTATGATACAGCCAGCACCAGTCACATATGGAGCAGGCTCACTGCAGCAGCCTGCTCCATAGAATCCCTCTACCACTGCAAAGTGGTTTACATATGGAGGGTGCTTCCCCAGTATCTCGTCACTAGAAGGTGTCAATGGTTCATATGGCAGCCAGAACTCTTAGAAATAACTCTGGGTCTGACATGTAGGCATGTAGGCATGTAGGCAGTCTTGTCACAGATCCTACCGAGAAACTTTCCTGTGGGCTGATTTGTATGGTATTAGTATTTTCATGGGTACTGTATGACACTATTTATTCTGCTGTGTAGTATTTGGGGTGTTGGGGAGCACACCGGGCACAGGATATGGTTGGAATAGCAGCAGGATGATGCTGTTGGGGATCTAGGATGGGAGTTTGTGTTGAGCAGGTGGGGAGGATGAAGCAAAATTGAGAAATCTAAGATGTCTGACTGTGTGGCAAACTCTGCAGAGATGAGAAGTGGTAGACAAAAGGTCTGCAATTGGTAGTCCGGGTCTCACCTCTCCTGTCTTCCATATTTTAATTACAGTCAAGTTACAGCCACCATAGAGGAGCAGCTTCTGGGAAGTATTTTGTACTGCACTATTGTATTTGATTCTGCTGGGATGGCGTGGTGTGCTGGCCTATTGTATTGCACACTCTGTCGTCTTGTGCTGACCCCATGTTCTTTCATGGGCTTCCATGACTGGGAACCTAACAATATCACAATAGCCTCTCCTGGGCATAAAGTCCACCATTTTTAAGGAAGTGTAGGATCCAGATATGCTGTGGTATACTCTATTTAAAAGCCTTGGACAGATGGGCAGGGGTGCACTGTCCAAGTTGAGGCAGCTACTCCCCGTATGTACACAATTCTGATATAAAATGTGTATAGAGCTTTACATTTTCATATACAGTAAGTATGGCAGAAATACAATTCAGAATAATCCATGCATCCAGTGTTTGCATGTGGAGCAGGGTGCTGCTACATCTACTGTTTAATTGATTTTGTAGGTCAGCCATGGCAGTGTGCATCTGCACATTACTACATATTTTTTGGTGGTGCTGATCTAATTTTATTTTTTATATTGTATATTTGGTGAGTGGCTGCCTCAGTTTGGACCATACACTCCTGCCCATCTGCCCAGGACTTTAAATAGAGTATGTTGTATCTGCATCCTTCACTGCCCTGAATATTGTAGGCTTTATGCCTAGGAGGGGCAATTCTAATAATATTAGGTTCCCATCTGTAGAAGTCACCTTGTTGCTGGTCGATGAGCCTGACACAATTTGGATTAAAAAAAATTATGAAAAGAGCTTCAAAATTACTATGGCATGTAGGCCTTTATTCATTTGCAGTATCATAAATCCTGTGCCAGATTTTTCCAAAGTTTCTTCCGTTCACCAAAAGTTTGTCCGTGCCCTAGAATTTTGTCTATGGGCTTAAAATTCCATCCATGCACCAGAAGGGAGCTTATCTGTATCTGCAGTATAGTACTGGGGAGCACGGTGATCACATTACTGGGGGTGGCAGGATGGGGTGTTCAAAAAGTGGGAAGGATGATAGAAAAGTAGTATCTAAGTTGTCTGTGTATCAAACTCTGCAGAAACAAGAAGTGGCTCAAAGAAATCATCATGGCCTTCTGGTCCGAATCGAGAAGAGGAAAGAGAATGCCTACATCAGAGGACACTAGTGTTGAGAGATAATATTCGCAATGCGAATTTTAATCTCGAATATCGTGATTTTGAGATTTTGTGAATATGTTGAATGGATGACCCCATATTCGCAATTACGAATATTCGCTCTTCTTAAGATGGATAGTGAGTGATAGGGAAACCGTATTGAAAATAATAATTCCCCCAACCTTAATTGCTTTCTATAACAATTTCCACTATTCCTGTCAGAGTAAAGTCTTAATAGGTAAAAACTGTCCTGTGAATGTTCGTCACTTGAATATTCGCATTAATCTATTCGTGGTTTGTAGTCCCTTTCTTACCAAGCGTTAACAGGTTGTGTCAGACTCCAGTGCGCTGCATGTATTGCGAAAATATGTATATGTCTTTTTCGCACCTTTCCATCCGCACAAATGACTCCCGCCATTTCAAGATTTCAATACATGTAAAGCTGTTTAAACGTTATTAATAACGAATAGATTCTATGCGCACGCGAATATAACTTGAAAAATTTATCACAAGTCATGAAATTTAATGCGAAATAACGAATATTGCAAAATCGCGAATATATGACAAAGATGATGCAAATTATTTGTCAAATATCGCAAAATCGAATATGGGTCTTTGCGATTATAACTAGAGGACACATCACTAGATGCAACAGGTACGTAGCTCTGTGTTCTCCTGTATGTTTGGTAGCGAGGAATGTAACTTTGATAGTAAAAGTCATCCATCATGGGTCCTAATGTGATGTCTGTCTTTTTGGACAGGAAGATTAGTGCTGCATACTGTTTTCCACATTGCTTAGAAACTGCCCTTGTTTCTACTGTGTGTGTAAAGGAAGATGTGATCTCGTGCAGTTATGTGACAGGTGAGCTATCAGATTTATTCACTGTGTCGTTCACAGCGCAGTAATATAGACCTGAGTCAGTCAGTTCAGCTTCAGCTTTCTTCATGTGGTATGATCCCTTGTTCTTATCATGTTCGGCTGTAAATCCATTCTGCTCTTCTCCTACTGAACTTTGTAATAGGAGAACCGGAGCTTTACCAGGAGGCTGCATGTACCAGAAAAGATAAGGGTAGCCGGAAACTTTATATGTACATTCGAGGAATACAGGAGCTCCTTGGAGGACCAGCTGAGGAGCTGCTGTCTGGTCTACAGACTGTGCATTATTTCCCCCTGTTAATATGGAGACTTCATTAGCGCAGATCAGACATTATACGTATTAGTGTTATAGATACACAATAGCTACAATTTTCTTATATCATTGTATGTACTGAGAAGTATGCAGTATGTATGTGATGGACCATACCTACTAGAAGTATCCCAGAGAGGAGAAATCTGATGAAGACATCCATGCTTCAGTTAGCTGAGCTTCTACTGTCTTATATGTCTATAGGTTCTGTAGTTCAAGTGAAGTTAGAGATGTCTCTTCGCTTTATGTCATCTGTATCACTTCCTGTGTTCTCCTCCTTCTAGCTAAGCTGTTCTCTTCTTATTTAGAGACGTGCAGGCATCCTTAAATAGGACCTCTTGACAGGTCTGATTTAGTAACTACTTGAACTCCCCATGTAATATCAATTCTGGAGCAATGTTTCATATAACTCTTTTATTGCTACTGGAAGCTGATAAATGAATAGTTAACAGTTTAATATAATAAATAGTCCAAGTGGGTGTTACCAGTTTGGGGGGGTCCCTGCACAGTCTGACATTATCCAATCAGTGCTGCCAGTATCAGACTGTGTAGGAAAACAACCCCAAGTGGTAACACCCAGGAGGACATATATTGCAGAGTGCTGACCACTCACCAAGAATAAATGGAATAATAGAGGGGTGGCACAACATAGCGTTATATGAAAAGATGGACCAGAATTTTTATTTATGGTGAATTCAAGCATTTACGATAACAGACGTTAGGAGAGGTGACCAGTTGCATCCTTGCTTAGTTTACATTATGCTTCAAGTGATTGGAAGATGAAGGTGTAATTACGCTGCACCGCCGCTACAATCTAGATGACATGCAGGTAATTGTTGAACAGGACGCCACGCTGACATGAGCACTGCAGACTCTTCAAACTGATCAGCAAGTGTTCCGGGAAGTGGACTCCCAATGATCTGCTATGGATGACGTATCCTGAGGATAACTCATCAATGTTTGTAACCGGAGAACCCCTTAACCCCTTCCCAATGGAGTGATTTTCCTTTTTTTAGTCTTCATTATTTACATCCTGCCTTCCAGGAGTAAAAACTTGTTTATTTTTCCTTTTGCATAGCCACATGAGGGCTTGTTTTTTGCAGGACAAGTTGTGCTTTCTAATAGTACTATTTAATATTGCATATAAAGTAGCGGGTTAGAATTGGAAAAAAATGAAATTCTGCCATTGTTTTATGGGTTTCTTTTCTATGGTGTTTCCAATGCAGTAAAATGTGTCTACTTCATTCACCAGGTTATTACGATTCCAACTATACCATAGTTTTATAGTTTTTCTTGTGTTTTAATACAGAAGAAAAAATAAAAACTTTAGAAAACCGAGTAACTTTTTCTTTGCATCGCTATATTCTGACTCCATACATTGAAACATACCCTTAGCTGTATTACAGGGAACACAAGCTATTTCTATCAGTTGTTCTGCTGTGAACACAGGATCACTATGCAGATACCTGGCTGCGGAGAATGACTGAGCATGTTTGACCAGCAGAAGTAGAACACAGTAACAAAGACATCTGTAGGAATCTTTCCTATGAAGGATACGTTAAATATCCAGACTATTTTATAGATTACATATGGTAAACCCTAGTGCGAATGATAAAACACACAGTTATGTGACAGATGCTGGTTAGACTTCACACGCTGTGTCACTTATAGCACAGAAATATAGACCAGAATCAGTCAGTTCAGCTTGAGCTTTCCTTATGTGAAATGTTTTCTGATCATGATCAGCTGAAAATCCATTGTGTTCTTTCTGCCCTATGTTATTCACAAGGAGAACAGGACCTTTTCCAGGATGCTGCACATACCAAAAAAGATAAGGAAAGCCAGAATATGTATATGTGCATTCCATGGCTACAGGAGCTCCTTGGAGGACAAGCTGCGGAGCCGATGCCTGGTTGATGGACTGTGCGTTATTTCTTCCTGCAGATATGAAGAATTCATTATGACCAATACAAGAATGGATGAAGAGGAAAAGAAAGAAGAGTAGCTTTATCCTCACTAGTACTTCATGTACTTACTTCTACAATAGGGGACCTCTTCTGGTCCAGAAAATACAAGTATTTAGTGGTATACTTACCTACCAGAAGTATCCAACAGAGAATTATTCTGACATCCATGTTCTGTGCTTTGATTTGTCGATTGATAATTGTGAAGTCAACAGTTCTGCATTTCAAGTTTTGTCGTCATCTGAGGAAATCATTTCCTGCCTTCAACCTACCCTACAATTGTAAAGTTCTCCCCCTCAACATCTAACGTAGCAACAAAGATAAAAGCACTTGTGAGTTGATTATACCCAGCTACTGTAATTTCTGGTTCACTTTTTATATACTAAATACTGTAGTTGCAGGGGTGGATCTGGCACTTCTGACGCCACAAGCAAGGTTATGTCTGGGGGCCCCCATCTCATCCAAGCTCCACCAGGTCGAGCTAAGTGCACCACCATCACCCCACTAACCCCTGCCAGTATAGTGCCCCATTAATAATAATGCCCTCCCATAGTACCTCCGGTAGTCATAATGCCCCTATAGTGCCTTCAGTAGTAGTAGTAAAGAACCCCTATAGTGCCCTGAGTAATCATAAGGACCCCTAAAGTGCCCTCAATAATCATAAGGCCCCCATATAGTTCCCTAAGTAGTAATAAAGTCCCGTTATAGTGCATCAAGTAGTAATAAGGCCCCCCTATAGTGCTCCTAGTATAAAAAAGGTCTCCCTATTGTGCCTCGAGTAGTAATAATGCCCAACTTTAGTGTCTCAGTAGTAACAATGCATCAGTATAGTGCCCACAAGGTAGTAAAGAAAATTAAATCAAATACCTCCTGACCACTGACGCTATTTGGGTCTGCACACAGCAGTTTTAGTCTGGCCAATTCTTGGCATATTTGCTAGATTGTGTCTGGATCTCTGCCATTCCCTATTATAGTTAATAGGGCCAGATAGCAATCATGTTGTTTCTAGCAAAGCCGGATCCAGAGAGACATTCCCTGCTAGAACAGTCTGTCAGATCCCATGAACGCGAGTTTAAAACTAGCCTTATGTGATGCATTGTATACTGTTATATATTGCACCAGTATAGTGTGTATGAATGGCAAACCCAGGGTTAATCACCCTGGCTCAGCCCTTGTTGGGTTAAATGTGGGCTGGCCTCACCCCTAATCTTTAGGAAGAGTATAGTAAGACATTAGAGAGTATGGAAGCTGTGCCTTGTGATCATTCTTCTAGGGGCTTAGGTTTCATAGACTAACAGATCTCTGCAAGAGCTACAGAAAGAGATAAGTAGCGAGAAATGGAGAACTTGGAATTTGCATGGCCAATTCTAGGAGTCAGTAAGGTAATCTGCTACTACAGCCATTCAGACCTTACTGTTATGGAGGGATACTATTAAGAAACCCTTCACACTGAGACACATTATACTTTCCATACATGCCTTTAAAGCCCTGTATCCCATAGTGGACACTACAGCCATTACTGCCAGTATACTTTTGCATGCCATAGATTCTACTAAGAAAGACTTTAGCAAGCTAGAGAGGAAAGAGGGAAATCATGCCCTTCCTTGCCTCAATCCACACAATGCTTTCTGAGAGAGAATTGCACTATGTGCAGTTGGAAATGTGTTTTCCTATAATTGGATGTACTACAACTCCCATTTTGCACTACAGTAAAGATAGACTTCTTCTAACTCTGGCCTGGTTTCTGGCTTCTGTAACATATGCTGGCTATTGTGCTGTACATGAACTGCTATGCACCCATCTAAACACCTAACATCAAGGGTACCCCATCAGGCACAAGCCCCAGAATTAGTGTGTGCCCCCTGAGGAAAAATAGGGTTCCCCTTCCTTATGCTGGACTGGCACAAGGGAGCCTAGAGTGCAACAGTGAGAGGACAGCCACAGCAATTACTACTCCCACCCTCTGTTTCAGCTCCTCACTGGTCACTGCAACAGTAACAGCTTCATTTGGATATGAGGCTTTAAAATGTCTAGCATATGTATAGGATGTAAATATATAGGAGTACTGCCTGGGATAGACAAACATTGGAGGTTTATCATGAATGCTTCTGATGGCATAACTTGTAAGTGGTTTTACATTTGTCATATAATGAAATGGAAGATAGAGAAGAAATAAGAAACCCTATAAACCTCTTCCCTGTTGTTTTCTTCTGTACAAATCTAAGGCACTGTTCACATTTGCATCATTACCTGTTTATTACAAAAATAACAAAGCAGTCTGATCTGTCACACAGCAAATACTGCCAGCGCCGGATGGGAGGGCCCGGGGTTTAGCACTGCTCTATTCTTCCCATCAACTCTAACAAAATTTGTGATGGAGGCAAATGTGAACATAGCCTGAATTTGGCAAAAAGAATATCACTCCACTGCCACTTTCAGCAAAGCTCCTACAAAATGGTATATTCACACGTGCCAAATCTATTGCAAAACATTTTTGCAACTGAAAATTATTTCCAATCATCCTAATGGATTTTTTTTTGTGACAAGCAGGGGTGTAGCTATAGGGGGTGCAGAGGTAGCAGTCGCTACCAGGCCCTGAAGCCTGAGGGGCCCAAAGACCCTTGTGCCACATAAGTAGACACTGGTATTATAGAAAGTGCATGCAGGTCAAGTTACCCCTCTGGCTGGAGGGAAGGGGTTAGGTCAAGAATTTGGCAAGGGACGGGGGTGTGGGGGGTGTTTCAATTTTTTCCTCAGGCAGCATGAAGGCTGGCCCAAAGCACTGAGGGAAGGGGGGCCCAAGCTGAACTCTTGCACCGGGGCCCATGAGCCTTTAGCTACGCCCCTGGTGACAAGCACATGAAGTTCTGAAATTCTTATTTAGATGAATGGTCAGCAAATATACAAATATAACAGAGAAGATGGTCTGTGTGTATTTTGCATGTTCTACTTATACAGTGTCAGGGTTGCCAACCGTCTATACATTTTTGGATAGTCCGTAAAAATAGGTGATTTTTTTCCTGTGTCTGTGAAAAAAAATAGATGTGTCATTAATTTTCTTTTAACCTGACGGTACTTTACTAGATTATTTTGGTGGTAATTATCATTTTACAGCTCACAGTGAATGTTGGTGATGAGTTCTTATTAGTATATTGAGCTATAGACATGTGTTACTTATAAAATCTTTATCATTTTTTATGGTTTTCCAATTTGTACGTAAAAAATGTTGGCCATCCGTGAGTTTGGGAAACGTTGTCCAGATAAAAAGAAAACTTCTGGTTGGCAACCCTGTACAGTGTCTATTTTCATATTTTAGTTGCATCAGCTCTTTATTGTTAAGTGACATTGTTTGTATTAAGCTCTTTCTGCCATCCTGTGTTTCTTCAGAATATTACATCTCAAAGCTTCAGTCATCTCATTGTCATTGCCTGTCTTATGTACTGTCCGCTTGATCATTGTGGGGCAGGGGCATAGCTAAAGGCTCATGGGCCCGGTGCAAGAGTTCAGTTTGGGCCCGCTTCCCTCAGTGCTTTCTGGCCAGGGGCAAGGAACAACATGGTCTTCGTGCTGCCTGAGGCAAAAATTGAAACATCAATCCCCCAAACATCAATCCCCCAATGCTAAATTCTTCTGTGTTTCGTTGTCTGCTCCCAAAACTAATGAATGGTTAACATGTTATTTTTTTAAACAATAGAAATTGAAAAATGTCAAATAAAATACGCTCTGGTAGACACTTTGTAGCTGTGTCGGAAGCAGCGACACAGACAGGATAAAGTCCAATTTAATTGTTTTTATTTTACACTTAAATATTCAAAGAACAACATAACCTTAACTAATAGGCTTAAACAAACCAAACCCTGCTCGGCTGAGTCAGTAGCTAATACAACAAGACAGTCCCTGACTATACGGGGGACCGGCTACCCGGCTCACAGGTACAAAGAGTAAGTATTGGGTGGCACATGCAATACCTTCTTTAGTTCAGTAGTCAGCTTCTCCAGGGATGGCCACACTGCTCATCTCTACACTAAGCTTTAAATTAGGCCCTAATGAGTCATTAGTAATGACCCATATGACTCTCAGCAGTGGGCTATGGAAGCCCAGGACCGAAGCCCGGGTGGAGTGAGCGTCCCGCTGCCAACCTCACTCACTCCAGTACATATTTTACAATTTTATGTTAGCTAATGTTGAGCACGAATATTCGAATAGCAAATTTTTTTAGCAAAAATCTACACTTTGCAAATTCGTGAATATTGCGAATATAGAGCTATATATTCGCTATTTCGAATATTCGTTTTTTTTTTTTTAAAGTTGTAAATCCTTGTTGCTCTCTGGTTGTCTAACTTGTCTTCCCACTTCCCAAAAGTTGTTCTTACCTGTCCAGAGGATTCTTGGCTCCCTGCCCGCTCCAGTCAATGCCCGTTGCCGCTTCTGCCGACTTCCCATGTGCATGGGAATGCCTCCATGCTATTATGTGTTAATCTTAGCTTTTGGTTATGTGAACATATGCCTTATCAGTCTTTTAATTAGATATCGGCAGCTTGCGTTCCATAGTCAGGAACTAGTAGTCACGTGTAGGCCGTGCTCCCGATCATGTGACTGGAAATGACGTCAGTATTTCTAGTATCTCCGGCGTCTGTCCGATTAACATATTACCCGGGACTAACATGCACCTCATCATCATGACGCTAAGGTAAAACACCTATTAGCAACACTCGTGTGACGTTGCATATCGAACTATTGGCTGCCAATTATGTCAATCATTTCTGAGTCAGAAGGGGTGTAACTGTGTGAAGTGACGCCAAAATATCCCTTATTTAAACTCTGCTCTAACAGATGGAGGGTGCACATCATCAGCCATTGCCAGCATATAGCCACCATCTTTTGGCTATGTTAATTGGAACATCCACAAGTCCCCTGATGAACCAAGGATCTCTGACCTGGGGAAACGCGTCGGGACATATTAATATCTGGGACATTTAATTGTCCAAAGAACTATTCGGGAGTCAAACAGCCAACTGAAAGCACGCATCTTAGGGTCACAGAAGGGTAAGACAAGGGTTTAGCCAGCGAGAGGCGGGGTCGCCCCTTTCGGGGCGGGTGCTCTGCCTGTAGGCAGGGGTAGACATCTGAGGGTATTACTAAGGAAAATATGTCCTCCCAACCTCACCTGAAGCATATCTATATCTATAAGTGATCTACAAAACTGTAAGTGCTATATCTCTTACCTATATAATATATAGATGCTATCAGTAAGTCTTGACTCACCTCTAGTCTGGCTTTTTGTTTATTAATGCAAATTGATTATTGGGATTTTTTTTTAAAATTATTATCAAGTAAAAGTTATATTATAAGTTGGAATGCTGTAATTTCTGTGATAGTAGAATATAACGAAGATTGAGAATATAGAGCTATATTCGTTATAATAGTTATATTCTAGCAAGCCAACCATTAGAAACCCAGCTGTAGGTTGAATTCGCAATTCGAGTAATTCAGGTTATATTAAATGCATTGCGAATTCAACTTAGAGCTGAGTTCCTAATGGTTGTTGCTATAATATAACGAAGATTGAGAATATAGTGCTATATTTGTGATATTTGTTATATTTTAGCAATACAACTATTAGGAACACGGCTCTAAGGTGAATTCGCAATGCGAACATATAAATTCGCGTAAAATTCGCGATATATAGAATAATGACGAATATTCAATTTCGACGAAGATATGACGAATATTCAATCGAATATTCGTGAAATATTGCGAAATCTAATATGGCACCTCCCGCTCATCACTAATGTTAGCTAGACAAAACAGGCTATCAACCCTGCTTATCCTGTGTCTGGGTTCACCCTTCAGTTCCCAGAGACACACCCAAGGCTTACCACAATTAGTTTAACCGCTTCCACGGCAGATATCAGTTCTCCAGAACTATACCCTTCTCACAGCCTCCTATTCTGTAAAGTTTATGAATGGTCCTAAATTCCAAAACTAGCACTACTTACTATGTCACTAGATGAAACCCCTAAAGGCTATAGTTTCCATTATGAGGTCACCTCTCAGGAGTTTACTGGAACCCTAGAGGCTCTTCAAAAGCAACATGGTAGCTGTAAACCAATCTACCAAAAAAGGGTGGTCTTTCCCTTTTGAGCCATGCAGCGTACCCAAACAGTAGTTTACGTCCATGTTTATGGCATCTATGTAACCAGTAGAACTGCATAACAATTTAAGGGGTGTCCTTCTCTACTGGGCTCAGCATATTGGGCATGCAACGTCATATTTCCTCAGGATAGGCCATGTCTATCTGATTGGTGGGGGTCTGACACCCCGCAATCCTTACCAATCAGCTGTTCAGCAGCAATTTAGCGCCAGAGCTACACGGCTCAGTCCACTTTGTAATGGGCAAAAATGCTTATTGAATTGCTGCTCCAGCTCCATCCACCACACGGCAAATAAAGCTATGTAGTTTTGTAGTGATGAGCGAACCTGTGGAAGTTCGGTTTCCTCGGGTTCGGTAAACGAAGACAAACCAGAACCCCATTGAAGTCAATGGGGACCCAAACTTCACTTTATTATTTTCCGTTATAACATGGTTATATTGGAAAATAACAATACTTAAAGGGTTTCTGTCACCAGAATTATCTCTATTAAACTGGCTGACATTATGCATGTGCTAACTCTGCTATTCTTGTGTTTATTCATGCCCCTTTTACTGCACAATTCCACAATTCTAACTTTTATAATATGCAAATTAGCCTCTCGGAGCAGGAGGGGGGGGGGGTTCCTTGCTCCAGCTCTTGCTCCTGCTCCTAGAGGCGCAGTTCTCCCCCCTCATTCCACCCCATGCCAGTCCTGATTGGCAGGCCATAGTTCATCTCCACCTGCCGGCCCTGTGTGTTGGGTAAATCTCGTGCCTGCGCCGTGCTGTTTACCCAGCAAACAGGGCCAGCAGGAGAAGACGAACGCTGGCCTGTTAATTAAGACTGGCAGGGCGTGGAATGAGATGGGAGAACTGAGCCTCTAGGAGAAGGAGCAATGCCCTCACCACCGCTCCTAGAGGCTAATTTGCAAATTATAAAATTGCACACGGCCGTTGTGGTTCCGTTGCCGTACTGCAGCCAACTACGGTGGGTCCGCAATACACAGGGCACCGGTCTGGTGCACTCCGCATAACGGATGTGGACCCATTCACTTGAATGGGTCTGCAATCACAGAGATGTAGAACGGAAGCACGGAACGGAACCACACGGAAGCACTATGGAGTGCTTACGTGGTGTTTCTGTCCGTGCCTCCACACCGCAAAAAAATAGAACTTGCAAGAGGCATTAAAATTGTGCAGTAACAGGGGCATGTATTCTCATGTACTCTAATGAAAGCATCATCTTTTGACCGCACAATCCCGGAATCCATTTGTTCTGCAGTAAACTGTTATCTGACTTACAGAATAAAGCAATTTATATGGATAAACACTGATAAAGATTGTCCGCAGTGATTATATCTGCTTATACAGGCCAAGTATAGAGGTTTCACTAGGGATAAATTGCTATTATAACAATCAGAGTCAGAATAGTCAGATGCATAGGATTCCTACAGCCTGCCGTGTATATGTGTGTGCCTAATCTGCAATCAAGCTCAGTGCCATCCGCCATCTTGTGAAAGCACATGGTCACACAAGCTTACTGCACTTCAAGTGAATGTTGAAAGCTGTTTCTCTACATTGAACTGTGTTACCCCACCTGTCTAAGCTGCTGTTCGTCTTCTTAAAGAGACAGTACCATTTTTCACAAAACCATAAAAAATGTCTAGACAAGGCTCAGAACACTCTTTTATGGCTAAACCAACGCTATAAGCATAATAAATGCGCCGCACAGACCTGTGAGTTACCAGAAGAAGGAGCACCTGGCGGCCACAGCGCATGTAAGTATAATGCTGCTGACTGACCATGGCAGCCAGGACTTCAGTAGCGTCCTGGCTGCCATGGTAACCGATCGGAGCCCCAGCATTACACTGCCGCTGCCACCAATGATGGGGGGGAGGGCGCAATGCCCACCAATGATTTTAATACTGGGGAGGGGGGGAGGGCGCACTGCCCACCAATGATTTTAATACTGAGGAGGGGGGAGGGAGGGCGAACTGCCTACCAGTGCAAACATTATAGAAACATTCCCGCCACCCGACCTCTGACAGTGAGCTGTTGTCCGCACAATTAACCCCTCAGGTGCCGCTGATGGCAGCGCCCTATCAGAGGTGTGTCCCCATTACTATGGGAATGCCTCCTGAAAACTCAAACCCGAAAAAGCGGGCTTTTTTTTGGGAACCAGACACCCTCTCCTCTTTTGAGCTGGGGGTGCCTGGGGTTCTCCCATTGACTTACATTGTGCTCAATGGCAAACGAGCACATGCAGTGTGCGGCCGAATACTCAGCTGAACACGTACATGGCGATGCTCGAGTCGAACACCAGTTCGGCCAATCATGCTCGCTCATCACTAACTCTAATGACCAGCCAGCTAAAATAAGAGACTCTATAAATCACCTATTTGCTGCATATATACGCTACCAGCAGCTGTCTGCAAAATACTCAGCTTTCTTGCTGGACTCTAATATAGAGGATTCTTCAGCAGAACTGACCAGGACTGATGCACTGAACCAACAAAAGGGATCTCGCAGTGCAAAATGCTAAGTTTATGGCAGAACTCCGCATTACTCAACTGCAGGAGACTAGATCTCACAAATACAACTCAATAAAACACACTGCACTTTCTTCTAAATCCTCTTGTTCCAGAAGATCAACATTAAGCGACAAGCTAATAGAGGCCTGCGCTGATGCCGAATCCAAAAAGGCGCAAAGCTCATTTACCAGAAAGCAAGCAGAGGTGAAAGCACACAGGGCAGCTCAACAAGCAGAGATGGAAGCTCAAAGGGTAGCTCAACAAGCAGAGATAGAAGCTCAAAAGGTAGCTCAAGAATCAGAGATGGAAGCACGCAGGGCAGCTCAACAAGCAGAGATGGAAGCTCAAAGAGCAGCTCAACAAGCAAAGATGGAAGCTCAAAGGGAAGCTTATCAAGCCAAGATGGAAGCTCAAAGCAAAGCTCTCCAAGCAGAGGCAGATTCCCAAATAAAGATTCTGCAAATGGAAGGAGAAGAAGCAGCTTCTCTAGCAAGGCTGAAAGTCCTTGAACAAGCAATGGGTCAAAGTACTAATTTAGACTACCTTTTCCCAGCAGAACTGGAAGACCAGCTGAACGCACCAGTGAATACATTCTAAAGCATAACATCTGCAAAGATTCAGAGTCATCTCCTGTACTTCCTACTAACAACACTGTTCTGACTCTCAACACAGAGACCTCTCAGCTCTATATGCCTGAGCCTGTTCAAGTCTAAAACGCAAGTACATCTATGCAGCAAACCACATCAACTCATGCCAACAACAAGGTGACTTTCAGTGATAAGCAACAGCTTAAGCCACAGCCAGCACAAGCCTTGGAGCAAAACCATGGTTAAACGCTTATGCAACATCATTTTACCCTGGTAAACCTCACACTACATCACCAGAGAACTTTCACACCCAAGGGGTTCCACAGGTTACTTTGACACCAAGGAGTGAGAGACCAGACCTGAATGACTTTGCCAGATACATGGTACGCAGTGAGCTCATTAACACCAGCCTCTCAAAGTTTGACGACTGTCCAGAGAGTTACAGGGCCTGGAGATCATCCTTCAAGGCTGCTATTGCTGATCTCAACCTTACTACTAAGGAAGAACTTGATTTGCTCATAAAGTGGTTGGGACCAGAATCTGCGGGTCGTGTTAAAAGACTCAGAACAGTACATGTTGACCACCCAGATGCAGGTCTTGTTGTTGCATGGGCAAGACTTGAGCAAGCCTATGGTAGCTCTGAGGCCATAGAAAGCGCTCTATTCAGGAGACTGCAAAACTTCCCAAAAATAGGGAACAAAGACTATAGCAAGCTCCAAGATCAAAGTGACCTCCTCATGGAGCTAGAGTTAGCAAAGACTGACCCACGTCTACCTGGACTAAGCTTCCTGGACACCGCTCATGGTGTCAACCCAGTGGTGTCTAAACTGCCATACGGCCTACAAGAGAAATGGGCACAACAGGGCTCAAGATACAAAAGAGACTATAATGTATATTTTCCTCCATTCTCATACTTCTGCAGGTTCAATAGTGATCAAGCCTGGATGAGAAACGATCCCAGCTTCAGCTTCAGTTATACCAACCGACCTGCTTCATCCTCACCATCATCAAGGTATGATAACATAGCGGCTAAACGTAGAGACTTAAATAGAGCAATATCTGTTAAAAGGACAGACATCTCACCCTTTACAACCTGACCTTCTGATCAGGGTGTTGTGAATGACAGAAATAAAGGCTCTAATCGTCAGTGTCCTATTCACAAGAAGCCTCACCCTCTTAATGAACGTCGTGGGCTTAGGACAAAGACTTTACAAGAGCGCAGGGAGATTCTCCAGAAACTTGGCATATGCTACAAGTGCTGTGCTTCATATAGCCATTTTGCTAAAGACTGTAAAGTTGTCTTCAAGTGCACAGAATGTGGTAGCGACAGATATGTTACGGCCATGCATCCTACTCCACTTCCAGATAACCCACAGCGGCTACCAACCTCCACTCCCATCTTAAATCATGGCGGGGAGCAACAAGGTCATGTTCCAACCAATGATAATGTCTCTTCTTCATGTACAGAAATCTGTGGAGAAGGCAAGGACCACAAATGCTGTGCCAAGATATGCCTAGTCAAGATATACCCAAAGAGTCATCCTGAGAAAGCTGCTAGGATGTATACCATAATAGACAAACAGAGCAACAGATCCCTAGTTAAGCATATATTCTTTGAGATCTTTGGCATAGAGAGTCACACCATACCATATGCTCTCAGAACCTGTTCTGGTTCTGTAGATGCCTTTAGCAGAAGGGTTGATGGGTTCATGGTCTCTCATATCAACGAGGAAGAAGGCATAACCAATGTTAGTCTAGTGTGACCAGATACCAGATGAAAGGGAACAGATTCCCACTCCAGAAGTTGCGTATCAACATCCTCATTTAAGACACCTTGTTGAAGAGATTCCTGCTATGGACACGAGTGCTGAAATCGTAGTCCTGTTAGTAAGGGACATTCTCAGAGTACATAAAGTACACGAGCAGTGAGGTGGGCCTGACGATGCCCCTTATGCACAAAGACTTGACCTAGGCTGGGTAATAGTGGGCGATATATGCTTGGACAGGGTGTGAACGTCATTTGACATCCACTCCTTCCAGATCTACATGTTGGGAAATGGACTAGTGATGAGCGGCAGGTGCCATATTCGATTTCGACTAAATTCGCGAATATTCGAAAGAATATTAGTTTCATATTCGTCGAAATCGAATATTTGTCATTATTCTAGTTATCGCGATTATTATGCGATTTAAATAATCGCGTATTGCGATTTTAACTTAGGCTAGTTTCCTATTGGTTTCATATCTAGAATTATGGCGAAGATGACGAATATGACGAATGTATTCGTCATATTCTTTAAAACGAAGATAACGAAGTATTCTCCATCTTCGTTTTAGCAACCTATTCGTCAACTTCGCTAATTCTAGCAATCAAATAGGAGGGTTGAATGACTATAGAGACAGCTGTGTTTAATTCGCTATGCGATTATATTACTTAGCTTTTTTTAATAGAATAATTATATTACTTGATAATTATTATAATTATTCTATTTATTAAAAAAAAAAAATTATATAATCGCATAGCGAATTAAACACAGCTGTCTCTATAGTCAACCCTCCTATTTGATTGCTAGAATTAGCGAAGTTGACGAATAGGTTGCTAAAACGAAGATGGAGAATACTGTTATCTTCGTTTTGAGGAATATGATGAATACATTCGTCATATTCGCTAATTCTACCAAGCCAAGAACGTCTCCATACTAAAATGTACTGTCGGATTTGAGAATTACGTTGAAATCGCAATGCGTATTAATATGGGTCTGTAGTGGGAAGCGGGAAAAAATTCCAAATGGGGTGAAATTGCAAAAAAAGCAATTTCACCACAGTTTTACGGGTTTTTAAATTACAACGTTCGATTTGCGATAAAACTGACTGGTTAATTTTATTCTTCAGGTCAGTACTGAATCCGGCAATACCTAATATGTATAGTTTTTCTTGCGTTTTGATAGTGAAAAAAAATTAAAAGTGGGAATTTTTTATTTTATTTTTTTGTCGCCATGTTTTGACCCCTATAACTTTTTTGTAATTATGCGTATGGAGCAGTGTAGGGGCTCATTTTTGCAGGGCAATCTGAACTTTTAATTGATACCATTATGGGGTGCGTATGATGTTTTGATCACTTTTTATTCATTTTTTAGGAAATGAAGCGTCCAAAATGGCGAATTAGCCATTTGGGCGCTTTCTTTCGTTTTATGTTTACCGTATGGTGAATATTTTTAATATTATTATAGTATGGGCGTTTTCGCACATTGCGACACCCATTATGTGTAATTTTTATTTTTTATTTATTTTATTTTCATTTTGGGGAAAGGGGGTGATTTGAATTTTTATATTTTTTTATTTAATTTTTATTTTTAAACTTTTTTTTTTTTTTACTACTTTCTTATAGTTCCATATAACTTGAATTAATCGCGTTGTGATTTCTACTTAGACCTGGTTTACTATAGTTGGATTGGTAGAATTAGCGAATATGACGAATGTATTCATCATATTCCTCAAAACGAAGATAACGAAGTATTCTCCATCTTCGTTTTAGCAACCATAGGAAACCATGTCTGTTGAAATCGCAATGCGATTAATTCAAGTTATATTAATCACATTGCGATTACAACTTAGAGCTGGGTTTATAATGGGTCAGCTTGCTAGAATTAACGAAGTTAACGAATATGAAATATATTATAGCAGTGCTAATTGAAATCGCAATGCGATTAATGTAACTTGGAGTAATCACATTGTGATTTCTACTTACCACTGCTGCTATATTCCATATTCGTTAATTCTAGCCTAATATGTAAGATAGCAGTGCACTGCTAAGTTGTAATCGCAATGCGATTAATATAACCTGAATTAATCGCATTGCGATTTCAACGTAATTCTCAAATCCGACAGTACATTTTAGTATATGGAGACGTTCCCATGGTGATGGGGACGCTCCAAAAGCACGGAAGTCGGCAGAAGCGGCAACGGGCACTGACTGGAGCAGCCAGGAAGCCAGGAATCCTCAGGACAGGTAAGAACTACTTTTGGGAAGTGGGAAAGAAAAAATATAACTAAAAAAAAAAAAAAAAAAGAATATTGGAAATAGCGAATTTATAGCGCTATATTCGAAATATTCGCAAATTAGCGAAGTGCCGATATTCGCTAAAAAATTCGCTATTCGAATATTCGCGCTCAACACTAAAATGGACGTGCATCCCACTTCAAACAGTGCTCTCACCATTATGAAGTAAAGGAGAAGCTTCTTGACATCATCCAAGTATCTGATGTTACTCCTGTCCTTTGTAATGACAACCTTGGTACCACAGTGTTTTGTACTACAAGTGAGGACAACAAAATAGCTTGGTCAATTGAAGACAGAGAATTCATTAAAATAATGGACAAGGAATTCTTTCAGGATGAGTCTAACAACTGGGTTGCACCATTACCTCTTTGTACTACAAAGGCCAAACTCCCAACCAATCGTGAACAGGCTCTATCGAAACTCAACTCACTTCAACGAACACTAAAGAACAGATCTGAAATAAAGGACCATTTCATCGCTTTTATGAAAAGAATCTTTGACAATGATCACGGTGAATCAGCGCCACCACGTCAAGGACACGATAAGTGCTGGTATCTGCCTTTCTTCGGAGTGTATCATCCACATAAGCCAAAACTTATCAGGATAGTATTTGACTCCAGTGCCAAGCATCAAGGCATATCCCCAAATGATGTTCTTCTCACTGGCACGAATCTAACCAACAACCTTGTAGGCGTACTTATGAGATTTAGAAGAGAACCAGTTGCCATAACTGCTGATATTGAGCAAATGTTTCATTGCTTCATTGTACGTGAAGATCATAGGAACTTTCTAAGGTTTCTGTGGCACCGTAACAACAACATGGACAATGAGATTATTGAATAACCACTACAGACAAAGAAGCCATAGACCTGCTCCGAAGGACACAAGGTATGCTTTCTGAGGCTAACCTCAGACTACACAAGATTGCCTCCAATAGTGTTGCTGTTATAAAAGCCTTTCAACCTGGAGATCATGCCACAGGGTGTAAAGACTTAAATCTGGGAATTGACATGCCACCTGTACAGAGAAGTCTGGGTCTACGGTGGGACTTATTAAAAGACACTTTCGGCTTTCAAGTCAGCTCTACAGACAAGCCATTTACTAAGCAGGGTGTTCTGTCAGTAGTGAGCAGCTTATACGATCCAATGGGATTTGTGGCTCCCATCACCATACAAGGTAAAGCCTTACTTAGACAGCTCTCAGAGTCTATTAAAGATCAAGACACTCCATTGCCTTTAGACAAGCTTTCAAAGTGGGAGACCTGCAACCAATCTCTACACGCCTTAGATGGAATCCGTATACCATGCTGCTATACCTCAGCCTCTCTTGCTACAAGCCGAAGAAAAGAGCTTCACATCTTCTCAGACGCATGTACTGAGGCCATAACGGCTGTTGCCTACCTCAAGGTGAGAGACTCTTCTGATCAAACCCACATAGGGTTTCTGTTTTGGAAAGCTAAGTTAGCACCTAAGCCTGAGCACACAATTCCTAAGCTTGAACTTTGTGGGACTGTGCTAGCTGTAGAAATCGCAGATTTCATATTTAGACATTTAGATAGATAACACCAAATTCTACACAGATAGTAAAGTTGTTCTAGGCTACATATACAACCAGACTAAAAGTTTCTATGTCTATGTCAGCAACCGTGTAGAAAGAATCAGGAAATCATCTAAACCTAAACAATGGCATTATGTCCCATCTGAAATTAATCCTGCAGCTCATGCCACCAGGCCGATGTCTGCAAGTGTCTTTGCAAACTCTTCCTGGTTAACAGGTCCCGAATTTCTGCTGGATCACATAGAAGAGACCACAGCTGACGTCTTCAGTCTTCTAGAACCTGACAAAGATCCAGAGATTCGTCCTGAAGTTAAAACCCTTGTCACCAGGACTGAGCAAAAACTCATTGTACCTACTTGCCACCACATTACTACTCTGTTCATACGGCGCTACCATGAAAGGGGTAAGGTGGAGGTGAAAGTTGTAAGACAAAGGACTTTAAAGACTTTCATCAGACCTATCACGGAACTTTTTCTGCTCTTGCCCTTTGGAGACTGAACTTGATTGCTTATGCTGCTGGATCCTACCTGTGACTTCAAGAATAAGAGTTGAACTTTGCTATAACTTGAAGCCTTACATTGTAGTTGTTGCATTATTTGCATGTTTCTTTTTATGTCTTTTAGGTTTTCAAGACATCAAGCAAATTGCACTGTTGTTTATTTGCATATATAACTACCGTTGTGGTTTAAATAGTGACATTTTCAATGCCAGACTGGGAGTGTGCTACCATGCAGTTAAAAGTATGTGGATTTATATAGTTTAATTCATTGAACCATTTCTATATGTGGTTATATTCTCCCATCTAGTGACCGTTTTTGGTAATGTAGTTGTTTTTTCTTGTTCTCATACCTATGACTCATTTCCTTTCTATGCTCCACCCTTCTTCTGTGTACTTCACTTCCTGTATCTCCATACTGCTTCAGCCTCATGTAACAGGTACACATGTATTTTCATGTACGCTAATAAAAGCATCATCTTTTGACCGCACAGTACCGGAATCCATCTGTTCTATAGTAACCTGTTATCTGACTTACAGAATAAAGCAACTTACATGGATAAACACAGTGTTGGTGAGTTCAAGCTATCTGATAAAGATTGTCCTCAGTGATTATATCTGCTTATATAGGCCAGGCATAGAGGTCTCACTAGGGATAAATCGCTATTACAACAATGAGAGTCAGAATATCACTCATCCCTATAGTTTTGACATCGACTTCGAGAGCTGGATCCACTGCAAAACAGCTAATGGTGAAAGATGGACCCCCACCAATCAAACAGTGATGGCCTGTCCTAAAGGTTGGCTGTCACTTTCACTTGTAAAATAATTTCAGACAACTCCTTTAAAGGGGTGTTTTAAGCTTAGACATTTATCATATATTAACAGGATATACCATAAATGCCTGATAGATGGCTGCCACATCTGAACTGTGAGACATGTAGTCTGGTTTACTGAAACAGTAGAGCTTACTGTGCTATTCTGGAGTCCAGATAGATGTGGACCCCACCTCTGGGATCTACACCTCATACCATACATTTCTGAGTTAAGAATAACCCCCCCCCCCCCATCCATACTTACCTGCTCCCTGCTGCTCCTGATCACTGGATCCTGAGATGTCTTCACTGAACCTCTAGTTTCAATATGTCAACGTCCGGATAGACAGAGTCACTTGTGCCACTGCAGCCAATGCTGGCCACTGGTCTCAGCAGTAACCTCTCCCCAAGCTGCCAAGTCAATAAGTAGTATATGGGACAGCACTGCCAAGGTCATAGATTGGCTGCAGTGATGACCTGTGTGCAATGCAGCCAAGAAAACATACAGCAGTGGTTGGACTGGAGCAGTACATGGAAAGCGGCATGTATTTTTGTATTTTTTTTATATTAGGTTTTAGGTCTTTGTCCAAGTTAAGTAAAAAGTTTAAAATTGGGCAACTCCCAGAAATCAAAATGTATGTCTCCCCTATTTGAAAATGTGCAGGTATATGCAATTGTTTGTTGGGCAAATTTTCATATAGATGTATTGATTTTTTTTTCTTCTTCTGTTACTTTGGACAGTTACCAATGAAACTCGCTCGATCCCACAGTGTCTGTTGTGTGGATAGAAATTCAGTTTTCTAGTCATTGTTGTGGCTCTCATAGGAATAATAAGAACAACTAAATTTATATCCATGTGGAGGAGGTTGTCGAATCCAGAGTCTTAGCGGGGTCTCGTGATCTAACAGTGAAAAGTGATGAAGAATGATGCATCAATGAATCATAATTTATTGATGTACATCAATAAAGAAATCATAAATGTTTTTAACCCCTTCCTGTGTATGGACATAACTGTATGTCCAGATTGCATGTGAGTTTCAACAATTGGGTATGCAGTTACATCCGAACTGTTACCGGACACTGTTAAACTAGACAGTAAAACAGCGCCGGAGTCTCCATTGTCCCAGACAGAGGAGACTCTGGAGTAGCTGGTAGGGGACCAATCAGAGTGGTCTCTTCTCAGCGATCACTCTGATTGGTTAGTCTGTACTGACTAACATTCCACTGCTTCCATTGTACCCCTGTAGCCCCTTCAGTCTGCCATGCTGCCACACCATTAGAAATACTTGATGGCCGTGACTCAGGATCTGAGCAGCCGCAATCAGAAGCAGATGTCAGCTGTAACATACGAGATCGGTGCTGACACCTATTCTAACCATTTAACCCCTTAGATGTCATAGTCAGTAGCCAATGCAGTGTACATCCATCAGTCCCACTGGATCTTAAAGAACCAAATGGGACTTCATAAAAAAAAAAATTTGCTTTTTCCTATTAGCATTCACCACATCGATAGTATGACAGTAAGTATGGCAGTAATGCAATGCAGAATAATCCAAGCATCCAGTGTTTGCATGTGGGACAGGGTGCTGCTACATATACTGTTTGATTGTTTTTGCAGGTCAGCCATGGCAGTGTGCATCTGCACATTACTACATATTTTTTGGCGGTGCTGATCTAATTTTATTTTTTATATTGTATATTTGGTGAGTGGCTGCCTTAGTTTGGACCATGCACTCCTGCCCATCTGCCTAGGATTTTAAATAGAGTATATTGTATCTGCATCCTTCACTGCCCTGAATATTGTAGGCTTTATGCCTAGGAGGGGCAATTCTAATAATATTCGGTTCCCATCTGTTGAAGCCACCTTGTCGCTGGTCGATGAGCCTGACACAATTTTGACAAAAAAAAAATTATGAAAAGAACTTCAAAGGTACTATTCTGGCACTTGGGCCTTTATTCATTTGGAGTATCATAAATCCTGTGCCAGATTTCTACCAAAGTTTCATCCTTTCACCAAGTTTGTCCGTGCATTAAAATTTTGTCTATGGGCTTAAATCTCCAGAAGGTAGCTTATCTGTATCTGCAGTATAGTACTTGGAAACACGGTGGTCACATTACTGGGGGTCGCAGGATGGTGTGTTCAGAAAATGGGAAGGATGATAGAAAAGTAGAATGGGCAGAAAAATGGCAGATGAGGTTTAACACTGACAAATGTAAAGTTATGCATATGGGAAGGAATAATGCAAGTCACCCGTACATATTAAATGGTAAAACACTCGGTAACACTGACATGGAAAAGGATCTAGGAATTTTAATAAACAGCAAATTAAGCTGCAAAAACCAGTGTCAGGCAGCTACTGCCAAGGCCAATAAGATAATGGGTTGCATCAAAAGGGGCAAAGACGCCCGTGATGAAAATATAGTCTTACCACTTTACAAATCACTAGTCAGACCACACACGGAGTACAGTGTACAGTTCTGGGCTCCTGTGAACAAGACAGACATAGCAGAGCTGGAGAGGGTTCAGAGGAGGGCAACTAAAGTAATAACTGGAATGAGGGATCTACAGTACCCTGAAAGGTTATCAAAATTAGGGTTATTCACTTTAGAAAAAAGACGACTGAGGGGAGATCTAATAACTATGTATAAATATATCAGGGGTCAGTACAGAGATCTGTCCCATCATCTATTTATCCCCAGGACTGTCACTGTGACGAGGGGACATACTCTGCGTCTGGAGGAAAGAAGGTTTGTACACAAACATAGAAAAGGATTCTTCACTGTAAGAGCAGTGAGACTATGGAACTCTCTGCCTGAGGAGGTGGTGATGGTGAGTACAATAAAGGAATTCAAGAGGGGACTGGATTTATTTCTGGAGTGTAATAATATTACAGGCTACAGCTACTAGAGAGGGGTCGTTGATCCAGGGAGTTATTCTGATTGCCTGATTGGAGTCGGGAAGGAATTTTTTTCCCCTTAAGTGAGGAAAATTGGCTTCTGCCTCACAGTGGTTTTTTGCCTTCCTCTGGATCAACTTGTAGGAAACAGGCCGAACTGGATGGAGAAATGTCTTTTTTCAGGCTTATATACTATGTTACTATGTTACTATGTAAATTGTCTGTGTGTCAAAGTCTGCAGACACACGACGTGACTCAAAGAAATCATCATGGCCTTCTGGTCCGAATCGAGAAGCAGACACATCAGAGGACACATCACTTGTAGTGTTGAGCGCGAATATTCAAATTTTTATCGCGAATATCGGCACTTCGATAATTTGCGAATATTTCGAATATAGTGATATATATTCATAAAAACGAATATTTTTTATTTATTTTTTTCATCTGAACCCATTACCTAGTATACCTACCTGCTTCTTTCTTGTGGGCCAATGTGAGAAGTTTGCAATATTGTAGTTTGTAGTGAATTAGAATATTCTTCATTAAATTTATTTTTCTCTTATGCGAAAAATAGGTGAAGTAATATTCGCGTAATGCGAATATTCTAACACCCGAATATATAGCACTATAGAATATAGTGCTATATTAAAATTTTTTTGAATTTTCGTTATTTTTTTCCATCTGAAGTCATGATTCCTCCCTGCTTAAATTGCCTCTGGGCCAATGACTGTTCACATTAAATTGGAAAAAAGGACGAATATTCTAAAAAACTATATTCTTTAGTGCTATATATTCGTGTTTCAAAATATTCGCATTACGCAAATATTACATTGCCGATTTTTTGCAATCAGTAGAATATTCTCGAATACGAATACTTGCGAATATATGACGAATATTCTAAAGAATATTCGCGAAATATCATGAATTCGAATATTGCCCAGGCAGGATCATCACTAATTACTAGATGCAACAGGTACGTAGCTTTGTGTTCTCCTGTATGTTTGATAGTGAGGAATGTAACTTTAAGGCTACGTTCACACGACGACAATTGACAATAGGGCACAACTTCACTGCAACATTTGTCGCGCGACAAAAAGTCGCACTATTGTTGCGCGACAATTTTTATAATGGGAGTCTATGGTGTCGCATTGTGACATGCGACATGCTGCGACTGCGATGCGACAGTCTCAGAAAAACCCATCTTGAATGGATTTTCTCCGACTTTCGTGTCGCAGTCGCAGCATGTCGCATGTCGCACTGCGACACCATAGACTCCCATTATAAAAATTGTCGCGCGACAATAGTGCGACTTTTTGCCGCGCGACAAATGTTGCAGTGAAGTTGTGCCCTATTTGTCGCGCGACAATTGTCGTCGTGTGAACGTAGCCTAATAGTAAAAGTCATCCATCATGGGTCCTAATGTGATGTCTGTCTTTTTTGACAGGAAGATTAGTGCTGCATGCTGTGCTAATCTCTCTGTCAAATCTGAAGAACACAGCCTATGAGAATAGACTTGGGGGTTATAGGTTGTCACTCAGTTTTTCTTGTTCTTGAGAGGGGGGCTCATATTTAGTGTGTGTTCCCCTCCAGCAGTGTATTACATTATTCTAATATAGAGGGTGAAATCCTGAAAATTCCTGCACTGGCTTTCTATATGCAGCGATCGGAAGGTTGGCGGAATGCTTTTTTGATGTTTGGCCTGTTGGCTACATTGCATAGAAACTGCCCTTGTTTCTACTGTGTGTGTAAAGGAGGATGTGATCTCGTGCAGTTATGTGACAGGTGAGCTATCAGATTTATTCACTGTGTCGCTCACAGCGCAGTAATATAGACCTGAGTCAGTCAGTTCAGCTTTAGCTTTCCTCATGTGGTATGATCCCTTGTTCTTATCATGTTCGGCTGTAAATCCATTCTGCTCTTCTCCTACTGAACTTTGTAATAGGAGAACCAGAGCTTTACCAGGACGCTGCACGTACCAGAGAAGATAAGGGTAGCCGGAAACTTTATATGTACATTCCAGGAATACAGGAGCTCCTTGGAGGACCAGCTGAGGAGCTGCTGTCTGGTCTACAGACTGAGCATTATTTCCCCCTGTTAATACGGAGACTTCATTAGCGCTGATCAGACATTATACGTATTAGTAATTTAGTATTATAGATACACAATGGCTACAATATTCTCATTATATCTTTGTATGTACTGAGAAGTATACTGTTTATAGTCCAGCTATGTGCAGTATGTATGTGATGGACCATACCTACTAGAAGTATCCCAGAGAGGAGAAATCTGATGAAGACATCCATGCTTAAGTTAGCTGAGCTTCTACTTTCTTATATGTCTATAGGTTCTGTAGTTCAGGTGAAGTTAGAGATCTGATCTCTCTTCGCTTTATGTCATCTGTATTACTTCCTGTGTTCTCCTCCTTCTAGCTAAGCTGTTTTCATCTTATTTAGAGACGTGCAGGCATCCTTAAATAGGACCTCTTGACAGGTCTGCTCTAGTAACTACTAGCACTCCCCATGTAATATCAATTCTGGAGCAATGTTTCAAATAACTCTTTTATTGCTACTGGAAGCTAATAAATGAATAGTTAACAATTTAATATGATAAATAGTCCAAGTGGGTGTTACCAGTTTGGGGGGGTCCCTGCACAGTCTGACATTATCCAATCCGTGCTGCCAGTATCAGACTGTGTAGGAAAACAACCCCAAGTGGTAACACCCAGGTGGACATTTATTGCAGAGTGCTGACCACTCACCAAGAATAAATGGAATAATAGAGGGGTGGCACAACATAGCGTTACATGAAAAGGTGGACCAGAATTTTTATTTATGGTGAATTCAAGCATATACCATAACAGACGTTAGGAGAGGTGACCAGTTGCATCCTTGCTTAGTTTTCATTATGCTTCGAGTGATTGGAAGATGAAGGTGTAATTATGCTGCACCGCTGCTACAATCTAGATGACATGCAGGTAAATATTAAACAGGACGCCACGCTGACATGAGCACTTGCTGACTCTTCAAGTGTTCCGGGAAGTGGACTCCCAAGGATCTGCTATGGATGACGTATCCTGAGGATAACTCATCAATGTTTGTAACCGGAGAACCCCTTAACCCCTTCCAAATGGAGTGATTTTCCTTTTTTTAGTCTTTATTTTTTACATCCTGCCTTCCAGGAGTAAACACTTTTTTCTTTTGCATAGCCACATGAGGGCTTGTTTTTTGAAGAACAAGTTGTGCTTTTTAATAGTACTATTTAATATTGCATATAAGGTAGCGGGTTAGAATTGGAAAAAAATATGCAATTCCGCCATCGTTTTATGGGTTTCTTTTCTATGTGTCACCTTCATTAACCTGGTTATTATAATTGCAACTATACCATATTTTTATACTTTTTCTTGTGTTTTAATACATAAGAAAAAATAAAAACTTTGGAAAATTGAGTAACTTTTTCTTTGCATCACCATATTCTGACCCCATAACTTTATAATATTTAGGTCTACAGAGTTGTTATGGCTCATTTCATTGCGGGGCACACTGTAGTTTTTATTGATATCATTTTGGGGTGTGTTTGACTTTTTGAGAACTTTTTATTCATTTTTTGTTGTGAAGAAATAAAAAAAAACTGAATATTTTTTCTGTTAGAACGTTTATCCTATGGAATGAGTATGTTTATATTTTAATAGTGTAGGCATTGCGGAAGCCACAATGCCTATGATCTTAATATTTTATTTTTGCCATAGCAAGTGAATAGCTCCTTTGATATCGGCATGGGGTCGCTGCTTGGGCCCTGGGAGTGCTCGTGGAAAAAGACCAGATGTAGTGGTCACAATTGATCACGGCATCCGAAGTGTTAAAAGTCCATGATCGGCGTTATTGATGATTATGGACTTTGCCTCTGGGAGTCTCCTGTGAAAGACAGTAGAAACGGTGGGTATGACCCCCGCTCAGCCTCTGAGTAGGCGTAATCTTTAAAGACCCGACATCCACATGTACTGTAAATGTCGATAACGGGTTTAAAATTCAGAATGGTGCTTTCAGCTGACCTTGTCATATATCTCAAGCGAGATATATGTGAATGTCCATTAACTGCAGCCAATAGTTTTGTCCATTAAATGCAGCCAGTGCTGCAGCCAATAGCTTTGTTCATTAAATGCAGCCCGTACTGCCGCCAATAGCTTTTTTGCAGGAAAGAGAGACATTTTATTAGGGCTCTTTCACGTCAGCATTAGTTATCTCTATTATAGGAGCAGAACAATGAAAATAATGGAAGTCCTGGACACATAACAGAAGGAAACTTAGGGAAACAGGCCTCATTGACTCTCACGGGATCTGTTCAATTTCCTTCTGGAAAATGTTTTTTTAGCGGTGAATAAAGTTACGCATATAGGACTTCTCCCCAATGTTTAACACATTTAGCACAGTAAGGAACCCCTATAGTGCCCTGAGTAATCATAAGGACACCTAAAGTGCCCTCAATAATCATAAGGCCCCCATATAGTTCTTTAAGTGGTAATAAGGTCTCGTTATAGCGCCCCCAGTAGTAATAAGACCCCCCTATAATGCCCCTAGTATAAAAAAGGTCTCCCTATTGTGCCTCCAGTAGTAATAATGCCCAACTTTAGTGTCTCAGTAATAACAATACATCACCATAGTGCCCACAAGGTAGTAAATAAAATGAAATCTAATATTCACTTGACTCCTGACCACGTGACACCATCTGGGTCTGTACACAACAGTTTTAGTCTGGCCGATTCTCAGCATATTTGCCGGAATGTGTCTTGATCTCTGCCAGTCCCCATTATAGTTAATAGGGCCAGATAGCGATCATGTAGTTTAGCCAGAATGGCCTGTCGGATCTCATGAACACAAGTTTAATACTAGCCTTAAGTGATGCATTGTATACTGTTATATATTGCACCAGTATAGTGTGTATGGATGGCAAACCCAGGGTTAATCACCCTGACTCAGTCCTTGTTGGGTTAGATGTGGGCTGGCCTCACCCCTAATCTTTACGGAGAGTATAGTAAGACATTAGAGAGTATGGAAGCTGTGCCTTGAGTTCATTCTTCTAGAGGCTCAGGTTTCATAGACCAACCAATTGGCCATGGACTTTGCATGGCCAATCCTAGGATTCAGTAAGGTAATCTGCTACTACAGCCATTCAGACCTTACTGCTGTGGAGGGATACTGTCAAGAAACCCTTCACACTTGGACACATACTTTCCTTAAATACCATTAAAGCCCTGTATCCCACAGTGGACACTACAGCAATTACTGCCAGTATACTATCACATGCCATAGATTCTACTGAGAAAGATTTTAGCAAGCCAGAGAGGAAAGAGGGACATCATTGTCCTTGCCTCAATTCACACAATGCTATTAGGGAGATAATTGCACTATGTGCAGTTGGAAATGTGTTTATGAGGATATGAGTCTTTAAAATGTCTAGCATATATATAGGATGTAAATATATAGGAGTACTGGTCTGGGATAGACAAGCATTGAAGGTTTATCATAAATTCTTCTGATGGCTTAACTATGTGAATAGTTTTTTATTTGTCATATACTGAATAGTAATGAGTGGCATAGGCAATATTCGAAATTCACAATATTTCATGAATTTTTGGCCGAATATTCACCATAAATTAGAAAATTTGAGAATTCATGATCTAGTTATTATTTACTTAATCTTGAAAATCAGCAATGTAATATTTTTGTGATAAAAATTCGCGATTAGAATATTCGCAATCAACACTAAGGGGTAGGCAACTTTCCTATTGGTTGCTAGGGATGTTGCTAAGTGCCGATATTCGCGATAAATTCACAATTAGAATATTCGCAATCAACACTAAGGGGTAGGCAACTTTCCTATTGGTTGCTACGAATGTTGCTAAGTGCCGATATTCACAATAAATTTACGATAAATTCACAATTAGAATATTCGCGATCAACACTAAGGGGTAGGCAACTTTCCTATTGGTTGCTAAGGATGTTGCTAAGTGACGATATTCACAATAAATCTGCAAAAATTTCACGACTAGAATATTTGCTATCAACACTATTCGCGAATAGGAATATATAGCCCTATATTCTAAAGGTTTGTGAATTCTAGAAGTGTCAGTATTTGCAATTAAAATTCGCTATTCGAATATTTGCGCTCAACACTAATACTGAAATGGAAGATAGAGAAGAAACAAGAAACCCTATACACCTATTCCCTGCTGTTTTCTTCTATAAAATGGTATATTCACACGTGCCAAATTTATTGCACAACATTTTTACAACTGAAAATCACTTCCAATCATCCTGATGGATTTTTTTTTGTGACAAGCAGGGGCATAGCTATATACAGGGGCGTAGCTAATGATTCATGGGCCCTGGTGCAAGAGTTCAGCTTGGGCCCCCCTTCCCTCAGTGCTTTGTGTGTTTTCTTATGCGGCACAAGTGTCTTTGGGCCCCATTAGGCTCCTCAGCCCGGTAGCGACTGCTACCTCTGTACCCCCTATAGCTATGCCCATGGCTATAGGGGGTGCAGAGGTAGCAGTTGCTACCAGGCCCTCGAGCCTGAGGGGCCCAAAGACCCTTGTGCTACATAAGAAGACACCGGTATTATAGAAAGTGCATGCAGGTCAAGTTACACCTCTGGCTGGAGGGAAGGGGTTAGGTCAAGAATTTGGCAAGGGGGGTGGGGGGTGTTTAAATTTTTTCCTCAGGCAGCACGAAGGCTATGTGCTTCCCTGCCCCTGGCCACAAAGCACTGAGGGAAAGGGGGCCCAAGCTGAACTCTTGCACCAGGGCCCATGAGTCTTTAGCTACGCCCCTGGTGACAAGAACATGAAGTTCTGGAATTCTTATTTAGATGAATGGTCAGCAAATATACAAATATAACAGAGAAGATGGTCTGTGTGTATTTTGCATGTTCTACCTATACAGTGTCAGGGTAGCCAACCGTCCAGAAATTTTTGGACAGTCCGTAAAAATAGATGATTTTTTTCCCTGTGTCCATGAAAAAAAATAGATGTGTCTGTGATTTTCTTTTAACCTGACGGTACTTGAATAGATTATTTTGGTGGTAATTATCATTTTACAGCTCACAGTGAATGTTGGTGATGAGTTTTTATCAGTATATTGAGCTATAGACATGTGTTACTTATAATCTTTATAATTTATTATGGTTTTCCAATTTGTACGTAAAAAAATGTTGGCCGTCCGTGGGTTTTGGAAAAGTTGTCCAGATAAAAAGAAAAATTCTGGTTGGCAACCCTGTAGAACAGGCATCCTCAAACTGCGGCCCTCCAGCTGTTGCAAAACTACGACTCCCAGCATGCCCGACCAGCCTACAGGTATCAGCCTACAGAAGGGCATTGTGGGAGTTGTAGTTTTACAACAGCTGGAGGGCCGCAGTTTGAGGATGCCTGCTGTAGAGTGTCTATTTTCATATTTTAGTTGCATCAGCTCTTTATTGTTAAGTGACATTGTTTGTATTAAGCTCTTTCTGCCATCCTGTGTTTCTTCAGAATATTACATCTCAAAGTTTCAGTCATCTCATTGTCTTATAATGTACTATCTGCTCAGTCATTGTGGGGTGTATACTGTACCCAATCATTTCAATGGGTACAGTACACAATGCGGAAAACACACTGTATCCTGTCCGCAGCAGCAGCCCCGCAAAAAATATGCATGTTTTCAGATAATGATAGGCATTGTTACAATGGATCCCCCCCAAAAAAGGAAGCAATACGGATGCCAAAAGGACGTCACCCGTATTTTTTGCAGATCAGTGTTTTGCGGACTGCAAATCACATACGGTCGTGTGAATGTAGCCTTAGTGAGAGCCTAGATGAGCAAGGTTTGTTTATTTTTGTGGTGTGATACCGGAACTGGGTTCATCATGCCAAGTGATGCCAAACTTGGAAGTTTGATATGTTGTGTGACAAATAAAGCACTGTTTGAGCTTTAAAATCCCCTGTTTGATGAGAAGTCATCGCTGCCCTAGGCAGAGAAAGCAACCCTTACACTACATAAGATAAACCACCCCATTTTAGAAACTATACCCCTCAAATTATTCAAAACTTAACACCTTAAGTGTCCCACAGGGATTAAAGATAAATGGAGGTGAAATTTAAAAATGTTATTTTTTGTTGTTGATTTTTCCATTTTAATGTATTTTTTCCTGTAACACAGCTACAGTAGGTTTAACATCAAAACAAATTCAATATTGATTACCCTGAATCTAGTTTACTGAAACAACTTAATTATCTTGTGCACTGGAAAGGTTACGGTCCAGAGGAAAGAATGTGGGTTCCGGCCAGTGGCTTGCCTCGGTGGGGGGGGGGGGGGTCTTTACGCCCCAGGTGTCAGCTATACAGGGGGTGCTTCCGCACTCCAGGCAGCAAACTTACTGGGCATAGACAGCGCCGGCCACACCTCACATACAACTTACGCGCCACCGCACAGCCTGTACAGAGCGGCAACCAATCACTGCGCTCTCACAGACTCCTCTGTAACTTTGCATTATGGACAATGTCTTTCCAAGTAAGACGCGCGCACTACTGGTTGAACTGAAACTACATTTCCCAAGATGCATTTCCCAGCAAAGTAATGGCCGATAGCTGGGAATGTGCTTAGCTGCTTTTTGATACAGGACGGGTAAGTGACTGGTGAGTGTGGTACATGCTGTGATGTGGAGACATTGCAGAAGCTGATAGAACCTAGTAGGATACAAGAGGCTTGTAGTGGGAGCTGCTATAGGGAATGCAGTCTGGAAACAGCAGTGGATATCATCAGCTGTACAATACTATGAATGGCACTGACAGATAATGCTTTATAGATTTACTGTCCAGAAATTTCTGGACAATAATAGGCTGACGTACAGTGGGGTGCAAGAAGTGGGCGGAGCTGAGCAGTGCAGGAGAGGTGGGAAAGACATGTGAGGATGTCATGTGACCATAGGAGCGGACTCTGAGCTTTGTTTGGAGGAGAAGAAAGTAAAAGTTATGAGTTCGGTCGTTGTAAAGAGCCAATGGCTGATCTGTGTCTGCTGGCTGAATCCTTCACCGTTCAGCCTGAAGACACATATCGCTTCTGGCCTGTGTGCGAGGAGCCTGCAGCCTTGTAATCTGCCTAAGCATCTCCCACACAGTGCTGCAGAACGATCTGTGTCTGTAGGGGAGAGATGGATGTGAGCATCAGGAACGGGACAAGGTGAGTAGATGTGTTTTTGTTTCTAACACAGCGGGGACACAGAGGACATTGCTACTATGAAGGGGCCACAGAGGTCATTGCTAATATGGAGGGGGCACAGAGGTTATTGCTACTATGGAGGGGGTACAGAGGACTTTACTACTACAAAGGGGGCACAGATGGCATTACTACTATGAATGAGCATTACTACTACAAAGGGGCACAGAGACACAATGGGCATTATTATTATAAATGGGAGACAGAGGGCATTACTACTATAAAGGGGTCACAATGGGCATTACTATTACAAAGGGGTGCA
Organism: Bufotes viridis; assembly: GCA_033119425.1. Lineage (NCBI taxonomy): Eukaryota > Metazoa > Chordata > Amphibia > Anura > Bufonidae > Bufotes > Bufotes viridis. The sequence continues at coordinate 208,704,484 of CM065589.1, read as the reverse complement.
GGGGGCATTACTCCTGTGAAGGGGGTGAGCATAACTGTTATGGGGCACAGTGGGCATTATTACTGGGATGGGGGCACAATGGGCATTACTACTATGAAAGGGGCACAATGGGCATTACTATTATAAAGGTGGCACAGTGAGTATTACTATTATGAAGTGGGCACAGTGGGCATAATTACTATGAAGGGAGCACAGAGGGTATTATTCCTGTGGAGGGGGTGGGCATATCTGTTATGAGGCAAAGAGTGGGCATTATTACTGTGAATGACGCACAATGGACATTACTAGTGTAAAGGAGGCACAGAGGACATTACTCCTGTGAAGGGGGTTCGCATAACTGCTATGGGGCACAGAGTCGGCATTATTACTGTGAAGGGGCACAGAGTTCTTAACTACTGTGAGGGGGGCACAATGAGGGCATAACTAATGTTAAGAAGGCACAATGAAGGGATAAGTACTTTAAGGGGGCACAATGTAAGAATAACTACTGTGAAAGTTGTACAGTGAGGGCATAAATACTGAGGGAGTACAGTGTGGGCATAACTACTGTGAGGGGGCACATATCTGGACAAAACTACTGTGAAGGTTGTACAATGAAGGCAATACTACTGTGGGGGCTAAATTTATTTTAAAGTGTTGGTGGGGGGGGGCCAGAGAAAGGACCTGCCCGGGTGCCAACACACACCCTAGGCATGCGACTGGTTCCTGCAACCATCGTTAATGCCAGTCGCCTTGTGAAGGCCTTTCACAGCTCGCATGCTGATAAAGTCGGCCCTGGGTGTCCGGAGGTCACCCGTAGAGGGGAGGGGTACTGTTACGGTCCCTCCCATGACAGAGGTGAGAAGATTTGAGAGACTGGTGGCAAGTGAGGGTATCTGACAGTCTCTCTGTTTTCATCTTGCAGTGTTGTTGTTTGGTAATGACCACACCTCTTGTCAGGTGCAGCTTGTGGTCATTACTGAGGCTATTTAGTTCTGACTCACATTGCTTACCATGCGGTTGATATTTCCTGCTGTAGTTGGTTAAGCTGGTGTGTTGTTCCTTTGGATCTCCTGCTCCTCTGTTCTTCTTTAAGCTAAGTGCATTTTGTTATGCATTTTGTTGTTCGCTTGTGTGTGTTGTTGTCCAGGCCCCAGGAAGACACTGGTTCCTTCATCTGGGAGGAACCAGTAGTCTCATTCCCTGACACCACTCCTAGGGCCTTCCAGGGTCTCCAGGGTTTAGGTTCCAGTGTATGAGTATTTTCACCTTCAGGGTCTACTCATACTGGAGGCAGTCAGGAGAGGTCTAGGGATTCCTAGGAGGTCACCATCCCTCTCCCTTAGCTTTGAGGCCTAGACTCCAGTCAATTCCTTCAGTGTGTTATCTAGTGTGATCCCCTCACCGTTACCCGTAACAGTTCACATTGGCAAATCCAGCTTCCAGCAGCCTCCTGGCTGTGACCAACACGACACATTGGGGTCTCGGTCTCCCAATCCTCCTGACTGTGACCATGCTATACCCTGGAAGAATACGATCCAACAGTCCTCCTGACTGACCAAGTGACACCCCTCTTCTGCAGGCGTCTCCAGGCCCCCCCAAATTCAGGATTTATTCAGCCTTGTGTCCCCCCCCCTCCCCAGCCCCCTTGGCTGGGACCACTCAAAGCCTTTGCAGGCTTCCTCCTCAATTCCTCCTCCACACACTGAGGATTGATTTATCCCTCAATGATTATCGCAGCTGGACTCACCTCGGGCCAGGGGACTAGCTGTAGTGGACTAGGGGTGTGGAGTGAGAGACCCACTATCAACCTGTCTCCCAGTCCAAAGAAATCCAGCCCATATAAATTAACAAACGGTCTCCAGCAAGCTATGGATTTTTGGTATCTCACCCAACTAAACTGGAAACCGGGTGAGATATACACCCCCTCCACACTTCTGCTGTAGACTTCACCACAGTAGTGACTTCATAACTGTATTGGTCCTTAAAAAAGTTGGTTTAAAAAAAAAAAATTTAATTTGAAAAATTGCTTCTATCCTAAAAAATAAATAAATAAAATAATAAGTAAATTAATATTTACAAAATGATGCTGATATAAAGTAGACTTCTGAGGATTGTTAACTAATAACTGTTTTATGAGGTATCACAAAAATTTAAGAAACACCAGTATGAAAAATGAGTGCCATTAATTTCAAAATTCCCATAGATTTTCTGCTAACATAAGAAGTTGGTGTTTTCGCCCAAAAAATAGACAAAAAATGCATGTAAAAAACACTAAAAATATGTGTTAATCTAGCTTTAGGACCAATTTTTTGTCAGAGCCTGAGCCCACTTTAAGATCCAATGTGTCCATAGGAGCAACTTTATGGGCACATTTTAATTAGCACAGCATTTTCATACTGGGATCTCCATTTGGGGGCAAAAGTATCATAAAAGAAAAAGATATGACCCCCCAGCTAATGAGAAATGCACATGAAGAAGATAATTGTACTGTAGAAGAATATGATGTGACAAGGAAGTCCATGCTGCAGAGAGTTTTGTGACAGGTGGGCTCTGGAGTGAATTCACAGAAGTAGATACCACAGTCAGTGACTTCCACATTTTCCTTCTTCAGGTGAAAAGCTGATTTACTTTTATCTTCTATCACTGAAAATCCTTGGTTGTTTTTTTGTGTCAGGTCATTGACCAGCATCTGTGGAGCTTTCCCTGGGTATTGCACATACCAAGAAGCATATGGGCTGACAGATACTTGATATGTACATTCTAGGAGAACAGACTGCCCAGAATGGACGCTCTGTGACGCTGATGACTGGGTTACGGTTTGTGCATGACCTTTCCCTATGGAGAGAATGAAAGCATACAAAATATACGTTATACTTTAATATGATATAGTCACAGTCTTAAAAGCACATAAAATATAATTAGATGTGATATAATATATGATGTACAGTACCTATAAAAAATGCCTCAGTAATGAAGGTGATGATGGTGAGATACATGGATTCTCTGGCTGTACATTTACACATCTTGTAGGTACAAGGTTAGGAGAAAGAAATGAGGAGAGAAAATGAGAATGAGCTCTTATGATATGAGTGATTCTATGTCACTTCCTCAGGAAACGATGTGTCTGAACACGTAGATCTCACCACAGCTCCAGCATTACCCTGGAGCTCATTGTTTTTATATCTGTCAAATCTGTCAGTGGTTTTCATTTCAAAATTGTAGATATTAGTAGAGAATAATGGGGGAGGTTTATCAAAATGGTCACAGCTCCTTTGGAAAATGAAAGGTGGAATCTGATTGGTTGCTATGGGCAACTAAACCAGTTCTACTTTACGAGAAAAAAGCAGTAATGTGGTGACACTCCTTTCCTGCCCAGTGTGGCCAGGTGCACGCCTCCAAGTCCACCCAAAGACCAAAATAAATCCAAAAGTACAACTACAGTAGCGTAGAGGGTCACTCAATACACCAAATCTATAGACCAGAGGTATCTGAACCGTAATCAGAGACTTTATTAACCGCGGTACTTAAAATAAAAGGTTCACATCCTATTATAAAAATAAAAATAAAAAAGTAGTTCATATAATGACATTATTCACACCCCTTCGCTTGGTTTTCCTTCCTTTGAGGTATATCTGGCTTTCATTGTGTTGTAGACCCATGACTGGGGCTCCACATTTATTTAGCATATTCCTGTTTCCCAGGGAGCTTTGCACTTTGGATTGCTATGTTGAGACTCTTAGGTGAGGCTCCGCGGTGTTTTTTGTAGCTGGGCTCCCTGAGATCAGCTACTGTTGTGTTTGAGTGGTCTCCGAGGCATTGCTCCCGGTTAGCCAGAATCCTACTCCACACTGATGAGGGGCAACACCCCGAAACAGCTGTCTGTGGATGGATACCTAGCTTAGGTTTTCCCTGTCACATCCTTAAAGCTTGTAAAAAAGCGGGATCTTGACATAGGGGCCACTTAATATGGTGGATTTGGTGATCTCTGTAATGGAGACACCCCTTCGCTTGGTTTTCCTTCCTTTGAGGGATATCTGGCTTTCATTGTGTTGTAGACCCATAACTGGGGCTCCACATTTATTTTGCATATTCCTAATGACATTATTCATATAAGAAAATAGTACATATAAAAAATTTCATATAAAAAATATATACCATAAAAGGACAATTCTGTACTATTTAGTCCAATCAATTCAATCGGCGTTAAGATAGACTTCACAATCACAATCAGATTCAATTGCTTGCCAGTGTAAAAAAAAGGTCACAAATAAGGATATGTATATGTTGGATTCAACGAGTACCTAATTCATATCTGATATCTCCACATCCTCATTAATGTTTGTACTTGATATTGCGGGCAGCTGGAATTAGTCTCATATATCTGTAGATGGTATATCTACTCCACACATTATATATGACTCAAATGTTCCGATTGATAGTTAAAAGTGTAGATATATTACCACTCCTTCAAGGGCTCTGTATGCTACAAAATATTCCAATTAATAGTTAAAAGTGTAAGTACATTACCACTCCTTCAGACACCGGCCGTCCGTGTACTCAGCTAGTTTAACGCCCTTCTAGGACCTGCCGCGGCATCCCACGTGGTCCTATACGTCATCACCCTTGGCGTCCCACGTGATGAGGGCTGTAGCTGTTGATTGGTGCGGCCACTATTATGGAGATCTGGATAGGATTCAACTGAAGTTCTCCACAATAGTATTTCTGGTAAACAAGGAGTGTGCCGATCTTTCCCAGGAAACGTCTTTTACAAACACGGTCCGTCCTCAAGCTCCCACTACTGTTATAACTCCAGACGCGTTTCGGGACTTTTCGCTGTCCCTTCCTCAGTGGTAACAGTAGTGAAAGCAAAGTGGGAGCTTTCTTATATTCCTTGGGTTCTAGATCTTCTAAAAAAAAAACGCATTGGAGTTTGGTAACGGGTGTTGTGGTGCACAGTCGTCCATTAAAAAATAATAATGAATTATAATGGTACAACACAGATAATTTCATACAGATAATATTAGTTTATCTTGAATTCTTTTCAAATAAAATACAAATAGTAAAATCAATATCAATTGACTGTACTCAAATACAGGTGACTCTATTTAAATATCCATATGACCTCGCCGATCAGGACTGGGCTTGACTGAGCTTCATAGTGTGGAAAAAAGGATCTCCATACTAGCGGCTGCACCAATCAACAGCTACAGCCCTCATCACGTGGGATGCCACGGGTGATAACGTATAGGACCAGGTCCTAGAAGGGCGTTAAACTAGCTGAGTACACGGACAGCCGGTGTCTGAAGCAGTGGTAATGTACTTACACTTTTAACTACTAATTGGAATATTTTGTAGCATACAGAGCCCTTGAAGGAGTGGTAATATATCTACACTTTTAACTATCAATCGGAACATTTGAGTCATATATAATGTGTGGCGTAGATATACCATCTACAGATATATGAGACTAATTGCCAGCAATATCAAGTACAAACATTAATAAGGATGTGGAGATATCAGATATGAATTAGGTACTTATTGAACCCAACATATACATATCCTTATTTGTGACCTTTTTTCTACACTGGAAAGCATTAGAATCTGATTGTGAAGTCTATCTCAACGCCAATTGAATTGATTGGACTAAATAGTACAGAATTGTCCTTTTATGGTATATATTTTTTATATGAATTTTTTTATATGTACTATTTTCTTATATGAATAATGTCATTATATGAACTACTTTTTTATTTTTATAATAGGATGTGAACCTTTTATTTTAAGTACTGTGGTTAGGTTAATAAAGTCTCTGATTATGGTTCAGATACCTCTGGTCTATAGATTTGGTGTATTGAGTGACCCTCTACACTGTACTTTCAGTTCTACTTTACACCAGTTTGATGAATCTCCCTCAATGTCTTTTAAACAAGAGTATCGTAAGATTTTTCAGGAGTATTTGTATTTACAACCAAGTGCACCTGTGGCATCAGCGTTGACGTGTCCACAAGCAGCAGGTGTCCCAACAATGACATATTGCTTCACCACTGCACCTATTCATAATCTTGGGCAGTGCATGTGACCCCATTGTTCAAAAACATTTGCAAACAGCTACCAAAAAAACACTGAATGGGACCAGGAACTTGGATTTGAGTCTTGGCTTCTAATTTTAAAAAAGTTCAAAAGGCCAGAAGAACCCTAACTTTGAAAATCAAGCCATGCCTCTAACCCTTCCCAATTCCTATCCTTACACACCCAATACCACCCAGTTACCTTTGTATTGCCACAAACCTCAGACTGTAACAGTGCTTCCTCAGTACCCCTCAGACAGTATGCCCCCTTAGTGCCTCCATACAGTATGATGCCCCTTTAGTGCCCCTGACATAGTATGTTGCACCTTTGGTGCCTTTCTATGCAGTTTGAAAGCCCTTAGTGCCCAATACAGTATGATGACTCTGTAGTGTACTTATGCAGTATAATGCCCCCTTCTACCTCTGTATTATGCCCTCTTAGTGTCCCCATGTGTATGATGCCACCTTTGGCCTTACCAAACAGTATAGTGTCCCTTTAGTGCCCCCCCATCTAGTAGGATGCCGCTTTGGTGCCCAACATACAGTATGATGTCCCCTTAGTACCTCCTTATGCTGTATTATGTCCCCTTAGCCCTTCCCATGCAGTATGTGCAACGACCCACAAGAGAGGAGTGAAGGATGGGAGGAATGATGGCTATTGAACTCACAGTTTGTGGTGGCAATCTACACTCTGGCCCTCCCTGGCTTAGGCCTCTTGCACACGAAATTTTTTTTTTCGTTTACGTTCCGTTTTTTTGCGTTCCATATACGGAACAATTCATTTCAATGGATCCTCAAAAAAACGGAAGGTACTCCGTATGCCTTCCATTTCCGATTTTTCGTGTTTCTGTTTTTCCGTTCCGTTCAGTGATTGAACATGTCTTACTATTGTCTGCATAATGGACATGGATAGTACTGTTCTATCAGGGGCCAGCTGTTCCGTTCCACAAAAAATGGAATGCACATGGACGTCATCCGTATTTTTTGCGGATCCATTTTTTTCAGACCACAAAATACTGAAAAAGCCATACGGTCGTGTGCAAGAGGCCTTACCCTTTCTTCCATTAGGACACACCCTGGACTTTCTTTGGCTCCTGCCTAGTGTGAGGTGGGGTGCATTTGGTGTTAGATAGATGGGTGTAAGGCAGGAGAGTAGGTGTAGGGGCTGGTTGATGTATCGTGGAGTCAATAGCCAGGCCTGTTGGTTGCAGTAAATAAGACATTTCTTTACTGAGTTGATGATAGAAGCAGTAGTACATATAGCAGCAAAAGGCACAGTCCATAAGTATATATCACAGTGTAATATTTTCCCAATAGCAGTGTATAGGCAGCAAGAATGATGGTAGTTGTAGTACTCCCTGGCTATCTGTCTAAGGACACTTTACAGTCTCTCCAAAGTAACCACAGACATGCAGTTACGTGTAGGTTCTTGTTTAATCTTTTTGCAATTTCTGGACTGAGGGTCGCAACTCTAAGAGACAGCTGGCCAGTCCATCTCAAAGTGTGATAGGTGCTGGAGGCAATAATCCTTCCCACCGCAGTAAAGTCTCTTATGCAATAAACAAGTGAATACTTTACTGACTAAAGCTCACATATTCTTCTTGCATGGGGTTTTCTGGTAGTGAAGTTGCTTTTTTGGTAGCTGCACCCTCAGAGACTGGGCTTGGTCTGCAGGAATTCTCTTCTTGTAGTTTTTCTAAGACTAGATTTCTCAACCTAATGATGGGGTGGACCTTTTCCATTACCCCAGTAACCTAAACAGTGTACCAATCTTAACTTTTTGTTTGCCGATAACTTTATGTTTGCCTATTTGTTTACTAATAAGTACACATAGAACACAATAAGGATACTTTCACACCAGTGTTTTCAATTTCCGCTATTGAGATCTGTCATAGGGTCTCAATAGCGGAGGAAAACGCTTCAGTATTATCCCCATTCATTGTCAATGGGGCAAAACTGAATGAAACAGAATGCACCAGAATGCAGTCCGTTCCATTTGGTTGGTTCCCATGACGCACACAAAAGCGCACCAAGCAGTGCTTTTGAGGGCATCTTGGAATGCACAGCAAGACAGATCTGTCATGACTCACAATGTAAGTCAATGGGGACATAACCATTTTCTCGGACACAATAGAGAAAGGATCTGTCCCCCATTGACTTTCAATGGTGTTCATAATGATTCCGTCATGGCTATTTTAAAGATAATACAACCAGATCCGTTTATAACAGATGCAAACGGTTGTATTATCATGATGGAAGCATTTTTGCTGATCTATGATGGATCTAGCAAAAACGCTGGTGTGAAAGTAGCCTTAACATTGAATTAACCCTTCTAGCTTTTTTGTTGTATGTAGTCCTACTAGGGTACTGCATATGATGCTCCTTTAGATCCCGTCTACTCTGTATCATGCCCCCTTAGGCCCCTTTCACATGGGCGAGTTTTCCGCGCGGGTGCAATGCGTGAGGAGGACGCATTGCACCCGCACTGAATCCGGACCCATTCATTTCTATGGGGCTGTGCACATGAGCGGTGATTTTCACGCATCACTTCTGCGTTGCGTGAAAATCGCAGCATGCTCTATATTGTGCGTTTTTCACGCAACGTAGACCCCATAGAAGTGAATGGGGCTGCGGGAAAATCGCAAGCATCCGCAAGCAAGTGCGGATGCAGTGCGATTTTCCCGCATGGTTGCTTAGCAACGGGACCAGATCTTTATTATTTTCCCTTATAACATGGTTATAAGGGAAATAATAGCATTCTTAATAAAGAATGCATAGTAAAATGAAGAGGAAGGAGTTAAAAATAATAAAAGTTAACTTACCTTAGCCACTTGATCGCGTAGTTGCGATCTGTCCTCTCTTTCCCTGCATCAGCTAGGATCTAAAGGACCTGTGATGACGTCACATCACATGGTCCAATCACATGGTCCATCTTACCATGGTGATGGACCATGTGATTGGACCATGTGATGTGACGCCATCACAGGTCCTTTAGTTCTTAGCTGATGCTGGGAAAGAGAGGACAGATCGCAACTACGCATCAAGTGGCTAAGGTAAGTTAACTTTTATTATTTTTAACCCTTCCACTTCATTTTACTATGCATTCTTTATTAAGAATGCTATTATTTTCCTTATAACCATGTTATAAGGGAAAATAATAAATCTTCAGAAGACTCAAACCGACTTCAGTGATGAAGTCCGGCTTCGGGTTGGGTACTAAACATGGCGATTTTTCTCACGCGCGTGCAAAACGCATTACAAACGTTTGCACCCGCGTGGGAAAATCGCGCATATTCTCGCAACGCACCCGCCTCTTATCCGGGCGGCAAACATGACGCCCGTGTGAAAGAGGCCTTAGTGCCTTTAAATTTAACACCAACTATACCTAACCACAGCATTCCCACAATGAATGGAGCTCACCACTCAGTGCAGGCCTCTTTTTGGCCTGTGTTGTCTGCAGTCTCACAGCAGGCATGATGACATCACCATACCGTGCCTTCACCATGCTGCTGACAGCACTGGTCTGACAGAGTTTGATGGAGCAGGGAGCTGCCATTTCCCTTCTTCACCATTGCATTCAACTGTATCTGCATCCTGAGCATGAAGAAACAGTTGAAGGTGGGACATGTTGCAGCCCTCCAGGGACAGTGAGACAGTACCCGAAATCTGGGACTGTTCCGCTGGATCCGGGACAGAGTGGAAGAATGAAAATTAACTAATGTAGTAGCTGTAATTGTAGCGTGAGGATAGTTTAACCCGTTGAAGACCCTGAAAGAATACATAACACGCGTGTAAAAGAGGTCTAACCCTGGGAACACACCTGAGCGTTTTTCAGCGCGTTCATTCGCACTGAAAAATGCTCAACATGTGAAAAGCCATGCATCCCTATGTGCATGGTTCACATGTCGGCGTTTTACAGCGCGGACGACCGCGCTGTAAAACGCCCTACGCGATGGCGTCGGCTGCCGAGACTATCGCGCGGCAGCACGTGCGATCCAACCCATATTCTATTATGGGAGCGCGCATATGACGCGGAATGGAGGCGGAACAGAGCCAAACTGATGCATTCTGAGCAGATCCTTATCCATTCAGAATGTATTAAGAGCAAAACTGATCTGTTTTGGACCGCTTGTGAGATCCCTGGATGGATTTCACAAACGGAAACCAAAACGCCAGTGTGAAAGTAGCCTAAGCTACAACAAAGAATTAAAAGGTAAAAATAATGTATACACTGAAATGGTAGCGATATCTTGTAAGAATAGCTATACTGAAAATGTATGTGGAGCTTGTTGCTACCATGTGTAAGTTCACAGTACTGTTTCTGAAATCTCAGATGTGAATATTTAGTACAATTAGGTAGGTAAAAACCTGCAAACACAATCATATAATCCTAGAGTAGCCTAACAATATTACAAATAAAAAAAAAAACTACAAAAAATGTGTGTCTAAAAATAAAGACCAACAAGAAAAATGTGAAAAGACTACAAAACTTTATTGAGATAGATGAACATAAAATCGAGACAAAAAACAGTTTTTTGTCTCGATTTTATGTTCATCTATCTCAATAAAGTTTTGTAGTCTTTTCACATTTTTCTTGTTGGTCTTTATTTTTAGACACACATTTTTTGTAGTTTTTTTCTTGATGATGTTGGTGTGTCGTTCCTAGGTCAGTTCATTTCTAGGTGTGAATATTACAAATTAGCCTAACAATATTACAAATGTTAAACCTAAATGGTTTAAGCTGGCAAAATATGATACAGTAGAAGCCACAGGAAAACCTTCATTGGGGTTGGACTCCCTTCTTGGATGGTATATTTACTTCCTGCATGTTTTGCCAGGTTGCCAGAAGAAGTCATTTTCGGATAACCCTTTTAAAGCGTCACTCCCGGAAATAAAAATGTGTGTCTTCCCCATTTGTAAATGTGCTAGTATACTAATTATTTGTTGAGAAAACTTCCATATAGATTTATTCAGGTTTTTTTCTTCTTCTGTTATCTTTGACAGTTACCAATGAAACTCGCTCGATCCCACAGTGTCTGTTGTGTGGATAGAAAGTCGGTTTTCTAGTCATAACAATGAGTAGAGTGTCTGAATTCCGATCTGCATGGAGGATGCTACACATTCAGGAGAGTCTCATTGGGGGTCACATAATTTAACTAGAGTTGCCAACTTTCCCAACAAACAAATACCGGCAAAGTTAAGCCACACAAAGTGGGTGTGGTTGTGGGGGCGTGGCTTAACTCTGGGTGTTAAGTCGCTGTCATACTGTAGCTCCCAATAATATTGATGCCTCCATTAATGCTCTTCAGTAAAAGTAATGCCCCCATTAGTGCCCCCCAGTAATAGCAATACCCCCATTAGTGCGCCCCAGAATTAATGCCCCCATTAGTGCGCCCCAGAATTAATGCCCCCATCAGTACCCCCCAGTAAGAGTAATGGCCCCCATAAGTGCCCCCAGTAAGAGTAATGCTCCCCATTAGTGCCCCTGAGTAATATTAATGCCCCCATTAGTGCCCCCCAGTAATAGTAATGCACCCATTAGTGCACCCCAGAATTAGTGCCCCCCAGTAAGTGTAATGGCCCCCATAAGTGATCCCAGTAAGAGTAATGCTCCCCATTAGCAGGGGCGGAAGCAAATGGAGGAGGTGAGTGGTATATATATTTTTTTTTACTTAGCTCAAGTTGAGTGGGGAGGGGGTTAAAGGCTGTACTAATGAGTTCTCCACTTCACTCCCCTCCACTCATTAGTAACAGTCTACACAGGAAAATACCGGCAATAATTGCTGATAGAAAAAAGTCACCGGCATAGTCAGGGACACTAAAATATCGGCTTTGCCGGTGAGATAGTGGCCGGGTGGCAACCCTAAATCTAACAGTGAAAAAATACATCAATAAAACCATATACCAGTGTCACAAACTTACCTGTCCAGGCCCCAGCGGCGAGATCTCCAGCTTCAGTGCAACTATATGTACTAACTAAATACATGTGTGGGCTGCTTTCATTTGTTAGCCAGGACTGACTTTTATTCGCCGTCCGGATCTGACCTGTATGGCTCCTTCACATATGAATTTGGCCTGGCCTAGCATATGCATCTTTTTATAGTGTTTTTAGTGCAGGTTTTTTCTATATACAGGTATGAATTGTGTTTTTGCCCCTACAAAAAAAGTATGGCAAAATGCCTGAAAAAATCCATTGCTACAACATGCTGGGATTTAACAAAAATACAATGGACACACATACACAAAAAAGGACACTACAAACAAACAAACAAAAAAAACTATGAATGCATGTCCAAAAATGCATAAAAAATGTGTAAGCATAGCCTAAGGACACATTTCTGTGTCAGAGCCTGAGCCTACTTTAAGATCCTGGTGGTCACATAGGAGCTACTGTAAGGGCACATTTACATTAGCATAGCATGTCTATACTACCTGTACAGTAGGATCTGCACTTAAAGGGGTTGTCTCACTTCAGTAAGTGGCATTTATCATGTAGAGAAAGTTCATACAAGCCACTTGCTAATGTATTGTGATTATCCATATTGCTTCCTTTGCTGGCTTGATTCATTTTTCCATCACATTATACACTGCTCGTTTCCTTTGTATTCCAAATACACCCCAAAACACATTGCCCTACTTCTCCTGAGTACGGCGATACCACATAAGTGACACTTTTTTGCAGCCTGGGTGCGCAAAGGGGCCCAAATTCCAACGAGTACCTTTAGGTTTTACATGGCGGCTCACAATTTAGCCCCGCTCAAAATGCCAGAACAGTAAACACACCCCACAAATGACCCCATTTCGGAAAGTAGACACCCCAAGGTATTCACTGAGGGGCATATTGAGTCCGTCTGAGATTTTTTATTTTTTTTTGCCAGAAGTTAGCAGAAATTGAAACTTTTTTTTTTTTCTAAGAAAGTGTCATTTTCCGCTAACTTGTGAAAAAAAAATGAAATGATACATGAGCTCACCAAGCCCCTCCGCGAATACTTTGGGGTGTCTTCTTTCTAAAATGGTGTCATTTGGGGGGTATTTATACTTTCCTGACATTCTAGCACCTGAAGAAACATGACAGGCGCTCAGAAAATCATAGCTGCTTCAAAATGCCGAAATTCACTTTTTTGCAGCATAGTTTGTAAACGCTATAACTTTTACCCAAACCAATAAATATACACTTATTGGATTTTTTTTTTTTATCAAAGACATGTAGAACAATAAATTTAGAGAAAAATTTATATAGAAATTTAGTTTTTTTTTGAAAAATGTCAGCAACAATGAAATACCACCAAATGAAAGCTCTATTAGTGAGAAGAAAAGGAGGTAAAATTCATTTGGGTGGTAAGTTGTATGACGGAGCAATAAACGGTGAAAGTAGTGTAGTGCGGAATTGTAAAAAGTGGCCTGGTCATTAAGGGGGTTTAAGCTAGGGGGGCTGAAGCGGTAAAAAGTATAAATTCTCCCCCTTAGCTAAAGAGCAATATGCATGAAGAAGATGATTATACTTGATATAAAGTCACTGTAGAAGAATATGATGTGACAAGGAAGTCCATGCTGCAGAGAGTTGTCTAACAGGTGGGCTCTGGAGTGAATTCACTGTGTCTCTCACTGCACAGAAGTAGATACCACAGTCAGTGACTTCCACATTTTCCTTCTTCAGGTGGAAAGCTGATTCCCTTTTATCTTCTATCACTGAAAATCCTTGGTTAGTTTTTTGTGTCAGGTCATTGACCAGCATCTGTGGAGCTTTCCCTGGGTACTGCACATACCAAGCAAGATACGGGCTGCCAGATACTTGATATGTACATTCCATGAGAACAGTCTGCCCAGAATGGACGCTCTGTGACGCTGATGACTGGGTTACGGTTTGTGCAAGACCTTTCCCTATGGAGAAAATGACAGCATACACCAGGGATCAGCAACCTTCGGCACTCCATCTGTTGTGAAACTACAATTCCCAGCATGTTACATTCATTTCTGTATGAGTTCTAAGAAGAGCAGTCCAAGTATGCATGCTGGGAGTTGTAGTTTCACAACAGCTGGCGTGTCAGAGGTTGCCTACCCCTGGCATACACAATATACGTTATACTGAAATATGATATAGTCACATATAAAATATAATTAGACATGATATAATATATGATGTACAGTACCTATAAAAAATGCCTCAGTAATGAAGGTGATGATGGTGAGATACATGGGTTCTCTGGCTGTACATTTACACATCTTGTGTCGGTACAAGGTTAGGAGAAAGAAATGAGGAGAGAAAACGAGAATGAGCTCTTATCATTTCAATGATTCTATGTCACTTCCTCAGGAAACGATGTGTCTGAAAATAAAGATTTCACCAAACCTCCAGCATTGCCCTGGAGCTCATTGTTTGTATACCTGTCAAATCTGTCAGTGGTTTTCATTTCAAAATTGAAGATATTGGTGGAAAATAATGTGGGAAATACAAGAGAATCAAAAGATTTTTCAAGAGCATTTGAATTTACAACCAAATGCACTGGTAGCCTCAGAGTTAATGTGTCCACATGCAGCAGGCTTCTCAGCAGTGACATGCTGCTTAGGAACACTTCACCACTGAGTCCAGTCATTATCTTGAGCAGTGCACATGGCCAAAAGTTTACAAACAGGTACCAGAAAACCACTGAAGGGAACTAGGGAGCCAGGAAGTTGGATTGGAGTCTTTGCTTTAATTTAAAAAAGTGCAAAAACCTGGAAAATCCCTATATTCTTTATACTTCTATACTTCTTATACTCTATACCTATACTTATCTTTGTCACAATTCTCAATACCCTCCTTGCATGGTTTATTTACTTCTTGCATATTTTGCCAACATTGTTAAGTTTTCAAATAAAGTTTGCATAAAGGTTGTGCTTCATTGTACAATCATAACTCTGATGGAACAGTTATGTTTGAGCTTTCCTAAAGTCTTTTTCAGCTACATTATTTTGTTTCAGCTGCATAGCCTGATGCATTTCACTCAAAAGCAGTGGGTGTCTCCCTTCTCTCGAATGTGCCAGTACTATAAGCACTGACCTCACTTTCCTCTGTTTGTTTTCTGCTAGGGAGCTCACAGAACATATAAGGAGGGATAAATTACACTAACAAAAAAGCACACACCTGTGTTGTTAGAAGCAGTGTAGAAGCAGTCGTTCTATCAGGCTCTCAGTTAGCTCTGACATGTCTCTCTTTTCCTGTGAACCGCCTTGTGAGTCTCTGTTACTAGGGATGGATCTTGTCTGACAACAAGCAGTGGGCTGCAACTTAGGTGATAGTGAGATCCTAAGGCTATAATTTTATAGCTTTTATTGAGGTGGATGCAGCCATATTTTTTTTTAAATGAGGTGATTTAGAAATTTGCTAGTTGCACCATTATCTATTAAATAAAATTGAAGGTTTTCTGAGAGATACTATCTTGCAGGATCTCAATGAAAATAAGCAAATAACGCCATATCAGCATGGCTTCATGAGGGATCGGTCATGTCAAACTAATCTAATCAGTTTCTATGAGGAGGTAACGAGGTTTCGTCTTCTGGCCTGCGGCGGCCTTTAAATTGTGGGTCTGGCGGCACTTCTGGGCCAGTTTAAGAAGATCGGATTCGTCGCCCCGCCCACCCTCCTTTTATTTTGCAATGTCGCTTTGTTTTAGGCCTCTTGCACACGAATGTATTTTTTCTTTCAGTGTTTTGCGGTCCGTTTTTTGTTTCCGTTTCGGTTCAGTTGTTCCGTTCCATTTTTCCGTTTGGCATATACAGTATACATTAATTCCATAATAAAAATTGGGCTGGTCTTAAAATTTTCAATAGATTGTTCTGCAAAAACGGAACGGATACGGAAGACATACAGATGTCTTTCCGTATGCTTTCCGTTTTTTTGCGGATCCATTGACTTGAATAGAGCCACTGAACGTGATTTGCGGACACTAATAGGACATGTTCTATATTTAAACGGAATGGAAAAACGGAAAAACGGAAATGGAAGGCATACAGAGACACTTCAGTATTTTTTGCAGACCCATTGAAGTGAATGGTTCAGTATACTGTCAGTATACTGAACTGAAAAAACTGCCAGTATACGGTCCGCAAAATACGTTCGTGTGCAAGAGGCCTTATTAGAGGGGCTGTATCACTCAGTGTTTCTGAGTGGATGTCGGTATTTATTTAATGGTTATGATGGTTGGTTAATTTATTCATGCTGATGATTTTAATTATTTATTAAATTATTTATTATATCCCTTAATAAAGCATTGTGGCCATTTTATTCCAACTATAAAGTGGTAGTGTATTTATTTTAGTGTTAGGTTATGCAATTTGAAGGCTGCCATTTGCCTCCATGCTTGGGCTGGAAGAAAATGTCTGTATGTGGGTAAGTAACTGGCTGAGAGATAGAAAACAGAGGGTGGTTATTAACAGTACACCCTCAGATTGGGTCACTGTCACTAGTGGGGTACCTCAGGGGTCAGTACTGGGCCCTATCCTCTTCAATATATGTATTAATGATCTTGTAGAAGGCTTGCACAGTAAAATATCTATTTTTGCAGATGACACTAAACTGTGTAAATTAATTAACACTGAAGAGGACAGTTTTCTGCTACAGAGGGATCTGGATAGATTGGAGGCTTGGAGTCACAGGTATATGCGAACAACAGGAGTACAATCAGTGCACAAGCTACTGAGCGGACCCAAACTAGGGAGCATAAAAGGTAACCCCTATCAGACCCTAAGAGCTCTCCCTGCGCTGCTATGCACATGCCCAGACCCTGATGGTGGGTCGAGGCATGCCCGCGTACCTAAGGCTGAGTGAGCCCTGAAAGCCCTATGATAAAGGGGGGGGGGGGCACGGCCACCGGCTCCCTGCTCAGTATACGGACGGAACCGGGGTCGCCTCGGATCCAGTCAGCAAATAAACAAAACCAACAATGTCTGCAAACTTATCTGTAGGGGCTGCAGCAGCAGTGAAGACAGATCCAATCTCAGCAGACAATATCCGATGTTGCTTGCTTCAGCAAAACACACGTCCAGTGTAAAGAGACCACAGCAGTGTGGATACTCCAGCGGCTGACACAACTCAAGATGAGAAATATAACCCGCAAGGTGAAACAGGAAGAGGGGTGATTTAAAGGAAGAGGAATCAATCAGAGAAGGAACAGCTGGGAAGAGGGAAAGGAGTGAAAATGAAAGTAAAGACCTCATCACAGGGGCGGAGAAACAGAGCTGTGAGAACTCCTCAAAACTCTGGTAGTGACACTTGGGCAGAGAAATGGCACATGATGTTTAACACTAACAAATGTAAGGTTATGCTAAATGGCAAGAAATAATGTAAGTCACCCGTACATATTAAATGGTAAAACACTCGGTAACACTGACATGGAAAAGGATCTAGGAATTTTGATAAACAGCAAACTAAGCTGTAGAAACCAGTGTCAGGCAGCTGCTGCCAAGGCCAATAAGATAATAGGTTGCATCAAAAGGGGCATAGACGGCCGTGATGAGAACATAGTCCTACCACTTTACAAATCACTAGTCAGACCACACATGGAGTACTGTGTAAAGTTCTGGCCTCCTGTGAACAAGGCAGACATAGCAGAGCTGGAGAGGGTTCAGAGGAGGGCAACCAAAGTAATAACTGGAATGGGGCAACTACAGTACCCTGAAAGGTTATCAAAATTAGGGTTATTCACTTTAGAAAAAAGACGACTGAGGGAAGATCTAATAACTATGTATAAATATATCAGGGGTCAGTACAGAGATCTCTCTCATCATCTATTTATCCCCAGGACTGTGACTGTGACGAGGGGACATCCTCTGCGTCTGGAGGAAAAAAGGTTTGTACACAAACATAGAAGAGGATTCTTCACGGTAAGAGCAGTGAGACTATGGAACTCTCTGCCTGAGGAGGTGGTGATGGTGAGTACAATAAAGGAATTAAAGAGGGGCCTGGATGTATTTCTGGAGTGTAATAATATTACAGGCTATAGCTACTAGAGAGGGGTCGTTGATCCAGGGAGTTATTCTGATTGCCTGATTGGAATCGGGAAGTAATTTTTTTCCCCTTATGTGGGGAAAATTGGCTTCTACCTCACAGTTTTTTTTTTTGCCTTCCTCTGGATCAACTTGTAGGAAACAGGCCGAACTGGATGGACAAAAGTCTTTTTTTCGGCCTTATTTACTATGTTACTATGTAATTGTGTGAAAGTACAGTAACTTTTTAAAGCCTTTTAGCTTTATAATTTGTAATATTCTTAGGCTACTACAGCAATAAGTAATTAATTGTATTTGCAGGTTTTTAACTACTATTAGCTAATCCTTTGGGTGGTTTTTATCTAGCATATACATTGCCTAATATACTATACAATTGTGGGCTACTATGTTTCGTTTTTGAAGGTACTGTAACAGCACCAAAATACAACAAGTACAGCATGTGCAAATATACTTAATTCTCAACACCTCGAGTGTAACCACAGGCCAAGATATATATCATTCTAGAAATAAAAAGATGCATTAGGATGCTTGAGTTGGTAATTCAGCCCAGATGACGTGCAATACTAATTAGGCTACTTTCAAACTAGCGTTTTGGATTTCCGTTCAGGGCTCTTACAAGCGGTCCAAAACAGATCAGTTTTGCCGTAATGCATTCTGAATGGAAAAAGATCCACTCAGAATGCATCAGTTTGCATCTGTTCAGTCACCATTCCACTCTGGAGGTGGACACCAAAACGCTGCCTGCTGCAATTTTCTGTCCGCCATGTGGTGAGGAGCAAGACGGATCCGTCCTGACACACAATGCAAGTCAATGGGGATGGATACGTTTTCTCTGACACAAACTGGCACAATAGAAAACGGATCGGTCCCCCATTGGCTTTCAATGGTGTTCATGGCTATAGAAGACATAATACAACTGGATCCGTTCATGACGGATGCATGCGGTTGTATTATTGTAACGGAAGCGTTTTTGCTGATCCATAATGGATCTGCAAAAAACGCTAGTGTGAAAGTAGCCTTAAGGAAGATATAAGATGGATAAGGGGCTTAATTAAGTAGAAAAAGAGGCTCATTGGTGATGCTCAGCAAACACAGAGAACTTAGGCTACTTTCACACTAGCGTTTTTACTGGATCTGGCAGAGTTCAGCAAAAACGCTTCCGTTACTGATAATACAACCATGAACGGATCCGGTTGTATTATCTTTAATATAGCCAAGACGGATCCGTCATGAACCCTATTGAAAGTCAATTAGGGACAGATCCATTTTCCATTGTATCAGATTGTGTCAGAGTTAAAAGGATCCGTCCCCATTGACTTGCATTGTGGGATCCGTGTTGCTCCGCATCCCATATCAGAAAGAAAACCACAGCTTGCTGCGGTTTGCTCTCCGATATGAGAATGCAACCAAACGGAATGGAATGTATTTAGGAGAATTCCGTTCTGTTTAGTTACGTTTTGTCCCCTTTGGCAATGAATGGGGACAAAATGGAAGCTTTTTTCCGGTATTGAGACCCTGACGGATCTCAATACCAGAATATATTAACGCTAGTGTGAAAGTAGCCTAAGTTATGAATACTGAATAGTGTTACTTTGTCCCTTCAAACCACTATGTATGCATGTTTACAGAGTATGTTTATTTTCAGTATATGGGATTTACCACTTTTTAATAGTTTTTTATGTAAACTTCATCTAATAAAGTAAACATTTTCCTATATGGTGTAATATGGTTTTTTCTATAGGAGTCTGGAGTCAACCAGTTTTCAGGCCCCCTCTGTCAGGCACCCGGTCAAGTGTTTGAAAAGTGTTGTCCTATTTTGGACACTCATTACCTTTTTTAATTTTCTGCCAACAGAGCTGTGTTTGGGCTTGTTTTGTTTTTGTTTTTTTTGCAGTGTCAACAGCAGTTTTTATTTGTTTTTTGGGGGTTGGTGACCATTCTGACAATGAGGTGACCATTCAGACAATGAGGATTTCTTTTTATTGGTGTTTACTGCAAGTGATAAATAACATGATATTTTAATATTTTAGAATTTTTGGGATGGAACAATATTATTTATTTATTATTTATGTTTAGCTTTTTGTTATTTTTTTATATATTACAAATCGGAAAACTTTTTTATATTTTTTATATATTGTATAGGGAGGGTATTTTTTAGGTATTCTTATTGGTTCTTTCCCTTAAATTTTTAGTTTTTTGCATAAATGCCTATGCACCATTGCAAATTTACCCAAAATTTAAAAAAATTTGAAAATTTTCAAGTTTCAATTTCTCCACTTCTATAATACATAGTAATACCCCCAAAAATAGTTATTACTTTACTTTCCCCAAATGTCTACTTCATGTTTGGATCATTTTGGTAACGCCATTTTATTTTTTGGGGACGTTACAAGGCTTTGAAGTTTAGAAGCAAATCTTGAAAATTTTCTGAAAATTTCAAAAACCCAATTTTTAAGGACCAGTTCAGGTCTGAAGTCACTTTGTGAGGCTTACATAAAAGAAACAACCCACAAATGACCCCATTCTAGAAACTACACCCCTCAATGTATTCAAAACTGATTTTACAAACATTGTTAACACTTTAGGTGTTCCATAAGAGTTCATGGCAAATGGACATAAAATTTTAGAATTTCGATTTTTTTTGGCAAATTTTCCATTTGAATCCATTTTTTCAAGGAACAAAACAAGGATTAACAGCCAAACATAACCCAATATTTATTGCCCTGAGTCTGTAGTTTGCAGAAACACCCCATATGTGGTCCTAAACTGCTGTATGGCCAAACGGCAGGGCATAGAATGAAGGGAATGTCATATGGTTTTTGGAAGGCAAATTTTGATGGACTGGTGTTTTTACACCATGGCCCATTTAAGCCCCCCTGATGCACCCCTAGAGTAGAAACTCCCAAAAAGTGACCCCATTTTGGAAACTACTGGATAAGGTAGCAGTTTTGGTGGTATTATTTTTAGGGTACATATGATTTTTGGTTGCTCTATAATACATTTTTGTGAGACAAGGTAATAAAAAAAAGAAATTCTGAAATTTCATCTCCATTTGCCATAAACTCTTGAGGAACACCTAAAGGGTTAATAAAGTTTGTAAAATCAGTTTCGAATACCTTGAGGGGTGTAGTTTCTTATATGGGGTCACTTTTATTGAGTTTCTACTCTAGGGGAGCATCAGAGGAGCTTCAAATGGGACATGGTGTCAAAAAACTAGTCCGTCAAAATCTGCCTTGCAAAAACCATATGGCGTTTCCTTCATTCTATGCCCTGTCGTATGGCGATACAGCAGTTTACGACCACATATGGGGTGTTTCTGTAAACTACAGAATCAGGGCAATAAATAGAGTTTTGTTTGACTGTTAACCCTTGCTTTGTTACTGGAATAAAATGATTAAAATGGAAAATTTGGAACAAATAGCTGTTTTGGGACCGTTTTTATTTTATTTTTGTGACTGTGTTTATCTGAGGGGTTAGGTCATGTGTTATTTTTATAGAGCAGATTCTTACGGACATGGCAATACCTAATATGTCTACTCTTTTAAATTTATTTAGGTTTTACACTATAATATCCTTTGTTAAACAAACAAAAAAACTATTTTAGTATCTCCATAGTCTGAGAGTCAGTTTTTTTTTGTTTTTTTTCCAATTGTCTTAGGTAGGAGCTCATTTTTTGTGGGATGAGATGACGGTTTTAATGGCACTATTTTGGGGTGCATATGACTTTTTAATCGCTTGCTGTCACACTTTTTGTGATGTTAGGTGACAAAGAACTGCTTTTTACAGTTTTTTTTTTTTTTTTGCGGTGTCCACCTGAGGGGTTAGTTCATGTGTTAGTTTTATAGTTCAGGTTCTTACGGACGTGGCGATACATAATATGTCTACTTTTTATTTATTTATTTAGGTTTTACACAATCATATAATTTTTGAAACAAAAAAAAATCATGTTTTAGTGTCTGCATAGCCTAAGAGCCATAATTTTTTTATTTTTTGGGCGATTTTCTTAGGTAGGGTATCATTTTTTGCGGGATGAGATGACGGTTTTAAAGGAACTATTTTGGAGTGTATATGACTTTTTTGATCACTTGCTATTAGACATTTTGTGATGTAAGGTGACAAAAAATAGCTTTTAACACAGTTTTTTTTTTTTTTTGCGGTGTTCACCTGAGGGGTTAGGTCATGTGTTATTTTTATAGTTCAGGTTCTTACGGACGGGGCAATACCTAATATGTCTACTCTTTTTTTATTTATTTATTTATTTATTTATTTAGGTTTTACACAATCATATTTTTGAAACAAAAAAAATCATATTTTAGTGTCTGCATAGCCTGAGAGCCATAATTTTTTTTATTTTTTAGGCGATTTTCTTAGGTAAGTTATCATTTTTTGCGGGACGAGGTGACGGTTTGATTAGTACCATTTGGGTGTAGATATAACTTTTTGGATCACTTTTATTAACTTTTTTGGGAAGTGAGGTGGGCGAAATTTCAATTTTATCATAGTTTTTTTGGGTTTTTTTGTGACGTTCACCATACGGGAAAAGTAACAAACCAATTTTATAGATCAGGTCGTTACGGACGCTGTGATATATAACATGTGTAGTGTATTTTTTTTTTTTCATTAGTGATAAATGTGTTTTTTTGTTTTTACCTTTTTTCCCTTTTTTTTACATTTTTTTTGACCCAGACCCACTTGGTTCTTGAAGATCCAGTGGATCTGGTGTCTGTATAATACAGTACAGTACATTATATAATGTACTGTACTGTATTTTTTAATTGACACTTAGTCTGATCAGACTTTTGCCTTTAGCAAAAGTCTGATCAGAGTTCTGTTACCATGGCAAGCAGGACTCCTTTGAAGGTGTCCTGTTGCCATGGTTACCCTCCTCCACTGCTATAACAGAGCAGCGGAGTATGGGGAGGGAGGGAAGCTTGGGACTGAAGCTAGGGGGGCTGCACCTGGCACATCAGCCCCCCACAGCAGCTCCCTCCCTCTTAACCACTTCCATACAGCGGTCCCTATGGACCGCGGCATGGAAGGGGTTGAAAGGCTGACATCCGTGCCTGCATGGATGTCAGCCGTTACAACAGAGTGTCAGCTATGTGCTGACACTCTGCTTGCCACGCTTGGCCAATCCTAAAATTGAGCGGAGGGGCTGGCAGAGGATCGCACGCCCGCCCGCCCCCCGCACCGCCTGCCGCACTGCCCGCAAGCCTCCCCCCTTTCCGCACTGCCCATCACAATGAGGGCACAGGGGGGGAGGTTGTAGGAATAAAAAAAAAACATTTCCCAGCATTTTAAAGTATGACCGCAGGGATCAGATACATCGCAAAGCGCTGCAAACCGCAGGTCTGAATTGACCTGCAGTTTGCAGCGATCGCTGATACAGGGGTGTCACAGGACCCCCCTCGGCATAGGAACATGGTTCCTGCTGCACGATCGCAGCAGGAATAATGTTTCTATCGCGATTTTTTTTATTTTTACAGCAGATTTAATTTAGGGCGTATGGGTACCCATACACCCTATGTCCTTAAAAGGTTAAGCCCACTTACCAAATTTCTTTATTTCACAAAACCTGGATAAGCCTATCTTATTCTCAGATATCAGAATTCATGGTAAAAACTTGGCCTTATATTTTTAAAAACTTATAACTTTTTTTTTTTACATTTTTTAGTCCACGTAGGGGGCTTGAACCTCCAATTTTGACTGTTCTTACCATACATTGCACTACTTCTGTATTAACGTGTATAGTGATTTTTACCAGCATTCTATTACTCCCTGCCTGAGAAGTGGTGTAACTAGAAATGACTGGGCCACACAGCAAATTTTTGAATGATTCTCTCCCCCAGCAACTTCTTTGCAACACCTTCTTTCTTTGCAACCCCAACTCCTTTGGCTAGTCAAGATCGCTCTCTCAGACCAGGGCCAATAGCCGCTCCATCCATTTCCTATGCATATATACTGTGTGTTATGTCACTGTATATATATTGTCACTATATATAATGTTACTGTATAATACTCTTTGAGGGGGTCCTGATAATAAAATCTATTAGGCCTCTTCCTGGGTGGGCTCTGTAGCAGCCACTTCCCCTGCTTCCACTATAGCCACACCCCTGTGCCTGGGACACTAACACGGCAGGCCTGAGGGCCTTCAGAAGGCCCCCTACTGCCATCATAAGCATTCAACATCCTGCACTTGCACATGTTAATTGGAGCTCCTCCATCTCTCTAACCGCTCAGATGCAACAATGACTATTGCTTTCTCATCTGAGGAGTTAAACTGCCAGTATCAAAGTTATCCCTAATCCCAGCAGAGAGAGCCCAAGTCATCACAGAGCTATACTACTATGGTGCTAAGCGTTAATTTGTTACTTACAGCTGAGTAATAATAAAGAATTGAATAGAGAAAGGTAAAAATTATAACTGGTTCACAGACCCAGGGAGACACAGTATCTCAAACTATTGCCCCACCATTCAGCATCTTTCTATTTTGCAGTTACCGCAATTACATCAGTATGCCACCTCTGTCATACCACAGGAGCAGAAGTGGCCGCACCTGGTCTCCATCTCTAGATGATGGCACTGGAGTAAAGACAGGTATTTACTTTCTGTTGTACGTGGCATTTTATTTTCAGGGGAACTATGCAGGGGCACAATATAGCGGCGCTTGCTTGGGACACTATACAAGGGCACTATTATTACTTTCACGGGACTTGTATGTTTCACTTTTGTTTCAAGGGTCTTATGTTTGATAGTACAGCGTCTAGCACTGTTAATGTTGGGGTGCACTATGGTACTAATCTCAGGGGGCAGAGTGTAGTTGCTGGTGTGGCATTATTTTCATGGGCACAGTTTGAATATTTTAAAGGGGCTTAGTGCATGGCCGTATTATATTCAAAGTGTGGTAGTAATATATATATAAGTGGCACAGTTTGTGGCAATATTTTGAGGAATGGAGAGTGTGGCATTATTATTTAGGGCAGTATGGCAATGTTTCAGTGGCACAGTGTATGGTATTACTATTTTTAGGGGCACAGTATTTTACACTATTATAGTTAGGGGTATAGTGTGTGGCACTACAATTATGTTCAGGTAGAGCAATGCATATCACTGTTATATTCAGGGAAACACAGTGTGTGGTGCCATTATATTTAGGAACACATTGGCCCAGATTTACTTAACCTTTAAGGGACATGCTTCATGATGTACACCGGATATTAAAGGGGTTGTTCGAGTTATTTTTGTGTTCTTTGTATGTTTTTTTAACTAGGCAACTGTAAGGGGTTTACTATTGACTTACTTAATCTGCAGTGGCTCTTTTCTCAGATCTCTCTGAGGGTCATATGACCTGTGATGTCAGCTTCTCTCCTTGCTCTGATGATGTCTGGTACATAAGCCTGAGAAGCAGGTCTGTGACTGTACATCAGTCATCACTGTGCAGGCCAAGCTCCCCTTGCACTGGCCGAGCTGCTGCTGTCTGCCTTGTGTCTCCCTCCCAATGGATTCTTCTGAGGGATTAACTCCTTCTACCTTCAGCAGCATAGACTCAAGGCTGGAGGCTTTGCTGAGCAGCTGCAGGCAGTGAGGAGACAAGTGCTGGGCACAGGAGCTGAGAGACTGGGGGAGTTCTGTAGAGCATTGCACAAGAACAGGTAGATCCTGTTTGTATCAGCAGTGTCAATGTACAGCTGGGACTTAGAAGTCAGACATGTCACTAAGGGCAGCTTTTATTCACTCCCTTTGCAGAGCAGGGGGAGGGGCACAAATATTTATGAGGAAAACCTCAGAGGTTGTTGTAGGTAAACAAAGGGCCAGAAGAGAACCAGGGAAATGAGCAAATAGAATTATTATTTTTTTTGCCTAAAACTTGTGCAGCTTATGTATATATTGCTGACCATCAGATTAACAGTGCAATATTATTTTTACATAACTCCGACAACCCCTTTAACTTTAATATATGTTTCATCAAAAGGTTTTTAATTTCTTTAATATATGTTTATTTTAAAGAGTGAAAATTCTCAAAAATAATACATCAAAAGGTTCGACAACCCCTTTAACAATGAAGTTACAGACATGACAGCTACATTCTGGAACAGTTATTATAGGTATGAGGTTGTCAGGTTGCAGAGTCTCCAGGTTATTGCACATCCTGCCCATGTTCTTAGCACAGTGTGGCACTAAACACACAGTAATATGTGCCGCTGTCAGACATCCTTATGTTGGTGATATTCAGGGGGAACCTTCTGTTTGTCTTGTCTGAGAAGGAAAACATACGACCCCTGTATTCTTCATCCAGATCCGAGTCTTTATAATAACTAATGAGTAACAGTTTAATGATGTGCCCTGGCTTCTGAACATACCAAAACATAGTAGAAGCTGTCTGATCATAGCTACAGCTCAATGTGACTTTTCTTCCTTCACTGATTAATACATTCAGGGGGGATTGTGTCACCGTCTGGCCCAAAATATTGTCTGAGGAAAGAAAATTAATGTTAGTAGTTAACTAGGAAAAACAATTAAAAATAAAATAGCTGTCATCAATCTATTAGTATAAATGAGAAATAAACATGACATGTTCCATTTATTTTACACATAAAGACAGATTGACCTGTCTGAAGAATCACTACTTACATATTAATGATGAGGATAGAAGACACAGGAACCCTGAGCTGTGCATGCTTACAGGTACTCTCTGACATTGAGGATACATAGAGAAAATAGGCTAGAGAAAAGGTTGTGCCTCAGAGGAAATGACAGCTTAGGGAAGGGGATGTCACTAAAGGTGATGTAAACGCTTTTCTATGAATATATTGAAATGAAAGAGCTACATAATTAGAAACATCTTTAGATATTTCATGGCATATAATCGGCTGGTTGTCATAAATGTAGAATTTTCATTTTTACTTATAAAGGGGTTAGAGGTGTTGGCAGCATGCGTGGACAGCAGATTAGTGGAACAGTCGCTGTAAGACACTGACATAGTCCGTTCAGGTGCAGGACCTTTCCTGGACACAATGAGGTACAGAGGTGGGATTCTCCTCTTAGTTCCACTAGCAACAACAGCTTCACTGGAACGTACCCATAGCACCCCCACAGCACCAGATAGACCCTGAGATTTGACTCTGTCTCATATATGCTTGGCAAAAGACTTTTCAGCCATGCTTACCCATTAGCGGCATACACAAATATTATAGGGCCTCATAGCAAAACTTAGAGGAATTATTTTAATAAAGGAAAAAGCTGTCTCTGCCTCTTCCACTTAAGGCTACTTTCACACTAGCGGCAGGACGGATCCGACAGGCTGTTCACCCGACGGAACAGCCTGTCGGATCCATCCTGCCGCTAGTAAACGTGTGCCCCGGACTACCGCTCCGGCCTTATTGACTATAATGGGGGTGGGGCGGAGTTCCGGCGGAGGCATGGCAGCCAGAATAAAACTACGACATGTCCGACATTTATTCCGGCAGTCTATCACCGTGCGCCGCTGTGCCTCCGCCGGAACGCCATCCCGCCCCCATTATAGTCAATGGGGCCGGAGCTGTAGTCCGGGGGCACACGTTCACTAGCGGCAGGTCGGATCCGACAGGCTGTTCCGTCGGGTGAACTGCCTGTCGGATCCGTCCTGCCGCTAGTGTGAAACTAGCCTTACCCGACCTCTATGTCAGAAGAAGTGGAACAGGTACTTTATAAACATGGCACCATATTTCACAATGCAATCACAGCAGACAATTGGCATAACTACTGTATATTGATACATTTTCTCCATACAGATATAAATGCTCTGCTTCCCCTCTCACAGTAAGTTTAACATTTTAAAGAATTTTTGGTGATGTTATTTTTATTCAATATTTATTTTCCATGTCAATATCTATATTTAAACCATAAAAGCATAAAATCCTGCATGTTTTACACTGGCCACTAAGCTTCAATAATAGGCACCATTTCTTGGTCTGTACAGATCATTATACTGCAGTTACCTGCTTATCTGTGATTCTAATCATGCCTGTTATGATACCACCTCTGTGTATAGATAAGACAGGATCCACCATTTACAATAGGTGATTGTCAGAGCTTATCTATTCTTTACTTGTACATTGACCTCTGCTCAGGTCACAGAGAGTGAACTAGAAACTCTCCTATAGAGTTCATTAGGGTCCCCTTCTGACCATTGTGTCTATGGATGATGGGGCTTTCTAAATGCTGTTAAGAACAGCTCAGGCAAGGTGACCACGCCCATAATTATGTTCAGGAAATAAAATAAATAATTCAGAAAATAAAAAAAAATTTTAAAAAGGATGTGTGTCTGGTTTTAACTGGCAGAATTTTTTTGGGTGACACATGCCCTTTAAGCTTTTTAACGCAATGACAGCAGCAGCAAATAATGTCAGAGTGACGCTGACATATATAGCTATGGGTAAAAGATTGTTGATGGTGTTTCAAACAACGTGTTTGAAAACACACTGTGCCATTAAATGTGTTATGCTTTTTAACATAGAAACTTTCCAAAAATTGTCCCTTATCGGGGCCAGATGGTGTTTAAACACACATCAGAAAAAAAGTGGCTTGTTAGGACCAAATGTTGAAAAATTATGCCTTATGTATATGCCACGTTAATGCCAACAATTATGCATTAACATAGGCAGAATTCCTGCCCGTATAATTGTCAGAAGAAACAGTGGCTTGTTCTGAAGTTGAACAAGCCTAGAAAAATTCTCCCTTTTATTTGGGAGCAGCAGCAGTACATTGCAAATATGGGAAAGGGTAAATTGTGTAGGTGTAATAACTGACAGCATTAGTAGTGCCAGCAGTAGCAGCAAAACATAGACCAGACAAGGTATTAGGTGTGTGTGACTGTGTTGAGGTATGTAGTGATAGTGGCTGCTGTGTAGCAGTAATGGAAGTGGCAATAAAGGGGATTAGCAGCAGGGAGTAGCAGCTGTGGTGATGGTGGCAGCAGGAGCCATTTGTTATGGAACATGGTGGTAGGCAGGCAGACAGCAGCAGTGCGATCAAGGGACACCATCCGTAAAGGTAAATCTATTCCTTCAGCATCAGCTGGAGGTGTGTGAAAATCCTTACAGGTCTATGCCTTGTTTATTTTGACAAAAGTGATATTTTGTAAACTGGCAGAGGATAACTTTTTCTATTTGTATGTCATGATGCCCCCTGCCACACTTAAAGGACCTAGTTCTTTCCGACTCCTCTCCCAATGAGTTATCATCATCATAATCAGCTTTGTTCTCCTGCACAAGTGACTCTTCCTCTCCTCCTCCAGTGGCAGTTCCTCATCCTCCACTTCCTCCTCCATAAAACTTTCTCCCTGTGGGTCCAAAACAGCTACAGGGCAGCTAGCAAGATGAGTAAGATGTTCTTCTTTGCCGTCCCTTGTTGCTTTAGCACTGGCATCTGTTCTAAGATAAATATCAGGGGGATGACATTGCTTGTACCACAGTTATCCCTACTGACAAATCTGGTGGCTTCCTCAAAGAGTCTGAGTACAAAACAGTTGTCTCTGATGAGCTGCTACTGCCTGATATTGAAACAACACATGCTCCCTGCTGTGGTGGTCTGGTGCATGACAGAATTATTGACTGCTTTACGGTGCATGTACACACTTTCTAGCACATGTAAGGTGGAATTTCAGGAAGTGGTGTAATGGCAGACAGTTCTGTCACTGCAAGTCCAGGAGAGAGTCCCTTGCCACTTAAGAATGGCTGAATTTGGGGACAGTCTCCTGGACATTGCCAGCACCCACTGTAAGCCACAGTAATTCTTCAAAAATTGTTGCATGACTAGGCTCGCCACTACGACAAAAAACATTGACTAAGTCAATTGGCCATGAAAGACATGTAAAGGAGACCTACACCTTTACTGAAAGCACAGAAGGTGCAGCAGCCCTTCTTCATTATCTTGATGGTTAGGGGTTCTGGTAGTAATTATTGGATGGCATAATGGTTTGTGCAATTCTGTGTTGATGTGTGTCAATGTGTAGCAGGTATGTTGTTCTGGTGTGGAGGCAGTAAACTGGGAGCACAGAATTTAGGAATATCACCTGCATCCCCATCCCTGGGCATGTAGAATGACCGCACAGAATTCTTTTGAGATCACAAAGGATGATCTTAGCGGTGTGACCAAAATAGTAAAGAGCAGACATACCTTACTTCTATCATATCGTACTTTCTTCTGTGCTTCTGTAACACCCCAGAGTGGTGTTATCACTCCTGCACCCTGCTACTGTCTTTATTGGGCTAACAAAATGTCAGGGCAGGGTGTGCAGGGCACGTCGCTGTTGGACGTGCCCACGCCAGCCAGAGCACCTTAAGCTCTGCTGGCCATGGAGGCCCAAGCTTGAAGCCTCAGGAGCCAGGAGATTAGTTCCTCGGCTGAAGTTATGTCTGACTAAAGAGAGAAGTGCAGCATACAGAAGAAGCTGTCATACAGCCAGCCTGTCAGTACAGCACAGTCAGAGAGAAACAGCGAGATAGCAGAGTTGAGTTTGCCTGCCAGGATCATACTAAAGCCTGCTGGAACCAAGACAAAGCCTGTAAACCATTTTGGAGAACGTTTATTCAAGTAAAGCTGCCATTGAACTTCATCTCAAGGTCTGGACTCCAGTTATTCTTTTATCCCTCAATTATTTCCCCTATTTATTGCTTCGGAGCCAAAGCCTGGGTTCCAGCCGTATCCAGGTAGGAGTACCATGACACACTTAACGATACATTTTAGGCCGCACTATACCACTCAGCAATTCCTACACCTGGGACGCGATGGATATATAGAAGGCCCTGGGGGAGGCCACCCATTGCACTTCCATGATTGAGGTCTCAGAAGGGCAGCTGTAGTCATTATTGTGACTTTCCCTTAATACTTTAATCCTTAAAAGGGTTTTCCCATCACAGGCAATGGGGGTATATTGCTAGGATATGCCTCCATTGTCTGATTGGTGTTGGTCCCACCTCAGGACCCCGCACCTACACCGAGAACAGAGCGTGGAAAGGTGGTGGAAGATGCACTGCACATGCGCAGCTGCCCTCCATTCTTTTCTACAGGGCTGCCGAAAATAGCTGAGCGCTGGCTTGGATATTTCCGTTGGCCCCATAAATATGAATGGGAGCGGTGGCCGCGCAAGCGCCGTGAGCTCTCATTCACTTGTATGGGGAGAGCGCTTGGTGCTGGCCGGACTCTGGGAAATCCAGGGTCCTCCAGGCACTGTTCTCCCCCTCCGTTCTCAGCGTAGGTGTGGGTCTCAGAGGTTTAACAAATACATGCTGAATTATTCGTATACTAAAAATTTTTATTTTTAGCATTTTACTTTCGGTCTCAACTTCTTTTATCTTACTTCTTTAACTGCAGGATAAAACAGCCTTTTTCATAGGTCAGACCTATGTCTGCAGACTACAGCTTGGAGTGTACCTAATTATGTAGAAGTAGAAAAGGGGCTCCCTGCAAGGACGGCGTGATGACGTGAACATACTCACGTTGAGCTCTCTCCTCCTGCTCTCCCTCCCTCCCTCTGAGTCTCCGCGTCTCCGATGCGGCGGGAAAGTTTGACTGAAGATCGCGGAAAAGTTTGCCATCGGCTCTGCCCTGCTCAGTGAAGCCTCCCTCTGTGTTCACCGAGGGCTTCCTACCTCCTTCCTCCTGTCTGCTGCCCGCTGCTGGCTGCCTCCGTTCCTCTTCCTCTCATGCTGCTGTGACCTGTTGTGACCTGGTGCGATCGTCCCTCCTGCTGCGGTCCTCTTGTTGCGGCTCTGCCTGGCTCTCCCTGGCTCTGCTTGGGTCTCCCTCGGTCCTCCGTCCGGTCCTCCCCCCGTCTTCTCCGCTTTGCTGCTCCTGTCATTACAGTCCTGCTTGGACTGCTCTGTGTCGGCTCCTGCTCGCCTGCGGCTGCTGGGCCGTGTTATCTGCTTCTGCCTGCTGTTTCCTCGCTACTGGAC
The DNA here is from genome assembly GCA_033119425.1 of Bufotes viridis. Taxonomy (NCBI): domain Eukaryota; kingdom Metazoa; phylum Chordata; class Amphibia; order Anura; family Bufonidae; genus Bufotes; species Bufotes viridis. Next base: position 208,672,512 of record CM065589.1, on the reverse strand, counting down.
ACGTGAGACATTCAATGGAAGTAGTGAATGCACTGTATATGTCTCTGTTTGTATATATCTAAGTGCCCCGTCTGGTGTCTTACAGAAGATATTTATTCATCTGGACAATGGAAGCACAAGACATATAAAAAGGAAAAAAAAAAAAAAAAAAAAGAGGAAAAAAAAAGGGAAAAAAAAAAAGGAAAAAAAAGAAAAAAAAAAGGGAGTAAGCCCCAAGGATCTTCCTAAAAGCCGGGAGGAAAAAGGAGGCAGAGAAGGAAGGGAAACGAAACGAAAGAAAGGGGGAAAGAGAAAGAAGGAGTAGGGAAGGGGAAAGGGAGGAAAAAAAAAAAAAACCAATATAATAACAAAATATATTATACAGCAAAGAGCCTTTAAACAAGAAATGGCCCCAAAGCGTCGCTCAATTGACTCCTCTGGAATAAAGCCAGGGTCCAAGACATTAGAGAGTAAAATTGATAGGTTTTTGAAATCGCCTTCTTTAAATGAAAAGGACTTATCTAAAAGGAAACTGTGTCTTAATCCTAAAAAAGGGGTTAAAACCCCCCAAGCTGAAGAAGTTTCTGAGGACGGATCTATTGAGGTGGGCCAGGAAGGAGGGGAGGAAAGCCTGTTAATGCCAACAGAAACTGAACATGACCCCTTAGCTTTGGAAGAAATCTTGCGTGCGGTTAAAAATAACGGTACTTTTATGCAGGGGATGTCTACTCAGCTGGGGTCTATGCAGAGCGATATATCCTTGATAAGGGATGAGCTGACAAAAATCCGCGATAGAGTTCTTAACGTGGAGAAAATGGTCGATTCCCTGCAAACAGATACTGTCATGTTAAAAACTAAGACTGTGTCTTTGGCTTCTGAAAATTCCCTTTTACAAAATAAGTTGGAGGACCTGGAAAACAGATCAAGGCGCTATAACGTCCGCATAGTTGGATTTCCAGAAGGAATTGATGGCCGGCAGCTAATGGAGCAACTTAAGGAATTAATTATGGGAAACCTGGGTAGCGATCATTTTTCGTCTATTTTTCAAATAGAAAGAGCCCACCGGATCCCAGGGGGGAAACCCATCCCAGGGAGGCCGCCACGAGCAATCTTAATAAAGCTGTTATCGTCAATGGACAGAGACATGATACTGAGAAGGGCAAGAGAATGCTCGCCTATTGTCTACCAGGGATCAAACTTGCTATTTTTTCCCGACTTTGCTCGGCAGACTCAGGAAAAAAGAAGAAGTTTTATTGAGATAAAGAAACGGTTGGCATCCAAGGATATTAAATATTCTCTACAGTATCCAGCGAAACTGAGAGTGATTTACAATGGGACTTCCCAATTTTTTGAAAAACCGCAACAAGTGCTGGACTGGATGGAACAACTGGGCATATGAAATGTTTTTTTTCAAATTGAAATGAATTGAAAAGAAGTAGCGGAGGGGGGGGGAGGGGGGATGGGATGAGCAGGGGGGAGAATGGCCGGAAGATAGAGGTTTGCTGACTAGATCGGGCGGACCAACAGAGGGGGGGAGAGGGGAGGGATATTGCTCTGCAGGGAGGGGAATTATTTTTTTTTTTTTTTGTATAATTGATGTCCGTCAGAATCGTTTCTTGGAATGTTAGAGGCCTTGGGGAAAGGGTTAAGAGGCAAGCTATTATTGATGCATTAAAAAGGTATCTTCCAGCAATTATTTGCATAGTGGAAACTCATCTCACTGATGAGACAGTGTCCCGTTTGATGACAGGATGGCATTCCCAATCCTACCACTCAACCTTTAGTAGTGCCTCTAGGGGAGTATCGGTCCTGATTCATAATTCGATAGATTTTACTTTAATAGATTCTAATATAGATGATCAAGGTAGATTTATCTTTCTGTATGGTAGGCTTCATGGTCACAGCTACATTCTCGCCTTTTTTACATACCTCCGCCATTTTCTATGTATCCACTTACCCAACTACTGCGCTTCTTGGAAAAGAAACCTGAATGTCGGCTTGTACTGATGGGAGACTTTAACGCTGTTATGGATCCTAAAAGGGACAGGCTGACACTAGATGCAGATATGGGAAGGAACATCCTCAATTCTCCACTGCCTCAGTTTTGCTTGGAGGTTGGATTGGTGGATATATGGGAACATTTTGGCGGAGGAAAGAGAGTTTTCTCCTGCGTTAGTAGGGGGTAGAGCAATGTCTAGGATTGATTTAGCGTTTACTAATGAGAGAAATTTGAATAACATTAGAAGGATACGATATGGAGTTAGAACAGTCTCAGATCACTCACCTGTATCTATTGAGGTCTGCATTGGGGAGAATAAAGATAATAGGGCGTTGGCTTTAGGTTGAATCCATATTGGCTTACCATTATGGATAATTATAAGTCCTTTAAAGAACATGTATCCTCCTTTTGGGAAGTGAATCTCCCTCGGCTAGAATCGATTTGGTTTGGGATGCCCTGAAAGCATATTTAAGGGGGATCCTTATTAGTGAAATTACTGCAGCGAGGAGATCATTTAGGAAAAGGGAGGAGGAATTGGTTAGGACCGTGGCATCCACAACGGAGCGTTTTACTGAGCAACCTACTGAAGATAACAAAGAAGAGATGCAGAAGGCTAGCTCCTCCTTGGAGGATTACGTAATGGAGAAAGCAAACCATAGGTTGTTTTTTAGGGGGCAAAAGTATTTTTCAGAGTCTGGACGCCCGGTAAGCTCCTAGCCAGAATAATTTCACAACAGGATAAGAAAAAGAAAGCTATTACTGCGATTCGCAATTTAGATGGTGTAATTATATCAGATTCAGAGGGAATCAGAGATACCTTTCTGCAATACTTCTCCCAGATATATAGAGCTTCTTCTGGTTTGCCATCTGACCTGGCGAGGCAGTTCCTGGAGAAAATTTCTCTTCCGATGTTAACGGAAGTCCAAACAAAATTCTTGGAAAGAGAGTTGTCTCTCTTGGAGATCCAGGAGGCCCTGAGTTCTATCTCTGGGAACTCATCGCCAGGGTTAGATGGCCTTCCGTACGAATTTTATCGTAAATACAGGGATGTCATCCTTCCTCATCTACTGGAGGTGTTCTCTGAAGCTATACAGGGGGTCTGCCACAGTCTATGATGGAGGCTTTGATAGTTTTAATCCCAAAAAAGATAAAGACCCGATTGATTTAAGTTCATATAGACCTATTTCTTTATTAAACTCGGACGTTAAGATATTTGCAAAAGTTCTGGCTAGGAGGCTTTCCGGGGTAATGTCGTCCGTTATCCATCTAGATCAAAATGGCTTTATGCCAAAAAGGGCACCCACCATAATTTGCATAGGCTCTTCACTAATATTCAGTCCCCTGGGAGCGCCCGCTCCATTCTGTCACTGGATGCCACCAAGGCGTTTGACAGAGTCGAGTGGGGGTTCCTTTGGGAAGTTATGAAAAAATGGGTTTTGGGCCTAGGTTTATGGCGATGGTGCAACTGTTATACAAAAGCCCGGTAGCTAGGATTAAGATCAATGATATGTTGACAGAGAGCTTTGTATTGGGAAGAGGTACACGTCAAGGCTGTCCTCTCTCCCTCTTTTATTTAATATCTATATCGAACCTCTTGCAGCCAGTATTAGGCAGGACTTGAAAGTGGCTGGTTTTGGTGTAATGGGGAAGCAGGATCGTATATCTCTCTATGCAGATGATATTTTGTTTTTTATTCATCAAATTGAAACCACCCTCCCACGAATAATGGAGTTGGTTAATCTATTTTCTGTTCCCTCTGGCCTTGAGGTCAACTGGGAGAAAACTGCTCTTCTCCCTATAGATGAAATGCGAGGATCGATGGAGAATTCTATCACTGATCGGTTATTGATATCTGATTCAATAAATTATCTGGGGATAACAGTTACTGTCAAGATCCAAGAATATTTAAAATTTAACTTGTTTCCCTTATTGTCAAAAGTGAGATCTAAAGTTAAGATATGGCAAAAAATTCTGCCCGCTAGAGCAGATAGAATCTCATTAATAAAAATGGTGGTGTTGCCCCAGATTCTTTATGTTCTTCGCAATTCACCGGTATGGATTGAAGACAAATACTTTAGATTGATAGAACGGATGATCAACGATTTGCTATGGGGGAGGAAGCGTGTGAGACTAAAGGCACTTTATTTCTCTATGCCCTACAATCGGGAGGTCTTAACCTCCCCTATTTTAGGGGTTACTATATGGCCTCTCAACTCAACTTTTTTAATGACTGGGAAAATAGCCATCTCTGTAGAAAATTGGTAAAGGACTCAGGTTTTTCTGATTTCTTTACAGTATTAGAGTCCGATTACCTAATTAATATACAGACTGGGTTTAAACCCTTCTGCAGAATGGCTATGAAAGCTTGGCAGGTTATAAGGAGCTGGTTTAAAGTGGAGGCACTACTTACCTGTACCCCATTATGGCATAACCATAAGCTTCTGAATTTGGGTGACCCAAATTGTCGGCAGTATTGGAGGATGAAAAATATTCAATATTTCCACCAGGTGATTGGGGATGGACAAATCTTGTCGTTTACAGAGCTAAAACAAAAGCTAAATGTTGGTGAGGTGGTTTGGTATGCCCACCTTCAATTGAGGTCGGCACTTCTTAGCACTGCTGTTAGTCACTCACTTTATATAGACACTCCTGAATTTTTGCACAATTTGATTAGTAAGAAAGGATGTATGAAAGTTAAACTCTCACATTGTTACAGACACTTGATGAAACATTTTTCTCGGACTGTCTTTCTCCAGGACAGAGATCCTGGTCTGAATCACTGCTTGAGGTTGGCCCCCGGACTGGGAGAAAATAGGTGACGGTCTGGGATGGGTTTCTCACAATTTCAATCACACTGTTGTACAGTTTAATATTATACACAAAATTTATTTAACACCACTATGGCTCCATAAGAGGGATTTAGAGCCTCCTCTGACTGTCCTCGATGCGGGGACCCCGGGGCAGATCATCTTCATCTGTTCTGGGATTGCCCGATGGTGAGTAACTACTGGAGAATGGTTCAAACAACTTTGGCCCAGAGACTTAATATGGATATTCCATTATCCCCAAAGTTATGGGTTCTTGGTGATCTATCGGAAGTTAACTGTCAGCCTTTGAAGTGCCAATTGTTGATGAAAGTGATCTTTTGGCTAGGCTTCTTATATCCAGAAAATGGTGTTCCTCCCTCGCTCCAGATTGCAACAACTGGCTAAGTTTAGTTAAGAAAGTTAAGAGTTATGAGAGAGTCTTGTATGGACAAAGAGGGTCTTATGCAAAGTGGAGTACTATATGGAAGGATTGGATTGATTAAGCGACTTTCCCTATTGTTGTTTTTGTTTTTTTTTTTTTTCCTGCAGGGTTGGGGAGGGGGTGTTGGGGGGTGGGTAGGTATGTTTTTGTATTACTTTTGTCTTTTTATGGATGGTAAAGAAAAATAAAGATGAAAAATTAAAAAAAAAAAAAAAAAAAAAAGAAGTAGAAAAGGGAGCATACATTGTATATTTGCCTTTTTTAAGTCTGTTTGATCAGAGTTTTCACTCTTACTAGTTATACTGGCTAGTATGTTACTGCTGTTCGTTACTGAAATGCTGCTCTATCGCCTGTATTCTAATGACATAGTAATTTTCAGTAATTAGTCTCCTATATCCTATATATATGTGCTCTATATTCAAAATTATTGAACACATCGAAGCAAGCAAGTTTTCACCACCTTGTGAACTGTACTTATATGAAGACAATAAAATGCATTAGACTTACTTTAGAGAGTTTGCCCCATTGCTATTATATAAAGTTCTATTCATTTCTCAAAGGTATTAAACTTGTGGGTTGCCCTTTCGAATGATGATGATAATGTCAGAGCGTTGAGAATTGAGGTGGTGCCTCCATCTTGTGGTGGAAATCTGGAACTGTGTATGACGGCAAACTATAGATCAAAATAAGGATGGATGGCCACCACTAGCAAATATTAATGTTTGAAAAATAAAAAACTGTGCCATATCTCTAGAAGGAATTTGCACTGCCATAGGATTGTGCTTTTAACATTTGCAAGGTGTGTGATCATAGCCTTGGGGGTACTTTAATGTAGTTTATCTGAGTATGGGGTACTTGGCATAGAAACACAGAGAAACAAAGTCTACAGAAAACAAATCAAGGAAAAAGAAGCAAAAGGGATATATAATCATATCATAAGTTGGAAAAATTTCCTAGTTACTAATAGTATAGAATGGATTTAGTATCAGCTGTAGTATATTGTAAGAGGGTGCAAGGTACCGTGGTCGATGGCAGGTACGTGTCACCGAGGTTCCTGGCCTCGGTGAGGTAAGAGCCGGATTTTCGTGTGTCAGCAGCAGCTAGTGCTGTTTGACACCTTGTTTTTAGTTTGGCTGCAAAGCCAATCCGGGCCGGCTCTTACTGGGAGTAGGCAAAGAGTTGGGTGGGTGCCTATTCCCCACGGTCCAGGCCGGACTTTATCTGGGCCTTTAAAAGGCAGCCTCCTCAGCAGCTGGGTGTGATTGTCCTGGAGCTGCTGTTAGGCTGTGGAATCACTTGAGTTCGGGAGTGCTGATCCATGCTGTGCTGTGTGGAGTTCTCTGGGCTGGAAGCAAGACCCCAAGCAAGGAGGAGTGCAGACGGCCTGGAAGCCGGAGGTTGATCGCCTTGCGGCTGGACTGACAGCCAGGTGCGAACCTGCACCTAAAGCCTCCCAGGTGACTGGAACCTGTTTTGGACTATTTTGTTTTGCTGCACGTTTTCTGATGGGTGTGAATTAACACCAAGTGACTGTTTGCTGTGTATTTGCTACAAGTGTGAATTAAACACTGTTTGCTACACTTTCTGGACTCCGTTTTGCCTCTATACTGCACCCGCACTGCTATCTACCAGAGCGACTCCCCACATTTGGTGTCGGATGCGGGCATGCGCAGTGAGGCTGGCGTGAACGCCGAATTGTTTTTGTTTTGCTGAGCACAAGTGCATGGCATATATAAAACCGGCAAAGTTGCAAACAGGAATTTCTGGCAACATGGAGGCGGCTGTGAAAGCCCTCATGGAGGCTAACGTGCAGCAGCGGGAGACCAACCAACTACTTTTACAGCACGTGATGGCGTTACAAGCTGCAGGAGCGTCCCACCACGACCATGATGCCCGGAAGCGGTCCGTGCGGCGATCCCAAAGATGACCCCTCGGACGACGTGGAGACGTATCTGGCGGTCTTTGAAAAGGTGGCCGTGAGGGAGAAGTTACCCCGTGACCAGTGGGCTGAGGTGGTCGCTCCGTTCCTGGCATCCGGACCCCAACAAGTTTTTTGACTTAGCCGATGACCAGGCTGCTGATTACCCCACGGTGAAGGGGAGATCCTGGCCAGGCTGGGGGTAAACGTGTTAGTCCGGGCGCAGCGGGTCCACCAGTGGGACTTTAAAGCGGCTGAACCCGCCCGGCCGCAGTACTATGAGTTGCTGCACAGGTTGCAAAAATGGCTGCAGCCTGATATTCTAAGTCCGACTGCTATGCTGGACCGTCTGCTGGCTGACATGTTCTGGAGGGCCTTGCCTTACCCCCTTCAGCACTGGATCGGCCAGGTATCACCCACCAATGCCCTAGAAATGGTCGACCTGGTGGAGCGCTATGAGGCCACCCAAAACTTGAAAGGGGTGTTGTTGGGAGGGGCCGGTCAAACCCGGAGGACTCCCATCCAGTCCCGACGACTGGTACCCGAGAAACCTGCTCGGGGTGTACCCCTGTAGACCCGGCCCGATAGTCTGCTGGCGGTGTCACGAGCCTGGCCACGTAAGGGCCGACTGTCCACAGTGGGGAGAACCCATGGAGATTAATTATGGGTACCGGGCTTCCATGTATGCCCGGAGACTGTGTGCAACCGGCACCCCGAGACAATAGACAATCGTCACCTGTGCCAGGTGCAAGTGGGTGATAACCTGGCAGTGGCGCTGTTGGACTCAGGGAGCCTAGTAACCCTGGTAAGTGCTGCCCTGGTACAGCCCACCCAGTATACGGGCCGGAAAGTTGGTGTGGTGTGCATACATGGAGACTTAAAGGACTATCCCACTGCTGTAATGTCTCTATCCACGGCGGCCGGCACATGGACTTGTGAAGTGGCGATCTCCACAAAGCTACCGTATGAACTAATAATTGGGAGAGACTTCCCTGGTTTTCCGTCACTATGGCCTGAGATGAAAGTGACTAATAGCCCTGAGACAGGGGCAACCCTAGCAGAGTGGCCTGGTTCCAGTGGGGGCCAGAGCCCTGGGAGCCCGAGTCCGAAGGGCCTGCGGTAGGGGTGACCACCACTGCTGTGATAGAGGGAGACACCCCCACTGAGTGTAATGGTGGGAGACATGGAGGACTTGCCACCAGGACCTGAGTTGGCAGACCTCCACGTCTCCGGAGACAATTTTGGGACCGCCCAACACCGGGACCAAACCCTAGCTAGGGCCTGGGAGAATGTGGTGGAAATTGATGGTACACCCCAGAAGCCAGGGGCTGAGTTAATATTTCCCCGCTTTGTCGTTCACCAAGAAATGTTATATCGGGTGAACCAAATCCAGGGTGAACCTGTTGAACAGTTGGTGGTGCCCGCAGCGTATCGCAAGCTGGTCATGGAGCTTGCCCACCAACATGTTCTTGGGGGACACCTGGGGTGGCAGAAAACGCAGGACCGCATACTGAAGCGGTTTTATTGGCCCAGTGTGTTCAAGGAGGTAGAAGAATATTGTAAATCTTGTCCAACCTGTCAGGTAAATAGCCCCCAGCCACATTTCCGTAGTCCCCTTGTGCCTCTTCCAATCATTGAGGTCCCGTTTGAGCGTATCGCTATGGATCTAGTCGGGCCTGTACCGAAGTCTGCCAGGGGCCACCAACACATTCTGGTAGTTCTCGACTACGCCACTCGGTATCCGGAGGCGGTGCCTCTGCGACATACCTCGGCTAAGCTCATTGCCAAAGAGTTAATGGAAATGTTTTCCCGTGTGGGCCTGCCAAAGAGATTCTGACAGACCAAGGGACCCCTTTTATGTCCAAAGTTATGAGGAACTGTGTAAATTATTGCGTATAAAGCAATTGCGGACGTCCGTTTACCATCCGCAAACGGACGGTCTTGTCGAAAGAGTTTAACCAAACTCTAAAAAATATGTTAAAAAGGGTGGTGTCTAGAGATGGGAAGGACTGGGACCTGCTTCTGCCCTATCTCATGTTCGCAGTGCGAGAGGTGCCCCAGTCCTCTACTGGGTTCTCGCCCTTCGAACTGCTTTATGGCAGACACCCTCGGGGCCTGTTGGATATCGCCAAGGAAGCGTGGGAACAGCAGCCTGTCCCCCACAAAAGTGTCATTGAGTATGTCACCCAGATGCAAGACCGGATGGAAAGGGTGTTGCCGCTGGTCCGGGAGCATATGGAGGCAGCGCAACAAGCCCAGAGTAGGGTGTATAATCGTCAGGCTCGGGTGCGGAGCTTCAATCCGGGAGATCGGGTTTTGGTTCTGGTACCCACCCTTGACAGCAAGTTCCTAGCTAGGTGGCAGGGCCCCTATGAGGTGATTGAGAAGGTAGGGAAGTAAATTACAAGGTACACCAGCCAGGCGGCGCAAGCCGGAGCAGGTGTACCACGTGAATTTACTAAAGCCGTGGAAGGATAGGAACACGACCGGCGACAACAGCCCCCGGCCAGGGCTTCTGGGTGAGAAGGGTCCAGCCCCACAGTTCGAGGCCTGCGAAGCGGTAGCCACGGTAAAAATTGCAGACAGCCTGTCTTCCAAACAAGTTCAGGAAGTCAGGGAGTTCATCAGTCGGAACACGGATGTGTTCTCGGACCTCCCTGGCCGCACGTCTCTCATCCAACATGACATCGTCACTGAGCCTCAGGCCAAGATCCGGTTAAAACCATACCGGGTACCCGAGGCTCGGCGACGGGCCATCGCGGAGGAAGTGCAATTAATGTTGAAGCTTGATGTCATTGAGGAGTCGAAAAGTGAGTGGGCCAGTCCCATAGTTCTAATACCCAAGCCGGATGGGACGTTGCGGTTCTGCAACGATTTTCGTAAGTTAAATGAAGTGTCCAAGTTTGATGCGTATCCCATGCCCGGGTAGACGAGCTTGTTGAGAATTTAGGACAAGCCCGGTATTTTTCTGTGCTAGACCTCACTAAAGGGTACTGGCAGGTACCCTTAACGGAGTCGGCCAAGGAAAAAACGCTTTTGTTACCCGCAGGGCCTGTATCACTACAAGGTGTTACCCTTTGGCCTGCATGGCGCCCCGCCACCTTCCAAAGGTTAATGGACATAGTGCTGCGACCTCATCGTCGGTACGCCTCGGCCTACTTAGATGATGTAATCATCCACAGCACCGACTGGGAAAGCCATTTGCCCAAAGTGCAGGCGGTAGTGGATGCCCTGAGGAAAGCTGGTCTAACCGCCAATCCAAAGAAGTGTGCGATTGGGTTGGAAGAGACCAAATATCTGGGATATGTTATTGGGCGGGGAGTCATCAAGCCGCAGGTAACTAAGGTAGAAGCCATACGTAACTGGCCCCGACCAGTCACCACCAGGCAGGTAAAGTCCTTCCTGGGAATGGTAGGGTACTACATGCGGTTTGTGCCCCACTTTGCCACAATAGCAGCGCCATTGACAGACCTGTTGAAGGGGCGAAAGTCTGGGAAGGTTAGCTGGAGTGAGAAGGCGGAGGAGGCTTTCTCCGCGTTGAAGTCGGCCCTGTGTGGGTCCCCGGTTTTGGTGACACCCGACTTCAACAGGGAGTTCGTCGTACAGACTGACGCCTCGGAGGTAGGCCTCGGTGCGGTACTGTCTCAGGAGGTCAACGGGGAAGAACATCCCATTGTCTTCCTGAGCCGTAAGCTCAGTCCCGCCGAGTCCAGGTATAGTATAGTGGAGAGGGAGTGCCTGGCTATCAAGTGGGCACTCGAATCTCTCCGCTACTACCTGTTAGGGAGGAGGTTCCGCCTGGTGACCGACCATTCCCCTCTCAAGTGGATGAGCCAGGCAAAGGAGAGGAATGCTCGGGTCACCAGGTGGTTCCTATCCCTGCAGAACTTTAAGTTCTCTGTAGAACACAGGGCAGGCCGCTTGCAGGGTAACGCAGATGCCCTGTCCCGCGTCCACTGCCTCACATGTGTTCACCCCTCAGGGTTGAACAAAGGGGGTGTGTAAGAGGGTGCAAGGTACCGTGGTCGATGGCAGGTACGTGTCACCGAGGTTCCTGGCCTCGGTGAGGTAAGAGCCGGATTTTCGTGTGTCAGCAGCAGCTAGTGCTGTTTGACACCTTGTTTTTAGTTTGGCTGCAAAGCCAATCCGGGCCGGCTCTTACTGGGAGTAGGCAAAGAGTTGGGTGGGTGCCTATTCCCCACGGTCCAGGCCGGACTTTATCTGGGCCTTTAAAAGGCAGCCTCCTCAGCAGCTGGGTGTGATTGTCCTGGAGCTGCTGTTAGGCTGTGGAATCACTTGAGTTCGGGAGTGCTGATCCATGCTGTGCTGTGTGGAGTTCTCTGGGCTGGAAGCAAGACCCCAAGCAAGGAGGAGTGCAGACGGCCTGGAAGCCGGAGGTTGATCGCCTTGCGGCTGGACTGACAGCCAGGTGCGAACCTGCACCTAAAGCCTCCCAGGTGACTGGAACCTGTTTTGGACTATTTTGTTTTGCTGCACGTTTTCTGATGGGTGTGAATTAACACCAAGTGACTGTTTGCTGTGTATTTGCTACAAGTGTGAATTAAACACTGTTTGCTACACTTTCTGGACTCCGTTTTGCCTCTATACTGCACCCGCACTGCTATCTACCAGAGCGACTCCCCACAATATACATAGTATAACTGATTACATGAAGCAGTGTAAAAAATGAGCAGTACAGTATATGCAATGGAAAAATGAATCAAGCCAGCAAAGTAGGCAACATGAACAATGATGATACATTAGTAAGTGCCATGTATTAACTTTCTCTACATGATAAATGCCATTTGCTGCAGTGAGACAACCCCTTTAAGGCTGATTAAGAGTTGACTGCAGTGAGAGAAACATTGCTAATACTCTCTTCCACACTTGGGCATGGCCCTGCCCAGCCGTGTCTTAAGTCTGTACCCTTCAGCCTGAGAATTACAGACAAATTTTGTCAAGAACCATATTTCTGGCCTTAGATTCTGCAGAGGGAGAGACTGGAAAAATAGAGCAAAGGAGTACTCCAATCCCCATCTTTGCTCATATCCATACATTGCTATCAGGGAATATTTGCAGTGTTAAATTATCTGGAACTACGGTATATTTCATACTGTTGGAAATACTACAACTTCCATTTTGCACTTATTAAAATAAGACTTGTCTATTTTCTACATCTGGCCTGGTTACTGACTCCAGCACCATTTCCCGACCACAGCACCTACATCTGCTGCCTTGCACCCATACCAAACTCATAACACCAAGGGCACCCCAACTACCATCAGGCAGGAGCCCCAACATCAGGGTGTGCCCCAAGTGAACAAAGGGTGTTCCCTCCTGTCACTGCTCGGCCCATCAGTGTGATGCTCCTCCCGAGCCATGGCAAGTGTACCTAGATTTTGTCATAAATTGTGGTTCAATTTGGTGCATCTACAGTGGCGATCAAAATTAAAGAACATCACACAATTTCCAGAATGTCAAGGCCATAGTGTAGTCCTATGTGAATATATCCGAATGTGAGTAAAATAGCAGTATTTTAATATTATTTCATAAATTGTATTTATTCTAACGCACAGAATAAAACTGTAAATGAGATAATTGAAAAAGAACACTGATCAAAATTAGAGAACACTTTCAGATACTGTCCTGAGGAAGAGGGCAGTAGGCCCTTGAAATGCGTAAATGCGCTTTATTATTAATTAAATAAAAGAAAAAAAAACATCCAAGCCATCATGCGGATCGATTTATATGCCTGCAGTGCCGGAAAGTGGTTCTATGTTTCTTCAAACCATCAAATCTACTACTCCTGAAGCTCGCAGCAACAAGACAGGACGGGACCAGGCAATTACCAGCAAGGCTCTTAAAGCTGTTGTGACTCCTCACAACAGGATCCGATAAGCGCAATACCCACCATTTCCTATTACTTTTAGTCCAGACGTACCGCACATAAGGCTCTGTTTTTTTTTTTTTTGTTTCTGTATATATTTTAATGAACGTGAGCATGTCCACATTGGCTGTGGACAGGCGGTTGCGCTTGTCTGTGATAACGCCCCATGCCATGCTAAATACACGTTCAGGTAATACACTGGCTGCAGGGCAGGCCAGCACCTCCAAGGCATAAAGGGCAAGCTCTGGCCATGTGCCCAATTTGGAGACCCAGAAGTTAAATGGGGAAGACCCATGAGTCAGTATGTGTAGGAGTGTACACACATACTGCTCTACCATATTGCTGAAATGCTGCCTTCTGCTAAGACGTTCCATATCAGCTGGTGGTGCTGGTTCTTGTGGCGTGCTGACAAAGCTTTTCCACATTTCGGCCATGCTAACCCTGCCTCCTGAGGTGCTGGTGGTTCCCCAGCTGCGTTGGCGACTTCTTTCTCCTCCTCTGCCTTCGCCTTGTGCTTCCACTGAGGCCCCAATGTCAGGTGGGAATGCCATCAGCAGCATTTGCTTGTAGTCGCGCATCTTCTGATCACACTCCAGTGAGAGAATTAAGGACGGCACGTTGTCCTTGTAACGGGGATCCAGCAGAGTGGCCATCCAGTATTCAGCACTGGTTAGAATGTGGGCAACTCGGTGGTCGTTGCACAGGCACAGCAGCATGTAGTGCCAGGCTGCCCAGAGGCAAAGACAAGCTGTCCTCTGTGGGAGGTGTATCGTTTGTGTCCTCTGTATCTCCCCAGCCACACTGCATTGAAGGCCCAAAGTTGCTTTGGGTGCCACCATGCTGTGAACACGGTTCCTCCTCCCCCTTCTCCTCATCCTCCAGAACTGTGCCCTGGCTGGACAATTGTGTACCGGGCCTATGTTGACGCAGGAACCCACCGTCCGAGCCACTTGTGAATGACTGGCCTGATAACCGTGGAAATGATCCCTCTTCCTCCTCCTCTTCCTCCTGTGCCACATCCTCCATCATCGCCTGGAGCATTTTTTTAAAGAGACATAGAAGTGGAATAGTAATGCTGAGAACGGCGTCATCGGAACTGGCCATGTTGGTGGAGTACTCGAAACAGCGCAACATGGCACACAGGTCTTGCATGGAGGCTCACTCATTGGTGGTGAAGTGGTGCTGTTCCGCAGAGCGACTGACCCACCCACGCGTGCTGCAGCTGAAACTCCACTATCACCTGCTGCTGCTCGCACAGTCTCTCCAGCATGTGCAAGGTGGAGTTTCACCTTGTGGGCACGTCGCATATGAGGTGGTGAGCGGGAAGGCCAAAGTTATGCAGCAGCTCAGACAGGCGAGTAGCAGCAGGGTGAGAACGCCGAAAGCGCGCACAGATGGCCCACACTTTCTGCAGCAGCTCTGACATATTGGGGTAGTTTTTCAGGAATTTCTGCACCACCAAATTCAGCACATGCACCAGGCAAGAGATGTGCATCAAACCGGCTAGGCCCAGAGCTGCTACGAGATTTCGCCCATTATCGCACACCAACAGGCCGGGCTTGAGGCTCAGTGGCACCAACCACTCATTGGTCTGTTGTTCCATGCCCGTCCACAGCTCCTGCGCGGTGTGGGTTTTTCCCCCCAAACAGATGAGTTTCAGAACAGCCTGCTGTCGTTTTCCTCTGGCTGTGCTGAAGTTGGTGGTGAAGGTGTTACACTGAGCGGATGAGGAGGTGGTAGAGGAGGAAGCGGAGTAGGAGGCAACAGGAGGCAAAAAGAAATGCCCTGCAATCCTCAGTGGCAGAACGACATGCGCCAAACTGCTATCCGCCTCAGGCCCAGCCACCACTGCATTTACGCAGTGTGCTCTTCGGGAGATATAACGTCCCTGCCCATGCTTACTAGTCCACGTATGGGTTTTTATGTGGACCTTGCCACAGATGGCCGTTGTGCAGTGCACACCTGATTTTGTCCCCCACTTGGTTGTGCATGGAAGAGATGGCTCGTCTGGAAAAGTAGTGGCGGCTTGGAACCACATACTATGGGACAGCAACCTCCATAAGGTTTTTAAAAGTGTCTGTGTCCACCAGACGGAATGACAGCATTTCAAAGGCCAGGAATTTTTAAATTCCGGCATTGAGGGCCAGGGATCGTGGGTGGATAGGGGGTACTTCCTCTTTCTCTCCAGTGTTTGGGAGATGGACAGCTGAACGCTGCCATGGGACATTGTGGAGATGCTTGGTGACGGAGGTGGTGGCGTTGCTACCACAACCTCTTTTTGCGGGGTGCCAGGTGCCACTGTCACTCCAGAAGTGGTGGAAGAGGCTGAGACTGCAGCAGAAGAGGGAGCAGGAGGAGCCTGAGACCATCCTTGGTGTTTGAGGTATTTACTGCACTGCAGCTCGTGCTTTGCATTTAGATGCCTGGTCATGCAGGTTGTGCTCAGGTTTAGAACATTTATGCCTCGCTTCAGGCTCTAATTGCACAGCGTGCAAACCAGTCTTGTCTTGTCATCAGCATATTGTCTGAAGAACTGCCACGCCAGGGAACTCCTTGGAGCTGGCTTTGGTGAGCTCGGTCCCTGGGTGCGATGGCCAGTAGCAGGCGTACCATCTAGGGGATGGCCGCTCTGCTTTTGCACCCTGCTCTCTCTTTTGCTGTGCTGGTGGCTCTGTGCGTCCACCACCTCTTCCTCCAAACTGCACACGTCACTCGCATGACCTTGATTATATGTGGGGTCTAGGACCTCATCATCCTTCACATCATCTTCCACCCACTCTTAACCCCTGCCCTCCTTGTCGGTCTGCACACTGCAGAAAGCTGCAGCAGTTGGCATCTGTGTTTCGTCATCATCAGAGACGTGCTGCGGTGGTCCTCCCATGTCCACATCCTGAAACATAAGTGGTTGGGCATCGGTGCACTCAATCTCTTGCACTTCTGGGGCAAGGCTATGTGGCTGGCCCATGGAAACCCTGCCAGCAGAGTCATCAAGAAGCATAAAAGACTGCTGCATGACTTGGGGCTCAGACTGCTTGGCTGATTTGCAAGGGGGTGAGTTGAAAGACAGATGCCCATGGGATGCAGGTGCCAACTCTGAGCTTTCATCAGGGGACCGGGTGGAAGACAATGTGAAGGAACTGAAGGCACTGTCAGCCACCTAATCTACTACCACCAGTACTTGTTCTGGCCTCATCATTCGTAGAGCGGCATTCGGGCCTACAAAATAACGCTGAACGTTCTGTTGCCTACGCGCACCTGAGGAAGGTGTTTCATTCGGGCGTGTAGCTGGCACAGATCGACCACGTCCTCTCCCTGCAACAGGAGCTCCACCAACACCAGCAGCACCACGACCAGGGCCACGTCCCTTATTTGACGCTCTCCTCATTCTTTGCGTTCACCCACCAAACTAACCAAGACGGATTTACAAAATTTATTTCCCAGTCAGGTATGCAGTGCAGGGGTAGTTAGAAAGTAAAAAGGGGTACAGATCACCTAACAATCTAAACACCGCCAAATTTACAGAATATATTTCCCAGTCAGGTATGCAGTGCAGGGGTAGTGTGAAAGAAAAAAGGGGTACAGATCACCAACAATCTAAACTCCGCCGAATTCACAGAATATATTTCCCTGTCAGGTATGCAGTGCAGCAGGAACACACCCTCCAAGCCACTTGTGAATGACTGGCCTGATAACCGTGGAAATGTCCACCCACAATATAAGAGCTGGATTTACTGATTATATTTCACTCTCAGAAATGCAGTGCAGGCCGCAAAGGTACTTTATGGCAAAAAAAGGGATTTTTCTTCACCCACAATGTCCCAGTTGTATTTACTGATTATATTTCACTCTCAGAAATGCAGTGCAGGCCGCATAGGTACTTTATGGCAAAAAATAAATAAAATAAAAGATTTTTTTCACCCTCAATATCCCAGTTGTATTCACTGATTATATTTCACTCTCAGAAATGAAATGCAGGCCGCAAATGTACTTTATGGCAAAAAAAAGTGATTTTCTTTTTTAACCACATATGTCCCAGTTGTATTTACTGATTATATTTCACTCTCAAAAATGCAGTGCAGGCCACAAACGTACTTTTTAGCAAAAAAAATGTATTTGTCCCTTCAGAATCTAACAGATGGATTTACTGAATTGATTACACTGTCACATATGCAGCACAGGGGTAACATTACATAAAAAATGTGAATATGTCACCCCCTTGGTCCCTGACCTAACAGACGGATTACCTATATAGGATGGAGTCCGGAATACACATAGGAACATGTTCGCTCAACAAGGAGCAGAAAAAGAAAAACAAAAGCGCCCTGCTCTGCTATCTATCAAAGTTATTTATTAGGATACTTTCACACTAGCGTTTTTACTGGATCTGGCAGGGTTCAGCAAAAAACGCTCCCGTTACTTATAATACAACTATCTGCATCCGTTATAAATGGATCCGGTTGTATTATCTTTAACATTGCCAAGACGGATCCGTTATGAACTCAATGGAGGACGGATATGTTTTCTATTGTGTCAGATTCTGTCAGAGAAAACGGATCCGTCCCTATTGACTTGCATTGGGGTTCATGCCGGCCCAGTCTTGCTACGCATCCCAGGACGGAAAGCAAACTACAACATGCTGCGGTTTGCTCTCTGGTATGGGAAAGCAAATAAACGAAACAGAATGCTTTTTTGAGCATTTCGTTCTGTTTAGTTCAGTTTTGTCCCCATTGACAATAAATGAGGACAAAACGGAAGCGTTGTTTTCCGGTATTAAGCCCCATGACGGACCACAATACCGGAAAACTAAAAAAAACTATAAACATAAGGCTAGCTACGCGTTTCAGGGGCGGGTCGCCACCTTTATCATGCTGTCCACTCATATGAATGGGGCTTGCAAAATTCTATGTGCTTGTTGATCAAACAACCCCATTTAAATGAATAGAGTTGATCATTCACAGAAAATTCTTCAACAAATCTGGTAAGTGTGAATATACAATAACTTTATTTGAAGCAAAATTATATGAGCAAAGTTATATGTTTTTGGGTTTAGTATGTCTGAAATGGCACAATTTGAATTCTGCTTAACTGAGACATATATTTGTGACAAGGCAAAAAATAATACAGTTTTAAAGAGGATTTCCAATGTCATAAAGTGATGGCATGTTGCTAAAATCTGCCATCACTTTATGATTGGTGAAGGTCCAATGTCAGGGACCCAGATAATCCAGAAAATGAAGGGGGTGCTGATGTAGCGCTGTGTCCTTTCTATGTTTTCACAGTTTTTACTCCTCAAGAAAAACGGCCAGATGCAGTCCTTTAGAATAACGTAAATGGATTGTCTTCTCAGGATTAGTGGAGGTTCCAGAGGGCACACCGCCACTAATCATCAAGTAATGGCATATCCTAATGATATGCCATCACAGTATAAGATAGAAATACCCCTTTACGTTTCCACAAATAAGAGGCATTTCTGGCCACACTGAATACGTACAGACACACCAGTTAAAGGGGTACTTTGGTTTGGTACTTTTCAGCATCAATGGACAGGAAACAACATGTTATCGCTTACTAATTATGATTGTTTATCAGCAATGCCCCATTTTCATGCACTCTATCACAGTCACATAATATTTTCCACATTGTTGATTCCCTGTGGACTGGAAACTTAAAGTGGCCCTGGAAAAAAACTTTTAAAGTGGCCCCATGTTGTAAGCAGGTCCAAATTGATAGAAGGCAGGTCAAAACAAGTAGATAGGGCCAACAGAAGTAGGCGGGGCCTGCTAAACAAAATACCGCCCTCTGCAAAACCAAAAACACAGTGCAGCAAAAAATACTGCCTGAGCAGAACCAAATAACACAGTGCCACCGGTCAGGTGCATAAATACCTGATGCTCCTAAATTACTTCAATGCTGAGAGCATCAGATCTTTATGTGCCATGCTGGCAGCCATAAGGAGGGCTCGTGCGGCCCCCTGATCTATAGCCAGTCCACTCATGGTTCTCTGTCCTTATGATTTCATGTTGACATCTGAGGAGTGACATGGCTTGTATGGTTGTATCCTGAAGATATAACATCATCAATGACCTTGCCTCTGAGGGTGGTGTTCTGCATATTTTCCTGGACCCCTCCTGATAGATGTGATGTCAGCAATGAAGCTGTGTCTTAGGGCAGGGCTTCAAGCAGGCTTGGATGAGTGATGTTCAAGCTGGGAGGAGCGGCAGAGACCTGATGCTCCAGACGCTCCCCTTGAATCTTGTGCTGGGATGTTAACACAAGGCGCAGGTCACACATCATAATTAACCTCATGCACTCAGAACTTCATTATCTGACTTCTATAATGCAATAGGGCACAATGCTGGTGTTATTTATTTTTTGTGTGACTGAAAAACCACTTTACGAGTTTCCTTTGCCATCTACTGTGTTCCTCCTCTCCCTTTAGTTTAATGTTTATCAACTTGTATAGGCAACATGGTGGCTTAGTGCTGGGGTCCTGGGTTCAAATCTGACTATGGACAACATCTGCTTGGAGTCTGTACATTCACCCTGTGTGTTGCGTGGGTTTCCTCCCACACTACAAAGACATACTGATAGGAAGCAAGTGCTAAAAATGTCTGTACAGCACTATGGAATATGTTGGTGCTATGTCAATAAATACATTTTACCTGGCTCATTGTGTCAAGCAGTACAATACTTACAAAGGAGGCCAGTGCTACAGGGATCAAGGGAAGGGGGCCCTGTGCTGACTCCTTTTTCTGCTCCCCAACCTAAATCCACAGCATTGTCCTGCAGCCACCTCCAGGGAGATCCCAAGCAAATTTCCAATGAGTGAAATGATTACTGTATAAATTCACATAGACTGAGCTCCCCCTATTGGTGGCTACAGGTAGTCAGTTTCATCATGTAATAAATGAAGGTGAGATGTACGGAGATGTTTTATCAGTGTATGTATGTACATTGAGAAAGTATTCCATTTTTTTTTCCAACAGAAATTTGGGAAAGTGGAAGAAAGGAGGTGACTTTTATTAAAAAATTCCTCCCAATTTTTTTTTTTTTTAAAGTACATTAAAACAAATTAACTAAATGCATCAGAACTCTCACTTTGGGGCACATATGTGGGGACATGATAGCTGTGTACACCCCAGGTGTATATATGATTATCTCTGTTGTCTGTATACCTGTTCTTACATTGCTACTGAATGCTTCCTGCAGAATTGAGTTTGCTCTCTTAATATCAAAATCCAAAAAACGTATCAATTTTGCTCTTGAAGGGCTTCAAAGAACTATCTATCCAGTGTTCGCTACCACCTCTATGTATAAAATTCACTTATCAAGTACTACGGAGTTATTCATGTATCTCGTCTTATGTGACAGGTTGCAGAGTCTCCAGGTTATTGCACATCCTGCCCATGTTCTTAGCACAGTGTGGCACTAAACACACAGTAATATGTGCCGCTGTCAGACATCCTTATGCTGGTGATATTCAGGGGGAACCTTCTGTTCGACATATCGAAGAAGTGAGACATGCGACCCCTGTATTCTTCATCCAGATCTGATTCTTTAGTAAAACCACTGAGTAAAGACTTAATAGGATGACCTGGCTTCTGAACATACCAGAACATACTAGAAGCCGTCTGATCATAGCTACAGCTCAACGTGACTTCTCTGCCTTCACTAATTAGTACATTCAGGGGGGATTGGGTCACCGTCTGGCCCAAAATACAATCTGAAAGAAAAAATGTAGAAATAACACAAATGTATAAATATAATCAAAAGTAAAAATATATATATATATATATATATATATATATCTATATATGTATATATATATAACCCTTTTAGATGTAGAAAGTGGAACATGTTGACCTGACAATCAATGGCTAATATATAAAAACTTACATAGTAAAGGTGAGAAGAGAAGGACATAAAGGGCAGGTGAGCTGGACATGTTTCTTGGCTTCTTGGGTAGTGAGGGGAAACACAGAGAATATATGAAAGGCTGTGACTGCAGGAAGTGGGGTGGGGTGAGGGGTTATGGGGGTGGGGGGTGGAGTGTTGTATTATGTAGAAGATGGCTTATCTAAAAGCTACATAAAGCTTATAAAAGTCTAATCTGTATTAACTTTATTTTCATTTCATACATTTAGGCTACATTCACACGTCTGCAAATGGGTCCGCATTCGTTCGGCAATTTTGCGGAACGGGTGCGGACCCATTCATTTTTTATGGGGACAGAAAAGATGCGGACAGCACACTGCATTTCCGTGCCGCGGCCCCAAACTTCCGTGCTTCGGCCCCGAACTTCCAGTCCGCAGCTCCGCAAGAAAATAGAGCATGTCCCATTCTTGTCCACAGCTGCGGAGAAGAATAGGCTATTCTATGGAGGTGCCGGCCGGGTGTATTGCGGATCCGCAATTTGCGGATCCACAATACACCACGGACGTGTGAATGGACCCTTAGGGTACTTTCACATTTGCAGCATAGCTATCCAGGAGACTGTTTCGGCGGGTGAACAGCTTGCCAGATCCGCCATGCCGCAAGTACCCGTGCACTGCCGCTCCGTCCCCATTGACTATAATGGGGCGGGGAGCGGAGCTACGGCGCAGCACGGCACTGCACGGCCGGAGATCGCTGGACTAAAAAGTCGGACCTGCAGTACTTTTAGTCCGGCGATCTCGGCCGCGCACTGCCGTGCTGTGCCATAGCTCGCTCCCGCCCCATTATAGTCAATGGGGACAGAGCAGCAGCACGGCAGTGCACGGGTACTTGTGGCATGGCGGATCCGCAGGCTGTTCCCCGCCGGAACAGTCTGCCATATGGCTATGCCGCAAATGTGAAAGTGCCCTGAGACTTAATTTATTTCACAGTCCTAAAAATCTTTTAAAAATCACAGGAACGCTCCCCAGTTATTTCCTAGCTTCTTCCCAAAGAGCTCCACATATCTTTATTTGCAGTGCAGTTCCATTCAAGTCTATTGAAGTGTTGTTGTTTTTTCATTTAGCGGGAGATTTATCAAAACTGGTGTAAAGTAGAACTGGCTTAGTCACCCATAGCAACCAATCAGCTTCCATCTTTCTTTTTCCAAAGAAGCTCTGAAAAATGAAAAGTATAATCTGATTGGTTGCTATGGGCAACTAAACCAGTTTTCCTTTTATACCAGTTTTGATAAATGTTTAGATAGACAGAGATATGAAGATCTTAAAGTAGAGAGTTTAACAATGTACCCTTGGGGTTTATCCAGTAATGTGGATGGGTTTTGGGGTTTATCCAGTAATTTGGATGGGGTTTGGGGTTTATCCAGTAATGTGGATGCTTCTAGTGGTAAGCAGTAGTAAAAACAATTCTAATTTTTCTATTGCATTTCCTATACACATTTTAATATCATGTACAAGTACGAAAATAAATGTAATCTATATATGCTGCTGCCATCTTGTGGTGTGATATGGAACTGAATATGAAGAAGAACATTTAGCAAAACATTCATGAGGATCTTCAAGAGGACCTTTACCACAAAGTGCAGCGCAATCTGCAGGCAGCATGTTATAGAGCAGGAGGAGCGGAGCAGACTGATATATAGTTTATGGGAATTGATTTAGCAATGATTCAAATTGTAAAATTACATTTACAAATGAAATTCTCAGCTGTACATGGGGGAGGTGTTAGCAGTGACTGATAGCATTCCTTGTGTAAGTGTGTATCCAGAGATAGCTGCCGGTCACTGATATCTGTACATGGGGAGGTGATATCAGTGACTGATAGCATTCTCTGTGTAAGTGTGTATACATAGATAGCTGTCAGTCACTGATATCTGTACACAGGGGAGGTGTTATCAGTGATTGATAGCATTCTCTGTGTAAGTGTGTATACATAGATAGCTGTCAGTCACTGATAGATGTACACAGGGGAGGTGTTATCAGTGATTGATAGCAGTCTCTGTGTAAGTGTGTATACATAGATAGCTGTCAGTCACTGATAGTTGTACACAGGGGAGGTGTTATCAGTGATTGATAGCATTCTCTGTGTAAGTGTGTATACATAGATAGCTGTCAGTCACTGATAGTTGTACACAGGGGAGGTGTTATCAGTGATTGATAGCATTCTCTGTGTAAGTGTGTATACAGAGATAGCTGTCAGTCACTGATAGCTGTACACAGGGGAGATGTTATCAGTGATTGATAGCATTCTCTGTGTAAGTGTATATACATAGATAGCTGTCAGTCACTGATAGATGTACACAGGGGAGGTGTTATCAGTAATTGATAGCATTCTCTGTGTAAGTGTGTATACATAGATAGCTGTCAGTCACTGATAGATGTACACAGGGGAGGTGTTATCAGTGATTGATAGCAGTCTCTGTGTAAGTGTGTATACATAGATAGCTGTCAGTCACTGATAGTTGTACACAGGGGAGGTGTTATCAGTGATTGATAGCATTCTCTGTGTAAGTGTATATACATAGATAGCTGTCAGTCACTGATAGTTGTACACAGGGGAGGTGTTATCAGTGATTGATAGCATTCTCTGTGTAAGTGTATATACATAGATAGCTGTCAGTCACTGATAGATGTACACAGAGAAGGTGTTATCAGTGATTGATAGCATTCCTTGTGTAAGTGTGTATACATAGAATGCTACCAGTCACTGATAAGCTGGGCCCTGTGTACAACTGTATTCAGAAAAAAACTGAGATATAAATGTATCAATTTTACTAAATCTTTTCCCATAAAACTATATATCAATCTACTCAGCTCATCCCCCAGTTGGCCCATAACAAAGCTGGTACCCCAGCACAGCATCTCAACCAGCCTAAGTGTATATCAATTTAACCGCCTGCCGACCGCCTAATGCAGAGCTGCGTCCAGGCGGCGGCAGGCTTGTTCCTCCTTGACGCGCGGCGTGTCATCTCGCGAGAGGCGAGATTTGCTGTGAACGCGCGTGCTCACAGCAGATCGCGGCTCGGCAGTTATAGCTATAGCCTGCCAGCGATGATCAATCGCTGGCAGGCTGTAGATGCAAAATAAAAGCATCAATGATATATATCAGACGCTGTTTTGTTAACAGCGTCTGATATACCTGCTACCTGGTCTTCGACGCTGGGATCGACCACCAGAAGACCAGGTAGCTATGTAAAGTAGCACCAAGCACCACACTACTCCCCGGTCACTTATTAACCGGGCAATGTGCTTTCCGCCTTTGCAGATCCGCACATGGAAAGAACTATATAAAAATGACTTTTCTTGTCCGCAATTGCATGACAAGAATAGGACATGTTCTATATTTTTGCGGAACGGAAGTGCAGACTCGGAAGTGAGGATCCGCAATTCCGGATCCGAGCGGGACAAAGTCTGTCCCCATAGAAATGAATGGGTCCGCAATTCCGTTCCACAAACAGAATTGTGGACGTGTGAATGGGGCATAAGGGTCCCTTATCACCGCCAGTTAGTTAGCTACTTGTTAGGTAGTTAGCGCCCAGCCCACCGCACCGCAGTCACTGATTTTGGCAGAGATTTTTCATCCACATTGATCGATGCGAATGAAAAATCTGTGCAGTTCATTTTTTTTTCAGCCCAGAGGCTGAACGGAAAAAATCTCATTACCTGTATGCTCAATATAAGGAGAATCGCAGAAACTCCTAATGCTGGCCATACGTGTAATGATTGCGAGACCCTCAAATGCCAGGGCAGTACAAACACCTCACATGTGACCCCATTTTAGAAAGAAGACACCCCAAGGTATTCCGTGAGGGGTATGGTGAGTTCATGTAAAATTTTATTTTTGTCACAAGTTAGTGGAATATGAGACTTTGTAAAAAAAATAAAAATATCAATTTCCGCTAACTTGTGCCAAAAATTTTTTTCTGTGAACTCGCCATGCCCCTCACGGAATACCTTGGGGTGTCTTCTTTCCAAAATGGGGTCACATGTGGGGTATTTATACTGCCCTGGCATTTTAGGGGTCCTAAAGCGTGAGAATCCAAATGCGTAAAAATGCCCTGTGAAATCCTAAAGGTACTCATTGGAATTTGGGCCCCTTTGCGCATCTTGGCTGCAAAAAGTGTCACACATGTGGTATCGCCGTACTCAGGAGAAGTAGGGCAATGTGTTTTAGGGTGTATTTTTATATATACCCATACTTTGTGTGAGAAATATCGCTGTAAACGACAACTTTTTAAATTTTTTATACAAAGTTGTCAATTTACAGAGATATTTCTCTCACTCAACATGGGTATATGTAAAAATACACCCCAAAACACATTGCCCTACTTCTCCTGAGTACGGCGATACCACATGAGTGACACTTTTGCAGCCTAGGTGCGCAAAGGGGCCCAAATTCCAACGAGTACCTTTAGGTTTTACAGGGATGCTCACAATTTAGCCCCGCCCAAAATGCCAGAACAGTAAACACACCCCACAAATGACCCCATTTCGGAAAGTAGACACCCCAAGGTATTCACTGAGGGGCATAGTGAGTCCATGTGAGATTTTTATTTTTTGCCAGAAGTTAGCAGAAATGGAAACTTTATTATTATTTTTTTCCTCAGAAAGTGTCATTTTCCGCTAACTTGTGAAAAAATGAAATGATACATGAACTCACCATGCCCTCCGCGAATACTTTGGGGTGTCTTCTTTCTAAAATGGTGTCATTTGGGGGTATTTATACTATCCTGGCATTCTAGCACCTGAAGAAACATGACAGGTGCTCAGAAAGTCAGAGCTGCTTCAAAATGCGGAAATTCACTTTTTTGCACCATAGTTTGTAAACGCTATAACTTTTACCCAAACCAATAAATATACACTTATTGGATTTTTTTATCAAAGACATGTAGAACAATAAATTTATAGAAAAATTTATATAGAAATGTAGTTTTTTTAAAATTTACAACCGGCATACCCACTTCTTTAACCCCGCGCTCTCCTGCCCTACAGGTAGGAGCCCTTCTTCTGCCATCTTCTTTTCCTCCTTGAAGAATGATTTGGGAGAAGTAAAGCCAGCAAAAGATGAGGCTGGTCATCATTAAGACCTGGTCCCCCTAACGAGTTCAGACCGGATGGTATTGGTTGGCACGCTGGCACCGGAATAATAAAGGCTTCCATCTTATTGGTATTGAATTACACATATTTTAGTTTACGGCTGATGTAGGAATAAATAAGATAAACTGACGCAGCATAAATCTCCCTGCACTCTCCTACACGCTGCTCTCCAATATTCTTCTATTAATAATTTTCAGCAACACTGTCCATAGCGCATGAGTGACTGCCTCGTCTCTCCCCATGCTCGGCTCACAGGACAATGGGGGAGACCGCTCGGGGATGAGGGTTAAATAGGCTTGTGACATCACAGGGATGGCTATCTGTGGATTGGCTGGCCATATGGCATTATGTGGTGATCTTGGGCTCCTGGGCTTCATTTACTTTGTATCATGTGCAGCCACCATTTTAGGAAAACTGATTTGTTACCACGAAGCAGGAGGAAATCCAGACTGTTGTAACCGAATCAAATTCTGCTTTGTTCAACACTATTAGTGATGCACTGTTTAGCCATTTATTCCAGGAAAAAGGTATGGTTGACAGTATTTGGTAGAACAGGGCCAACCACTCCTCTTGGTAGGAGTTAGCTGGTCCACTGTTAGCTGGTCCACTTACTCGAATAATGTTGTGCAAATCCAGGCAAAACACTAGAGAGATAGGTTAGGCTGCTGCGCTGAAATGACGGAGCCTCCAGATGAGTCCGAATACACATAGGAACATGTTCTCTAACAACAAGGAGCAGAAAGAAAACAAAGCGCGCTGTTCTGCTATCTATAAAAATAATTTATTAGACTACTTTCACTAGCGCTTACTGATCCGCAGGTTCAGCAAAAACTCTTTCCTTTACTGATAATACAAATTCATCTGCATCCGCTATGGAACTGACCCGTTGTATTATCTACATTGTGCCAAGACGATCCGTCATGAACTCCATCGTAAGTAAATGGAGGACGGATCAATTTTCTATTGTGGCAGATTGTGGCAGAGAAAAACGGATTCTGTCCCCACTGACTTGCATTGGGGGTCATGCCGATCCGCTCTTGCTCATCCCAGGACAGAAAGCAAACTACAACATGTTGCGGTTTGTACTCTGTATGGGAGCACAACTAAACGAATAGAATGCATTTTGGAGCCTTCTGTTCAGTTTCAGTTTTGTCCCCATTGACAATAAATGAGGACAAAACGGAAGCGTTGTTTTCCGGTATTAAGCCCCATGACGGACCACAATACCGGAAAACTAAAGCGCTAGTGTGAAAGTAGCCTTAAAAACGTACAAAAAAAACTATAAACATAAGGCTAGCTACGCGTTTCAGGGGTGGGTCGCCACCTTTATCATGCTGTCCACTCATATGAATGGGGCTTGCAAAATTCTATGTGCTTGTTGATCAAACAACCCCATTTAAATGAATAGAGTTGATCATTCACAGAAAATTCTTCAACAAATCTGGTAAGTGTGAATATACAATAACTTTATTTGAAGCAAAATTATATGAGCAAAGTTATATGTTTTTGGGTTTAGTATGTCTGAAATGGCACAATTTGAATTCTGCTTAACTGAGACATATATTTGTGACAAGGCAAAAAATAATACAGTTTTAAAGAGGATTTCCAATGTCATAAAGTGATGGCATGTTGCTAAAATCTGCCATCACTTTATGATTGGTGAAGGTCCAATGTCAGGGACCCAGATAATCCAGAAAATGAAGGGGTGCTGATGTAGCGCTGTGTCCTTTCTATGTTTTCACAGTTTTTACTCCTCAAGAAAAACGGCCAGATGCAGTCCTTTAGAATAACGTAAATGGATTGTCTTCTCAGGATTAGTGGAGGTTCCAGAGGGCACACCGCCACTAATCATCAAGTAATGGCATATCCTAATGATATGCCATCACAGTATAAGATAGAAATACCCTTTACGCTTCCACAAATAAGAGGCATTTCTGGCCACACTGAATACGCACAGACACACCAGTTAAAGGGGTACTTTGGTTTGGTACTTTTCAGCATCAATGGACAGGAAACAACATGTTATCGCTTACTAATTATGATTGTTTATCAGCAATGCCCCATTTTCATGCACTCTATCACAGTCACATAATATTTTCCACATTGTTGATTCCCTGTGGACTGGAAACTTAAAGTGGCCCTGGAAAAACTTTAAAGTGGCCCCATGTTGTAAGCAGGTCCAAATTGATAGAAGGCAGGTCAAAACAAGTAGATAGGGGCCAACAGAAGTAGGCGGGGCCTGCTAAACAAAAATACCGCCTCTGCAAAACCAAAACACAGTGCAGCAAAAATACTGCCTGAGCAGAACCAAATAACACAGTGCCATCGGTCAGGTGCATAAATACCTGATGCTCCTAAATTACTTCAATGCTGAGAGCATCAGATCTTTATATGCCATGCTGGCAGCCATAAGGAGGGCTCAGTGCGTCCCCTGATCTATAGCCAGTCCACTCATGGTTCTCTGTCCTTATGATTTCATGTTGACATCTGAGGAGTGACATGGCTTGTATGGTTGTATCCTGAAGATATAACATCATCAATGACCTTGCCTCTGAGGGTGGTGTTCTGCATATTTTCCTGACCCCTCCTGATAGATGTGATGTCAGCAATGAAGCTGTGTCTTAGGGCAGGGCTTCAAGCAGGCTTGGATGAGTGATGTTCATGCTGGGAGGAGCGGCAGAGACCTGATGCTCCAGACGCTCCCTTGAATCTTGTGCTGGGATGTTAACACAAGGCGCAGGTCACACATCATAATTAACCTCATGCACTCAGAACTTCATTATCTGACTTCTATAATGCAATAGGGCACAATGCTGGTGTTATTTATTTTTGTGTGACTGAAAACCACTTTACGAGTTTCCTTTGCCATCTACTGTGTTCCTCCTCTCCCTTTAGTTTAATGTTTATCAACTTGTATAGGCAACATGGTGGCTTAGTGCTGGGGTCCTGGGTTCAAATCTGACTATGGACAACATCTGCTTGGAGTCTGTACATTCACCCTGTGTGTTGCGTGGGTTTCCTCCCACACTACAAAGACATACTGATAGGAAGCAAGTGCTAAAATGTCTGTACAGCACTATGGAATATGTTGGTGCTATGTCAATAAATACATTTTACCTGGCTCATTGTGTCAAGCAGTACAATACTTACAAAGGAGGCCAGTGCTACAGGGATCAAGGGAAGGGGGCCCTGTGCTGACTCCTTTTCTGCTCCCCAACCTAAATCCACAGCATTGTCCTGCAGCCACCTCCAGGGAGATCCCAAGCAAATTTCCAATGAGTGAAATGATTACTGTATAAATTCACATAGACTGAGCTCCCCTATTGGTGGCTACAGGTAGTCAGTTTCATCATGTAATAAATGAAGGTGAGATGTACGGAGATGTTTTATCAGTGTATGTATGTACATTGAGAAAGTATTCCATTTTTTTTTCCAACAGAAATTTGGGAAAGTGGAAGAAAGGAGGTGACTTTTATTAAAAATTCCTCCAATTTTTTTTTTTTTTAAAGTACATTAAAACAAATTAACTAAATGCATCAGAACTCTCACTTTGGGGCACATATGTGGGGACATGATAGCTGTGTACACCCCAGGTGTATATATGATTATCTCTGTTGTCTGTATACCTGTTCTTACATTGCTACTGAATGCTTCCTGCAGAATTGAGTTTGCTCTCTTAATATCAAAATCCAAAAACGTATCAATTTTGCTCTTGAAGGGCTTCAAAGAACTATCTATCCAGTGTTCAGCTACCACCTCTATGTATAAAATTCACTTATCAAGTACTACGGAGTTATTCATGTATCTCGCCTTATGTGACAGGTTGCAGAGTCTCCAGGTTATTGCACATCCTGCCCATGTTCTTAGCACAGTGTGGCACTAAACACACAGTAATATATGCCGCTGTCAGACATCCTTATGCTGGTGATATTCAGGGGGAACCTTCTGTTCGACATATCGAAGAAGTGAGACATGCGATCCCTGTATTCTTCATCCAGATCTGATTCTTTAGTAAAACCACTGAGTAAAGACTTAATAGGATGACCTGGCTTCTGAACATACCAGAACATACTAGAAGCCGTCTGATCATAGCTACAGCTCAACGTGACTTCTCTGCCTTCACTAATTAGTACATTCAGGGGGGATTGGGTCACCGTCTGGCCCAAAATACAATCTGAAAGAAAAAATGTAGAAATAACACAAATGTATAAATATAATCAAAAGTAAAAAAAAAAAAAAATATATATATATATCTATATATGTATATATATATAACCCTTTTAGATGTAGAAAGTGGAACATGTTGACCTTACAATCAATGGCTAATATATAAAAACTTACATAGTAAAGGTGAGAAGAGAAGGACATAAAGGGCAGGTGAGCTGGACATGTTTCTTGGCTTCTTGGGTAGTGAGGGGGAAACACAGAGAATATATGAAAGGCTGTGACTGCAGGAAGTGGGGTGGGGTGAGGGGTTATGGGGGTGGGGGGTGGAGTGTTGTATTATGTAGAAGATGGCTTATCTAAAAGCTACATAAAGCTTATAAAAGTCTAATCTGTATTAACTTTATTTTCATTTCATACATTTAGGCTCCATTCACACGTCTGCAAATGGGTCCGCATTCGTTCGGCAATTTTGCGGAACGGGTGCGGACCCATTCATTTTTATGGGGACAGAAAAGATGCGGACAGCACACTGCATTTCCGTGCCGCGGCCCCAAACTTCCGTGCTTCGCCCCGAACTTCCAGTCCGCAGCTCCGCAAGAAAATAGAGCATGTCCCATTCTTGTCCACAGCTGCGGAGAAGAATAGGCTATTCTATGGAGGTGCCGGCTGGGTGTATTGCGGATCCGCAATTTGCGGATCCACAATACACCACGGACGTGTGAATGGACCCTAGGGTACTTTCACATTTGCAGCATAGCTATCCAGGAGACTGTTTCGGCGGGTGAACAGCTTGCCAGATCCGCCATGCCGCAGTACTCGTGCACTGCCGCTCGCTCCTCATTGACTATAATGGCGGGGAGGCGAGCTACGGCGCAGCACGGCACTGCACGGCCGGAGATCGCTGGACTAAAAAGTCGGACCTGCAGTACTTTTAGTCCGGGCGATCTCCGCCGCGCACTGCCGTGCTGTGCCATAGCTCGCTCCCGCCCCATTATAGTCAATGGGGACAGAGCAGCAGCACGGCAGTGCACGGGTACTTGTGGCATGGCGGATCCGGCAGGCTGTTCCCCCGCCGGAACAGTCTGCCATATGGCTATGCCGCAAATGTGAAAGTGCCCTGAGACTTAATTTATTTCACAGTCCTAAAAATCTTTTAAAAATCACAGGAACGCTCCCCAGTTATTTCCTAGCTTCTTCCCAAAGAGCTCCACATATCTTTATTTGCAGTGCAGTTCCATTCAAGTCTATTGAAGTGTTGTTGTTTTTTCATTTAGCGGGAGATTTATCAAAACTGGTGTAAAGTAGAACTGGCTTAGTCACCCATAGCAACCAATCAGCTTCCATCTTTCTTTTTCCAAAGAAGCTCTGAAAATGAAAAGTATAATCTGATTGGTTGCTATGGGCAACTAAACCAGTTTTCCTTTTATACCAGTTTTGATAAATGTTTAGATAGACAGAGATATGAAGATCTTAAAGTAGAGAGTTTAACAATGTACCCTTTGGGGTTTATCCAGTAATGTGGATGGGTTTTGGGGTTTATCCAGTAATTTGGATGGGGTTTGGGGTTTATCCAGTAATGTGGATGCTTCTAGTGGTAAGCAGTAGTAAAAACAATTCTAATTTTTCTATTGCATTTCCTATATACATTTTAATATCATGTACAAGTACGAAAATAAATGTAATCTATATATGCTGCTGCCATCTTGTGGTGTGATATGGAACTGAATATGAAGAAGAACATTTAGCAAAACATTCATGAGGATCTTCAAGAGGACCTTTTACCACAAAGTGCAGCGCAATCTGCAGGCAGCATGTTATAGAGCAGGAGGAGCGGAGCAGACTGATATATAGTTTATGGGAATTGATTTAGCAATGATTCAAATTGTAAAATTACATTTACAAATGAAATTCTCAGCTGTACATGGGGGAGGTGTTAGCAGTGACTGATAGCATTCCTTGTGTAAGTGTGTATCCAGAGATAGCTGCCGGTCACTGATATCTGTACATGGGGAGGTGATATCAGTGACTGATAGCATTCTCTGTGTAAGTGTGTATACATAGATAGCTGTCAGTCACTGATATCTGTACACAGGGGAGGTGTTATCAGTAATTGATAGCATTCTCTGTGTAAGTGTGTATACATAGATAGCTGTCAGTCACTGATAGATGTACACAGGGGAGGTGTTATCAGTGATTGATAGCAGTCTCTGTGTAAGTGTGTATACATAGATAGCTGTCAGTCACTGATAGTTGTACACAGGGAGGTGTTATCAGTGATTGATAGCATTCTCTGTGTAAGTGTGTATACATAGATAGCTGTCAGTCACTGATAGTTGTACACAGGGGAGGTGTTATCAGTGATTGATAGCATTCTCTGTGTAAGTGTGTATACAGAGATAGCTGTCAGTCACTGATAGCTGTACACAGGAGATGTTATCAGTGATTGATAGCATTCTCTGTGTAAGTGTATATACATAGATAGCTGTCAGTCACTGATAGATGTACACAGGGAGGTGTTATCAGTAATTGATAGCATTCTCTGTGTAAGTGTGTATACATAGATAGCTGTCAGTCACTGATAGATGTACACAGGGGAGGTGTTATCAGTGATTGATAGCAGTCTCTGTGTAAGTGTGTATACATAGATAGCTGTCAGTCACTGATAGTTGTACACAGGGAGGTGTTATCAGTGATTGATAGCATTCTCTGTGTAAGTGTGTATACATAGATAGCTGTCAGTCACTGATAGTTGTACACAGGGGAGGTGTTATCAGTGATTGATAGCATTCTCTGTGTAAGTGTATATACATAGATAGCTGTCAGTCACTGATAGATGTACACAGGAGGTGTTATCAGTGATTGATAGCATTCCTTGTGTAAGTGTGTATACATAGAATGCTACCAGTCACTGATAAGCTGGGCCCTGTGTACAACTGTATTCAGAAAAAAACTGAGATATAAATGTATCAATTTTACTAAATCTTTTCCCATAAAACTATATATCAATCTATTCAGCTCATCCCCCAGTTGGCCCATAACAAAGCTGGTACCCCAGCACAGCATCTCAACCAGCCTAAGTGTATATCAATTTAACCGCCTGCCGACCGCCTAATGCAGAGCTGCGTCCAGGCGGCGGCAGGCTTGTTCCTCCTTGACGCGGCGGCGTGTCATCTCGCGAGAGGCGAGATTTGCTGTGAACGCGCGCGTGCTCACAGCAGATCGCGGCTCGGCAGTTATACTATAGCCTGCCAACGATGATCAATCGCTGGCAGGCTGTAGATGCAAAATAAAAAGCATCAATGATATATATCAGACGCTGTTTTGTTAACAGCGTCTGATATACCTGCTACCTGGTCTTCGACCTGGGATCGACCACCAGAAGACCAGGTAGCTATGTAAAGTAGCACCAAGCACCACACTAGCCCCCGGTCACTTATTAACCGGCAATGTGCTTTCCGCATTTTGCAGATCCGCACATGGAAAGAACTATATAGAAAATGACTTTTCTTGTCCGCAATTGCGTACAAGAATAGGACATGTTCTATATTTTTGCGGAACGGAAGTGCAGACCCGGAAGTGAGGATCCGCAATTCCGGATCCGAGCGGGACAAAGTCTGTCCCCATAGAAATGAATGGGTCCGCAATTCCGTTCCACAAACAGAATTGCGGACGTGTGAATGGGGCATAAGGGTCCCTTATCACCGCCAGTTAGTTAGCTACTTGTTAGGTAGTTAGCGCCCAGCCCACCGCACCGCAGTCACTGATTTTGGCAGAGATTTTTTCATCCACATTGATCGATGCGAATGAAAAAATCTGTGCAGTTCATTTTTTTTTTTCAGCCCAGAGGCTGAACGGAAAAAAAAAATCTCATTACCTGTATGCTCAATATAAGGAGAATCGCAGAAACTCCTAATGCTGGCCATACGTGTAATGATTGCGGAGACCCTCAAATGCCAGGGCAGTACAAACACCCCACAAGTGACCCCATTTTAGAAAGAAG
The DNA here is from genome assembly GCA_033119425.1 of Bufotes viridis. Lineage (NCBI taxonomy): Eukaryota > Metazoa > Chordata > Amphibia > Anura > Bufonidae > Bufotes > Bufotes viridis. The sequence continues at coordinate 208,638,285 of CM065589.1, read as the reverse complement.
ACACCCCAAGGTATTCCCTGAGGGGTATGGTGAGTTCATGTAAAATTTTATTTTTTGTCACAAGTTAGTGTAATATGAGACTTTGTAAAAAAAAATAAAAAAAAAAAAATTTCCGCTAACTTGTGCCAAAAATTTTTTTCTGTGAACTCGCCATGCCCCTCACGGAATACCTTGGGGTGTCTTCTTTCCAAAATGGGGTCACTTGTGGGGTATTTATACTGCCCTGGCATTTTAGGGGTCCTAAAGCGTGAGAATCCAAATGCGTAAAAATGCCCTGTGAAATCCTAACGGTACTCATGGGAATTTGGGCCCTTTTGCGCATCTTGGCTGCAAAAAAGTGTCACACATGTGGTATCACCGTACTCAGGAGAAGTAGGGCAATGTGTTTTAGGGTGTATTTTTATATATACCCATCCTTTGTGTGAGAAATATTGCTGTAAACGACAACTTTTTAATTTTTTTTATACAAAGTTGTCAATTTACAGAGATATTTCTCTTACCCAACATGGGTATATGTAAAAATACACCCCAAAACACATTGCCCTACTTCTCCTGAGTACGGCGATACCACATGAGTGACACTTTTTTGCAGCCTGGGTGCGCAAAGGGGCCCAAATTCCAATGAGTACCTTTAGGTTTTACAGGGATGCTCACAATTTAGCCCCGCCCAAAATGCCAGAACAGTAAACACACCCTACAAATGACCCCATTTCGGAAAGTAGACACCCCAAGGTATTCACTGAGGGGCATAGTGAGTCCATGTGAGATTTTTATTTTTTTTTGCCAGAAGTTAGCAGAAATGGAAACTTTATTATTTTTTTTTTCCTCAGAAAGTGTCATTTTCTGCTAACTTGTGAAAAAAAATGAAATGATACATGAACTCACCATGCCCCTCCGCGAATACTTTGGGGTGTCTTCTTTCAAAAATGGTGTCAATTGGGGGGTATTTATACTATCCTGGCATTCTAGCACCTAAAGAAACATGACAGGTGCTCAGAAAGTCAGAGTTGCTTCAAAATGCGGAAATTCACTTTTTTGCACCATAGTTTGTAAACGCTATAACTTTTACCCAAACCAATAAATATACACTTATTGGATTTTTTTTATCAAAGACATGTAGAACAATAAATTTATAGAAAAATTTATATAGAAATGTAGTTTTTTTTAAAAAAATTTACAACCGGCATACCCACTTCTTTAACCCCCGCGCTCTCCTGCCCTACAGGTAGGAGCCCTTCTTCTGCCATCTTCTTTTCCTCCTTGAAGAATGATTTGGGAGAAGTAAAGCCAGCAAAAGATGAGGCTGGTCATCATTAAGACCTGGTCCCCCTAACGAGTTCAGACCGGATGGTATTGGTTGGCACGCTGGCACCGGAATAATAAAGGCTTCCATCTTATTGGTATTGAATTACACATATTTTAGTTTACGGCTGATGTAGGAATAAATACATAAAACTGACGCAGCATAAATCTCCCTGCACTCTCCCTACACGCTTGCTCTCCAATATTCTTCTATTAATAATTTTCAGCAACACTGTCCATAGCGCATGAGTGACTGCCTCGTCTCTCCCCATGCTCGGCTCACAGGACAATGGGGGAGACCGTTCGGGATGAGGGTTAAATAGGCTTGTGACATCACAGGGGATGGCTATCTGTGGATTGGCTGGCTACATGGCATTATGGGTGATCTTGGGTTCCTGGGCTTCTTACTTTTACTTTGTATCATGTGCAGCCACCATTTTAGGAAAAACTGATTTGTTACCACGAAGCAGGAGGAAATCCAGATTCGTTGTAAATCGAATCAAATTCTGCTTTGTTCAACACTATTAGTGATGCACTGTTTAGGCCATTTATTCCAGGAAAAAAAGGTATGGTTGACAGTATTTGGTAGGAACAGGGCTAACCACTCCTCTTGGTAGGAGTTAGCTGGTCCACTGTTAGCTGGTCCACTTACCGAATAATGTTGTGCAAATCCAGGCAAAACACTAGAGAGGATAGGTTAGGCTGCTGCGCTTGTTCGACGGGAGCCTCCAGATGGAGTCCGGAATACACATAGGAACATGTTCTAACAACAAGGAGCAGAAAAAGAAAAACAAAAGCGCGCTGTTCTGCTATCTATAAAAATAATTTATTAGACTACTTTCACACTAGCGCTTTTACTGGATCCGGCAGGGTTCAGCAAAAAACTCTTCCCTTACTGATAATACAACCATCTGCATCCGTTATGAACGGACCCGGTTGTATTATCTTTAACATTGCCAAGACGGATCCGTCATGAACTCCATTGTAAGTAAATGGAGGACGGATCAATTTTCTATTGTGGCAGATTGTGGCAGAGAAAACGGATCTGTCCCCACTGACTTGCATTGGGGGTCATGCCGGATCCGTCTTGCTCTACATCCCAGGACAGAAAGCAAACTACAACATGTTGCGGTTTGCTACTCTGGTATGGGAGCACAACTAAACGAAATAGAATGCATTTTGGAGCCTTCTGTTCAGTTCAGTGTTGTCCCCATTGACAATGAATGGGGACAAAACTGAAGCGTTTTTTACCGGTATTGAGCCCCTATGACGGATCTCAATACTTGAAAACTAAAACGCTAGTATGAAAGTAGCCTTAAAAACATACATAAAACACTATAAATAACAGGCTAGCTACGCATTTCAGTGGCGGGCTGCCACCTTCATCAGGCTGTCCATTCATATGAATAGGGCTTGCAAAACAACCCCATTTAAATAATTAGAACTGATTTTCAGTCACAGAAAATTCTTCAACAAATCTGGCATGTGTGAATATACAATAACTTTATTTGACGCAAAATTATATGAGCAAAGTTATATGTTGTTGGGTGTAGTATGTCTGAAATGGCACAATTTTAATTCTGCCATCACTTTATGAATGGTGAAGGTCCAATGTCAGGGACCCAGATAATCCAGAAAATGAAGGGGGTGCTGATGTAGCGCTGTGTCCTTTCTATGTTTTCACTGTTTTTAATCCTCAAGAAAAACGGCCAGATGCAGTCCTTTAGAATAACATCAAGGGATTATCTTCTCAGGATCAGCGGAGGTACCAGAGGTCAGACCGCCACTAATCATCAAGTGATGGCATATCCTAATGATATGCCATCACAGTATAAGATAGAAATACCCTTTACGTTTCCACAAATAAGAGGCATTTCTGGCCACACTGAATACGTACAGACACACCAGTTGAAGGGGTACTTTGGTTTGGTACTTTTCGGCATCACTGGACTTATGATTGTTTATCAGCAATGCCCCATTTTCATGCACTCTATCACAGTCACATGAAATTTTCCACATTGTTGGTTCACTGTGGACTGGGAACTTAAAGTGGCCCTGGAAAAAAACTTTAAAAGTGTCCCCATGTTGTAACCAGGTCCAAATTGATAGAAGGCAGGCCAAAACAAGTAGATAGGGCCAACAGAAGTAGGCGGGGCCTGCTAAACAAAATACCACCCTCTGCAAAACCAAAAACACAGTGCAGCAAAAAATACTGTCTGAGCAGAACCAAATATCACAGTGCCACCGATCAGGTGCATAAATACCTGATGCTCCTAAATTAATTCAATGCTGAGAGCATCAGATCTTTATGTGCCATGCTGGCAGCCATAAGGAGGGCTCGGGCGGCCCCCTGATCTATAGCCAGTCCACTCATGGTTCTCTGTCCTTATGATATCATGTTGACATCTGAGGAGTGACATGGCTTGTATGGTTGTATCCTGAAGACACATCATCAATGACCTTGCCTTTGAGGGTGGTGTTCTGCATATTTTTCTGGACCCCTCCCCATAGATGTGATGTTAGCAATGATGCTGTGTCTTAGGGCAGGGCTTCAAGCAGGCTTGGATGAGTGATGTTCAAGCTGGGAGGAGTGGCAGAGACCAGATGCTACAGACGCTCCCGTGAGTCTTGTGCCGGGATGTAAACACAAGGAGCAGGTCACACATCACAATTAACCTTCATCATCTGACTTCTATAATGCAATAGGGCACAATGCTGGTGTTAGTTATTTTTGTGTGACTGAAAAAACACTTTACGAGTTTCCTTTGCCATCTACTGTGTTCCTCCTCTCCCTTTAGTTTAATGTTTATCAACTTGTATAGGCAACATGGTGGCTTAGTGCTGGGGTCCTGTGATCAAATCTGACTATGGACAACATCTGCTTGAGTCTGTACATTCTCCCTGTGTGTTGCGTGGGTTTCCTCCCACACTACAAAGACATACTGATAGGGAGCAAGTGATGATAATGTCTATACAGCAGTATGGAATATATTGGCACTATGTAAATAAATACATTTTACCTGGCTCATTGTGTCAAGCAGTACAATACTTACAAAGGAGGCCAGTGCTACAGGGATCAAGGGAAGGGGGCCCTGTGCTGACTCCTTTTTCTGCTCCCCAACCTAAATCCACAGCATTGTCCTGCAGCCACCTCCAGGGAGATCCCAAGCAAATTTCCAATGTGTGAAATGATTACTGTATAAATTCATATAGCCTGAGCTCCCCCTATTGGTGGCTACAGGTAGTCAGTTTCATCATGTAATAAATGAAGGTGAGATGTACGGAGAAGATTTATCAGTGTATGTATGTACATTGAGAAAGTGATCACTTTTTTTTCCAACAGAAATTGGTGAAAGTGGAAGAAAAAGGGTGACTTTTATTAAAAGATTCCTCCAAATTATTTTTTTTAAAAGTACATTAAAACAAATAAACAAACTAAATGCATCAGAACTCTCACTTTGGGGCACATATGTGGGGACATGATAGCTGTGTACACCCCAGGTATATATATGATTATCACTGTTGTCTGTATACCTGTTCTTACATTGCTACTGAATGCTTCCTGCAGAATTGAGTTTTCTCTCTTAATATCAAAATCCAAAAAACGTATCAATTTTGCTCTTGAAGGGCTTCAAAGAACTATCTATCCAGTGGTCGTTAGTTACCACTTCTATGTCTAAAATGCACTTATCAAGTACTACGGAGTTATTCGTGTATCTCGTCTGATGTGACAGGTTGCAGAGTCTCCAGGTTATTGCACATCCTGCCCATGTTCTTAGCACAGTGTGGCACTAAACACACAGTAATATGTGCCGCTGTCAGACATCCTTATGTTGGTGATATTCAGGGGGAACCTTCTGTTCGACATATCGAAGAAGTGAGACATGCGACCCCTGTATTCTTCATCCAGATCTGATTCTTTAGTAAAACCACTGAGTAAAGACTTAATAGGATGACCTGGCTTCTGAACATACCAGAACATAATATTAGCCGTCTGATCATAGCTACAGCTCAACGTGACTTCTCTGCCTTCACTAATTAGTACATTCAGGGGGGATTGGGTCACCGTCTGGCCCAAAATACAATCTGAAAGAAAAAATGTAGAAATAACACAAATGTATAAATATAGTCAAAAGTATATATATATATATATATATATATATATATATATGTATATATATATATCCCTTTTAGATGCAGAAAGTGAAACATGTTGACCTGACAATCAGTGGCTAATATATAAAAACTTACATAGTAAAGGTGAGAAGAGAAGGAAATAAAGGGCAGGTGAGCTGGACATGTTTCTTGGCTTCTTGGGTAGTGAGGGGGAAACACAGAGAATATATGAAAGGCTGTGACTGCAGGAAGTGGGGTGGGGGTGGCGGGGTGTTGTATTATGTAGAAGATGGCTTATCTAAAAGCTACATAAAGCTCATAAAAGTCTAATCTGTATTAATTGTATTTTCATTTCATACACTTAGGCTCCGCTCCATTCACACGTCCGCAAATGGGTCTGCATCCTTTCCGCAATTTTGCGGAACGGGTGCGGACCCATTCATTCTCTATGGGGACAGAAAAGATGCGGACTGCACACAATGTGCTGTCCGCATCCGCATTTCCGTGCTGCGGCCCTGAACTTCCGGGCCGCAGCTCCGCAAGAAGAGAGAGCATGTCCTATTCTTGTCCGTAGCTGTTTTGTGGGGGTGCCGGCCGGGTGTATACACCATGGACGTGTGAATGGACCCTTAGGCTCAATTTATTTCACAGTCCTAAGAAATCTTTAAAAAAAAATCCCAGGAACGCTCCCCAGTCATTTCCTAGCTTCTTCCCGAAGAGCTCCACATATCTTTATTTGCAGTGCAGTTCAATTTAAGTCTATTGAAGCGTTTTTTTTTTTTCATTTAGCGGGAGATTTATCAAAACTGGCTTAGTCACCCATAGAAACCAATCAGCTTCCATATTTCATTTTTCAAAGAAGCTCTGAAAAATGAAAAGTATAATCTGATTGGTTGCTATGGGCAACTAAACCAGTTTTCCTTTTATACCAGTTTTGATAAATTCCCCCGTAGTTTTTAGATAGACAGAGATATGAAGATCTTAAAGTGGAGAGTTTAACAAATTTTTATGTACCCTTGGGGTTTATCCAGTAATGTGGATGGGTTTTGGGGTTCATCCAGGAATGCGGATGGGGTTTGGGGTTTATCCAGTAATGTGGATGGGGTTTGAAGTTTATCCAGTAATGTGGATGCTACTAGTGGTAAGCAGTAGTAAGAACAATTCTAATTTTTCTATTGCATTTCCTATACACATTTTAATATCATGTACAAGTGCGAAAATAAATGTAATCTATATATGCTGCTGCCATCTTGTGGTGTGATATGGAACTGAATATGAAGAAGAACATTTAGCAAAACATTCATGGGGATCTTCAAGAGGACCTTTCACCACAAAGTGCAGTGCTATCTGCAGGCAGCATGTTATAGAGCAGGAGGAGCTGAGCAGACTGATATATAGTTTATGGGAAATGATTCAGCAATGATTCAAATAGTAAAATTACATTTGCAAATGAAATTCTCAGCTGTACATGGTGGAGGTGTTATCGGTGACTGATAGCATTCCTTGTGTAAGTGTGTATACATAGATAGCCGTCAGTCACTGATATCTGTACACAGGGGAGGTGTTATCAGTGACTGATAGCATTCCTTGTGTAAGTGTGTATACATAGATAGCTGTCAGTCACTGATAGTTGTACACAGGGGAGGTGTTATCAGTAATTGATAGCATTCCTTGTGTAAGTGTGTATACATAGATAGCTGTCAGTCACTGATATCTGTACACAGGGGAGGTGTTATCAGTGATTGATAGCATTCTCTGTGTAAGTGTGTATACATAGATAGCTGTCAGTCACTGATATCTGTACACAGGGAGGTGTTATCAGTGATTGATAGCATTCTCTGTGTAAGTGTGTATACATAGCTGTCAGTCACTGATAGCTGTACACAGGGGAGGTGTTATCAGTGATTGATAGCATTCTCTGTGTAACTGTGTATACATAGATAGCTGTCAGTCACTGATATCTGTACACAGGGAGGTGTTATCAGTGATTGATAGCATTCTCTGTGTAAGTGTGTATACATAGATAACTGTCAGTCACTGATAGATGTGCACAGGGAAGTGTTATCAGTAATTGATAGCATTCTCTGTGTAAGTGTGTATCCAGAGATAGCTGTCCGTCACTGATATCTATAGACAGGGGAGGTGTTATCAGTGACTGATAGCATTCCTTGTGTAAGTGTATATACATAGATAGCTGTCAGTCACTGATAGTTGTACACAGGGAAGTGTTATCAGTAATTGATAGCATTCCTTGTGTAAGTGTGTATACATAGATAGCTGTCAGTCACTGATATCTATAGACAGAGGAGGTGTTATCAGTGACTGATAGCATTCCTTGTGTAAGTGTGTATACATAGATAGCTGTCAGTCACTGATAGATGTACACAGGGTAGGTGTTATCAGTGATTGATAGCATTCCTTGTGTAAGTGTGTATACATAGATAGCTGTCAGTCACTGATAGATGTACACAGGGTAGGTGTTATCAGTGATTGATAGCATTCCTTGTGTAAGTGTGCATACAGAGATAGCTGTCAGTCACTGATATCTGTACACAGGGGAGGTGTTATCAGTGATTGATAGCATTCTCTGTGTAAGTGTGTATACAGTGATAGCTGGCAGTCACTGATAGATGTACACAGGGGAGGTGTTATCAGTGATTGATAGCATTCCTTGTGTAAGTGTATATACATAGATAGCTGGCAGTCACTGATAGCTGTACACAGGGAAGTGTTATCAGTAATTGATAACATTCCTTGTGTAAGTGTGTATCCAGAGATAGCTGTCTGTCACTGATATCTATAGACAGGGGAGGTGTTATCAGTGACTGATAGCATTCCTTGTGTAAGTGTGTATACATAGAATGATAACAATCACTGATAAGATGGGCCCTGTGTACAATTGTATTCAGAAAAAACTGAGATATAAATGTATCAATTTTACAAAATCTTTTCCCATAAAACTATATGTCAATCTACTCAGCTCCTCCTGCGCCAGGCTTGGATTGGTCCACAGGGGAACAGGTGAATCCCCCAGTGGGCCCATAACAAAGCTGGGACCCCAGTCCCCCAGCACAGCATCTCAACCAGCCTAAGTGTATATCAATTTAAAGAACTGGGTAGATTACTTAACAAAGTACCCAGTTTAATATTATAGGTGCATGAGACGCTAAGATGAGTTCTAGGTATAGAGGCAGGCCAGCCATTATCTGCTTTCCTATAGAACCTACCTTTTGAAGTTATTGCAGAGACCCCCGTAATCAACCATCTTGTACAGTACACTTCTCCAACCCCCACGCTCTCCTGCCCTACAGGTAGGAGCCCTTCTTCGGCCATCTGCTTTTTCTCCTTTTCCACAATCTAATATTGATGAGAATATGTCATCAGGAACATCTAGCTCCTCGTTTCTCTGCATCTTGCTGACTTTTCTAGGACATGGAAACTTTGAAGGATGATTTGGGAGAAGCAAAGCCAGCAAAAGATGAGCATGGTCATCATTAAGACCTGGCCTCCCTAAGGCCTCTTTCACACTAGCGTTTTAGCTTTCCGTCCTAGAGATCCGTCCTCGGGTCTCTAGGACGGAAAGCTACTGATCAGGATTATCCCCATGCATCCTGAATGGAGAGAAATCCATTCAGGATGCATCAGGATGTCTTCCGTTCAGTATGTCAACGTTTTTTGGACGTTGACAAAAGCGCAGCATGCTGCGGATTTGTCTCCGTCCAAAAATCCGGAAGACATGCCGTAACGCCGGATCCGGAATTAATGCCCATTGAAGGGCATTAGTCCGGATCCGGCTTTTAGCTAAACGTCGTTTCCGCGCATCGCCGGATCTGACGTTTAGCTTTTTGTCAATGGTTACTATGGCAGCCAGGACGCTAAAGTCCTGGTTGCCATAATAAAGAGTAGGGGGAGCGGCATACTTAAATTCCGTGTGGCTCCCGGGACGCTCCAGGATGACGTCAGGGCGCCCCAGTGCATAGATCACGTGATCGCATGGATCACGTGATCCATGTGCGCGGGGCGCTCTGACACTCCCCCACTCCCCACTGCTACTATGGCAACCAGGACGCTAGTAGCGTCCTGGCTGCCATAGTAACACTGAAAGCATTTTGAAGACTGATCAGTCTTCAAATGCTTTCAGTTCACTTGCGTTGTGCCGGATCCGGCGTGCATTCCGGCGACGGAAGTGCACGCTGGATCTTCACAACACAAGTGTGAAAGAGGCCTAAGGAGTGCAGACCGGATGGTATTGATTGGCATGCTGGCAGGGGAATAATAAAGGCTTCCATCTTATTGGTATTGAATTACATATCTTAGTTTACGGCTGATGTAGGAATAAGTAAATGTAGGAATAAATAAATAAAACTGTCGCAGCATAAATCTCCCTGCACTCTCCCTCTCCGATAATCTTCTATTAATAATTTTCAGCAACACTGTCCGTAGCGCATGAGTAACTGCCTCGTCTCTCCCTATGCTCGGCTCATAGGGCAATGGGGGAGACCATTCGGTATGAGGGTTAAATAGGGTTGTGACATCACAGGTGATGGCTATCTGTGGATTGGCTGGCTACATGGCATTATGGGCGATCTTGCCTTCCTGGGCTTCTTACTTTCATTTTGTAACATGTGCAGCCACCATTTTAGGAAAAACTGATTCGTTACCACGAAGCATAAGGAAATCCAGATTCGTTGTGAATCGAATCAAATTCTGCTTTGTTCAACACTAGTAGTTATGCATTGTTTAGGCCATTTTTTCTGGAAATAAAGTTATGGTTGACAGTATTTGGTAGAAACAGGGCTAACCACTCCTCTTGGTAGGAGTTAGCTGGTCCACTGCTGTATGGACACACTATTAAAATTTTATTATTTGAACAAATTGACTTCGGATCTACGATCCGAAGGTTTATTCTCTCAAGGCTACTAATAAGGATAAGAATAGAGACCACATGTGTTTGGATATAGACCGTTCATACAAATGTGGCAATCCAAAATGTTCCTTATGGAAGTGTATGTGGAAGTCACAACAAATAGAATTACAGATGAGTGAATTGATTGTGCCAATTTGGAATTTGTCCCAAATTTCTTGTGCTTCTTTGCAGTCAAATAAAAGAAAGAGAGAGAGAGAAAGCTAATTTACACACCTTTGGGTTTCTGGGAAAGATATTCAAATTAGATTTCCTCCCAAAAAGAAAAAACACTTAGCCTCTCTGATGCCAGCAGATGTAAGATATGCTAATTTGCAAATATATTTCCCAGAAACGCAGAGCAGCGTTGGCTGAACTACATTACTCCTCATGCATACTAGTTGGTCTCCTTAATGAGAAAGAGTACCCGCAAGAGCCCCCCAAGACCACTCAGCTGTTTTGCCTCTGTCTGGCCCTATCAGTCAAAGTAGCCAAGGAAAGGCTGGTCACACAAAAGAGAGGATCTTGGGTGCAACTCGTTCCACCAAAGGCCTGATTTGCATTTTTAGATAAGGTATTATAACTTGGGAAAAGAGCCTTGGCTTAACAAAAGAGCTATGTGTCTATGGTAACAGTTTGATAAGCAGGTCGCTGGTGACACATTCCCTTTAACCCCAACAAACGCAATATATTTGCTGCATCATAGCATTTTGTTCAATTTCATTTGAGCAAAGTAGTTTGTTTTTAGGTAATCATAATATCTAAAGTTCAAAAATGTATTGCTAAATGGCGATCAGGAATACAAAGTAAACAGTCTACAAGCATTGTCTACTTTTAATCTGGATTGTACACAATTTTTATAAAATAATGGATTGCTTGGTCTTTATTAGGAATATGAACTATCGTTCATTCTGACAGCTTGTATTATACAGTATATGGGTTAATGTACATTGCATCTGATTGCATTAAGGTTATATTATGCTTTAAAGTACAAGGAAGAATGGGGGTAACACTTTTTGCCAGATTAGAACCCTACTGTATTTGGAGAATATCTTATTTAAAGGGCTTATCTGGCCATACAAATTATTTACAGAAGCCTCACCAGTCTCCTGTCACTGCCTTTCGAATGCCTGCTTGTTCACATGCTGGTTTAGGCTTACCAATGCTGGTAATAATAATTTTAGTAATACTAATTATTATAACTCACACTATATTAACAATGTGGCTGTTAAATTAACTTCACTTTAATTGTATCAAATTAAAAAAAAAAAAAAGGCAAAAAAAAAAGAACAGAGTACAGCAATGATACTGCTCTCTTTCTCAGAACTGCAAAAAAACAGCAGAAAATGGCTGCTGTGGAGGTTCTTATATAGTAAGGGGTTGGCAACTTTCCTATTGGTTGCTAGGGATGTTGCTAGGCTCAGACAGAGATATTGCAGCCTTCTCATTGGCCCACAAGCAAGAAGCAGGGAGGGTACTGATGAAAAAAAAAACTAGAATATTTGCGATTACGAAGATATAGCACTATATTCTAGATTTTCGTGAATTCTCGAAGTGCCAATATTCGAGATATTCGCTATTAGAATATTTGCGATCAACACTATTACACAGGACAGTGTAAATATGTTTTATCTAAATTGCCATCCTGAATAAACATACTTTATACTGAATCTACCAGCAATTTTTTTTAAAAGAATTCTTTCATACAGCAGGATGCTGTCTACTAAAGTACAACTTCCATGCAGATTAACTTTAGAAATATTTTACAGGCACGAAATGTGTGTGTAACTCTGTGTCACTTTGAGCACACAGATACACAGCACTGTCTTCAGGCTTCATATCCCTTATATAGAGGACACTGAACTTTCTCCCTTCATTGAATGTTAATCTCAGTTTATGGTCTGGTGACTCAGTCTCTGAGTAGCCACGTAGAAGAAACACTGGTCCCTGACTAGGAAACAGCCTATACCAGTAGATGTAGTCAGATGTAGGAAGCGAGGCATGGTCACATCTGAGACTAAAGTCTTCTCCAGCCAAAGTCTCCAGTTTGGGCACTTGAATTATATCAGAGGCACAAAAAGAACCTGGAAAGGGAAAGCACACATCATATATGTAGAGCTGTATAAATAGTAAAGTAAAAAGGAACAAATCACAACTATGAAATCCTCCTGGCAGATTAACAGCTATGTCTACTGTCAGGATTTCTACTCACAAATGAAGAAGATGAAAGTGGCAATGAAACGAAACATCTTCAATAAACGGACTTGTAGCAAGCTGTTTAATGGAGCACACAAGGCACAAATCCATTCACGTATATGTGAGCAGATCTTAGTCACTACCTTTTTAACCTCACAGTATCTCTGTAACCTTCCTTTTTTGCTTTCTAGACTATAGATAGACCCATAGTAAAAAAACAAACAAACTAGAATTTCATTTAGCATTGAAGTCATAGCGCCACCTAGTGAAGTAGATTTGAAATCATATGTTTGGGAATATATTGAATGTACACTTGGCAGTAAATTCACATACACAGTATACACTTAGGCCTCTTTCACACGGGCGTCATGTTTGACGGCCGGATAAGAGGCGGGTGCGTTGCGGGAATAAGCGCGATTTTCCCACGCGGGTGCAAACGTTTGTAATGCGTTTTGCACGCGCGTGAGAAAAATCGCCATGTTTGGTACCCAGACCCGAAGCCAGACTTCATCACTGAAGTCCGGTTTCGGGTCTTCTGGAGAATTTATTATTTTCCCTTATAACATGGTTATAAGGGGAAATAATAGCATTCTTAATAAAGAATGCATAGTAAAATGAAGTGGAAGGGGTTAAAAATAATAAAAGTTAACTTACCTTAGCCATTTGATCGCGTAGTTGCGATCTGTCCTCTCTTTCCCTGCATCAGCTAAGAACTAAAGGACCTGTGATGACGTCACATCACATGGTCCAATCACATGGTCCATCACCATGGTAAGATGGACCATGTGATTGGACCATGTGATGTGACGTCATCACAGGTCCTTTGGTTAGCTGATGCTGAAAAGGAGGACAGGTCGCAACTACGCGATCAAGTGGCTAAGGTAAGTTAGCTTTGTACTATTCAACCCTTCATCTTCATTTTACTATGCATTCTTTATTAAGAATGCTATTATTTCCCCTTATAACCATGTTATAAGGGAAAATAATAAAGATCGGGTCCCGTTGCTAACCAACCACGTGGGAAAATCGCAATGCATCCGCACTTGCTTGCGGATGCTTGGGATTTTCCCGCAGCCCCATTCACTTCTATGGGGCCTGCGTTGCGTGAAAAACGCACAATATAGAGCATGCTGCGATTTTTACGCAACGCAGAAGTAATGCGTGAAAATCACCGCTCATGTGCACAGCCCCATAGAAATGAATGGGTCCGGATTCAGTGCGGGTGCAATGCGTCCTCCTCACGCATTGCACCCGCGCGGAAAACTCGCCCGTGTGAAAGGGGCCTTATAGGGCTTAGGGCCTTTTCACATCACATTCTCACACTACATTTTGTGTGCACATTAGGAAACCTTTTGGTGTACCATACATACTAAACATGTCTGCATGGCTCTATTAGTCATATGGATGCCAAACGAGTATACTTTTGGCCTCCCTCTGGCTGGTAAATGGCAATATACTGCAAAAAAGCAGCATGGAAGTGTCCTATAAAAAAACTAACTATCCATTTAACATAGGCCATGATAACCTATGGGTGACAGATACCTCTATATGGCATCCATTACTGGCCTCCTGTCTTTGCCTGTTCTGTCACTGCTGAGTCTGCACCATCATTTACTTGATGGTAGGCTCACAGAAGGAGGACAGAAGACAATAAGTCCTCATGCCCACACTTGCTGTGTTTCTGAAAGCATGGAATATCCTGTATGCTGCTAATCGAAAGGACTGATGAAGTGGGGGACGTATCCTACAGTATGCCAGTGCATGCCTCCCAAGTGTTCCTCTTTTGGAGGGACAGTCCCTCGTTTTGACTTAAGTCCCTCTAATCCTTAAATATCCCTCTTTTTGACCTGGAGAATTAATGCATAAATGTGTATTAATAAAGTTACTAAGTTGCTCAGTACTAAAGTGTCTGTATGGTTTTTAGCTATATTTTAGACTATAACTTCATTATTTTGTGCAGTTTGGACCTTAAAATGTCTATAATCTGATGTATGTGCTAATATTTAAATGGATATTAAAGTGTAAGAAAAAAATTCTCCCCAGGGGCTTCACATGCAACTAACCGATCACCATATGCTACAGTTGTGACAGAGTCAGTAATTATGCTTTGGGTGGAGTTAGAGTCGTGGCCTAATATTAAAATAAATACTGTGTTGCGCTCCAAACCTATTGTCCCTCTTTGCCATTTCCAAAAGTTGGGAGGTATGCCAGTGGGATACACTGCAGGCTTCCATTTATTTGAGGTAGACATCAAGAGTCCTCTTATCATATACAGTACTTCTGATAGAAAGCTCAAAACGTGATGTGAACAACCTCTTAAAATTATTTCAATACTATTCAGCAATTGTAATGTACTAAAGGAACATTCCAGGAAAATCTGATACACCTGGGCAGATTTACAAATCCTAGATAGTACCTATAGTATAAACTTGATGTGTGCCTTTTTTAATTTGTAAAAAAAAAAGTTCACAAAAAATTGTGTAGTTTTTTTTATTTATTATTGTACAAGATGTTTTTAAGGATTTTTCAATAAAGAAATGAAATTATTATACTGTTCTGGAGATTTTTTGGTTAAAATTTGTTCATAGTAAATAGCATAGACATATTTGGTATCCTTGTAACTGTAACAAGCCATACAATATGTACAAAAACATTATTTTTGATGACAAATATTAGGAATAAAAAAAATATAAGAAAAAGATGGGTAGAGTTGTTTTCTTCACTTGCAATTCTCCCATAAGTTAATATACCTTTCTTGAACATGTCCCAAGTTGGGTGTTGTAAGATGATCAGCTGTTTTATAAAAACATGATTTCATAAAATTCTGCTGTCACAAGATGTTAATCCTAAAGATGAGTGAACCTCATTCTACACAAATAAAATATGCTCCAATTGGGCTGAACATCTGTATATTTTTATTATCTCTTTTAAGAATATTTCCTTTTAAGCTCTATAACACAATGGCAGCAAATAATGTCAGAGTAACAATATCATATATAACTATGGTATTATCAGAAAAAAACAGTGGGTGGTTGGGACCAAACATCCAAATATGATGCCCTAAGGGGGCTTACTACCCCTGTTTATACACACATGTTATGTGTGATTTGTCATAAGATACAGTGGCTTCTGCACAAGTCTCCAAGTCTCAAAAAATTATGTGGTAACGGGGGGGCCGAACACCGCGTGTGCTCGAGCGTGATGCTCGGGTCTCCTCCCCACATGTTTGTTGGCTGCTATGCAAACCCTGCAAACCCCCTTTCTCCTCCTCCACTTCTGAATTCTCATCTTGCAGCACCAGTTAGCCATCAGTCAGTAGCGGGAAGCAGTGTAGCACTGCAGTGGGGAAGCAGCAACAGGCCGTGCTGAAACTAATTTGCTTAGATGACAAACAGCACACCGCCGCAGAGCTGTGGCAGGGTATAAGGGACCAGACTGAGCTGTGGCTCTCGCCACTCAACCTACAACCAGGGATGGTTGTGTCTGATATTAGCTGTGTCTGATAACTTGGTGGCAGCTTTGGAGTTCAGCAAGCTCACAAACATACCATGTCTAGCCCACGTGTTCAACTTAGTGGTTCAGCGGTTTATCAAAACCTGCCCCAATTTGCCTGAGGTACTGGTGAAGGTGCGCCGCGTGTGTGCCCATTTCTGAAAGTCATCTACAGCTGCCGCAAGTCTGGCAACGCTGCAGCAGAACTTGCAATTGCCAGCTCAGACTGTTGTGCGGCGTTGGCACGCACTGGAACTCCACATTCCACATGTTGGCCAGGCTTTGTGAGCAGCAGAGGGCAGTAGTGGAATACCAGCTGCAACAGGGTCGTCGCCTTTCCACTCAGCTTCCGCTCTTCACAAGCAACGATTGGGCATAGATGTCTGACCTCTGTGAGGTTTTATGCAACTTTGAGGAATCAACACAGATGGTGAGTAGCGATGCCGCCATCATCAGCGTAACCATCCTACTTCTGTGGTCACAATGAAGGTGGACGCTTTGCATGTGGATGAGGTGGAAATGGGGGAAGACAGTACACAGGGTGATAGCCAGACCACCCTCAATTCGTCTTCTCAACATGAATTGGATGATGATGAGGTGGAGGAGGAGGAGGAGCAGGAGACGGTAGCCTCCGCTAAAGAGGGTAGTACCCATAGCAGGTTTATTCTATCTGTTCAGCATGGATGGGCAGAAAAGGAGGAAGAGGATGAGGAGATTGAGAGTCATCCTCCTGATGACGACAGAGAAGTTTTGTCTGTTGGGACTCTGGCACACATGGCTGCCTTTCCCATGACCCTCGAGTTATAAGCATTTTGGCCAACATCGATTACTGGTTGTTCACCCTTCTCGACCCCCGCTACAAAGAGAACTTCTCATCTCTCATTCCTCTGGTGGAGAGGACTAGCAAAATGGTGCAATACCAG
The DNA here is from genome assembly GCA_033119425.1 of Bufotes viridis. Taxonomy (NCBI): domain Eukaryota; kingdom Metazoa; phylum Chordata; class Amphibia; order Anura; family Bufonidae; genus Bufotes; species Bufotes viridis. Next base: position 208,621,353 of record CM065589.1, on the reverse strand, counting down.
AAGGTCCTTGTGGAAAAACTGCTCCGAAAACTTCCAGCTGACAACGCTGGCAGCAGAGTATGTATAACCTTGGGTAACCGAGGAGGGGAGACTAGGGAAACACACAGCATTTCCAACATAGGACGGGCAACACTCTCCAAGGCCTGGGACAGTTTCATGACACCTTGCCAGCACCTGGCCACCTAGAACTTGGCCTCGTTGCCGCTGCTGCAAAAGACATTGACCCAGTGGGCTATCAAAGACACTGTTTCTGCCCATAAGAGCTATCCACGGTGGTGTGCATCTTGCCGCACAGCAAAAATTTCAAGTAGCAGCCCAGGTTTTTCACCATGTGACAGTACAGTACAAGGCATAGATGGCTTTTTCAGAGATAATGGGGTATAGCTAACTTTCAGCAAGGGTGTGTGCATGGTATCTGTTGTCTAAGGGAAGCAGAATCCACTAATTGATACAGCAGTAATTGCACCTTCAGGTACTTGACCAGGTGGGAGTTAAGCTTGAGCACCATCGGATTGCTGGGCATGTAGAGTAGTTTCCTGGCCACACATTCCGTTATTGATGGATGATGACAGAGAAGAGTAGGAGTAGTTTGAGTGAGAGACTGTACACTGTACTGCATGTGAAGGTGGCCAGGTTTTGGCAAAAGAGACCGAGAGAAGGAGGACAGTCTTGTTCCGGTAGCTGGCGGACAGTTCTATTTTCCCACTGGATTGGGTGATCCTACTTCATGTACTGCAATAGAGCCTATGGGGACCACATCTGTGTTTGAATTTAGATTTAATCCTGAAGACCTTGCACACGACAATGCTTTTGTCCTCCAGCACTGTGGAGAAAAACTGCCAGAATGGAGATATACTCATCTACAACTAGCAGCAGCCAAGCTTGGCTTAGGTGTGGAGTGTTGCGTGGGGCATCATCAATTCCTGAGCTGACCATAGTAGAGGCAGATCTGGCTCTGGCACTTTTTGTGAGGTTCTGGCCATACATTGCCTCTGCTCTCTATTATTGCTGCAACAGTCATCACCCTCCTCCTGTGATGTCACCTCGTCCTCCTCCTCAGCACCACAATTTGGCTCCTAACACATAATCATTGCCATAGTCCACACCATCCCCACCACTTTTATGAAACTGTGATATGTCATTGTGTGCTCCTTGTCACCCCTCCTGATTTTCTATATTTGCCCTGAGTGCTACGGTGGCTACCACGGACCCTACTGTTACCACCATTGCTGCAAGTGCCACTACTAAAATAAACACCACCACAGCTATGCATGGGGGCCTCTGCCTCTGTATGAACCTCCTGCTTAGAGATGAGCAAATAATTGAAAAGTTCGATTCTGCTGATTCACCGAATTTTACAAAAAATTTGGTTTGTGACGAATTAATGAATTTTTTGGTATTTTTTTTTTTACACTATTTCAGGTTAAATTGATTCGCTGACACAAAGCACAAGGAAATTCGGCTTCAAGGCGAATCTAATTTATCCTGAAATTCTGATCGAATTGTACTTCGTGGGATTCGAATCGCTCATCTCTACTCCTCCTCATGGCAGTCCAAACACTGACTTTTCTCACTCGTCAACAGGGAGACTCTCTAGGAGGGGACAGTGAAGACAGAGCGGATACAATTGAAAGGCTTTTGTGAGCTTGCAAGGAAGAGGATCAAAAGGAGGATAAAGAGGAATGCTATGACCCCTGGCTCCTGTTCTTAATAATAGTGTGGCACCGATCAGAAGCCAGGAAGAACTATGTTCTACTACTACTACTGTTCGGATAGATAGTATTGCTACTCAGATGACGAGGCATGGGTCTTTTGTTTCGCACATTTTATTATGAGGATTACAAATGAAAAGTCACTGGTTTCCTATAAATAAGTCACAGGTTTGGTACGCAGATTCTTAAATGGTACTATCAAAATTCCTAATATTTTTTCTGCAATTTATAGACACACAATTAAATCTGCACCCCTTCTATAAACACACTGCATACTGGTATTCACAATTTACAAGGGTTATAATGCAGTTTTTATAGTAAAATGCTTTTGCTACAACACTGAATGGTATCTTTCAGCAATATACAATGCATTTAATAACAGGGGGATAATGGCATTGCTGGATAATTTACAATGCTTCAATAACATGGGTAAAATAATTGTGTTATTGCAGAAAATGTGTTTGTTGTAATGCTGCATATGCTGAATGGCATCTTGCAATAACATACAACATGTTCAATAACACGGACATAAAGCCCTGAAATGCCCAATTACAAATGGTAAATAGAAACTGTTCTTTATGAAAAAAGGACAGAATTCCTCAGTGTTTGCAGCAGTATTTTTTTTTTCTCATGGCCATATTCTGACCCCTATAACTTTTTTATAATTAAGTCTATGGAGCTGTGTGAGTCCTAATTTTTTGGTGCAGAAATCTTTTTATTGATACCATTTTAGTGTGTTTTTGACTTTTTGATAACTTTGTATTCAATTTGACCTACCAAATAATTATTAATTTCAAAACATTTGGAGGCAAAGTATATTGTGCAATTATCTCCAGACGTAGAAGTGATGCCTGACCATGTTATCGCCTCAACATCTGTGACCGCAAACCTTAGTAGAGAATACTTTGTTAACTAAAATCTTGAACAGGATGCATGAGCTGGAGTGATTGCCAGCTAGGCTGCAGGGGAAGTGTACAGTGATTATTATGTTACATTAGTTCATTTAATTTACCGTATATGGTGTGGTGAGGGACACATTAATGTGAAATCCTTCTTAGATCCATATAAGCATCTCCCTGAATCATATAAAATCTCTGTATGAAACATATTTTGTATGGGGAGATTTCTCGGGATGAAAAGATGATGTAATGTAGTACTTACCTCCAGTTTTAAGAAAAGTTGCATAAAAATTTTAAAAATGTATATTATTAACATTAAAGTAAACCTATTATTAGCTGATAAAGTTACTTATTTCTGAATGTACAGTATATATTTAATCATTGATCATTGTAACCCTGGCGATCACATATAGATGAAGCTTCAAAAATTGTCATAACATATCAATCTTTTATAGATTCCACTTTGTATACTGACATATTGTACAGACAGGAAATGCATGTATATCTCTGTGCTAGTCTGAACACAATGATACACTGCACTGTCTTCTGGTTTCACACTTTGTATCCCAAGAAAGCTGTATTTCTTTTCATCACCGAAAGTTAATCTGAACCTGGTGTCCACTGATGTGGCATTCTGGAAGCCACTGGTGAGGAGTGCTGGTCCCTTTCCAGGTAAAACCCTGTACCACTGGATAACATAAGCAGTAGTAAAGGATGGATGATCACATCTAAGTGTAAAGTCTTGTCCTTCTAATGTTTCCAATTCAGGTATCTGGATAATATTGGAGAAACTGGTAGAGTCTGGAAAGGAAATATAAGATCCAGTATTGATTGTTAATGTATGCAGGGAAGAATATATAGCAATATGTCTTATTTCAGGATATCTACTCACGTAAAGAGAATATGAAGGCAGCTGTAAGTAAAAACATCTTGTATGTGAATCAGGCAGTAACTAATAGATGTGCTGTAGAATTGTGTCCGTCTGGATGTGGAGACTCCTTTTAAACCTTCTGCTGTGTTTAGAAGAGCCTGCCACTCACTGCAATAATCATACAAATACATTTCGAATGTGTATTACAGTGCCACCTAGTGCCATATGGAGGACATTGTTTCTCTGGAGAACACAATTAATTGTATTTTTAAGGCTACTTTCACACTAGTGGCAGCCTTCTCCGGCAGGCTGTTCCGGCGGGTGAACAGCCTGCCGGATCCGTGCTGCCGCTAGGGCACGCATGCTGCCGGAGGTCTGGCAGCAGCACGGCAACCATGCCAAGAGGCAGCCGGAATAAAACTACGACATGTCGTTTGGCAGCATATTTTGGTACTGAATCCTGTGAACTTACCCTTTAAAAGATGTTCCAAGAATGCATGGGGGAATGTGGCATAAAACAATGAAAGACCCAATACTAACCTGGTAAATTTCCTTCCATTCCAGCACAGCTGCTCCTGTCCTCTCTGCTGGTCTCTGTTTTTTTTCGGCTGCATCAATGTGCTAGGGACAGTGTTGCTGAAAATTATTAATAGAAGAAAATTGGAGAGGGAGAGTGCAGGGAGAGTACAGGGACAGTGCAGGAAGAATGCAGGGAGACTTATTCTCCGTCAGTTTTATTTATTTATTCCTACATTTACTTATTCCCACTAGTGATGAGCGGCAGGTGCCATATTCGATTTCGACGAAATTCGCGAATATTCGAATGAATATTCGTTTCATATTCGTCGAAATCGAATATTCGTCATTTTTTCTAGTTATCGCGATTAACATGCGATTTAAATAATCGCATATTGCGATTTGTACTTAAGGCTACTTTCCTATTGGTTTCATATCTAGAATTAGCGAGGATGACGAATATGACGAATGTATTCGTCTATTCCTCAAAACGAAGATAACGAAGTATTCTACATCTTCGTTTTAGCAACCTATTCGTCAACTTCGCTAAGTCTAGCAATCAAATAGGAAGGTTGACTATAGAGACAGCTGTGTTAAATTCGCTATGCGATTTTTTTTTTTAATAAATAGAATACTTATAATAATTTTATCAAGTAATATAATTATTGTATTAAAAAAAAAAAATCGCATAGCGAATTTAACACAGCTATCTGTAAGTCAACCTTCCTATTTGATTGCTAGAATTAGCGAATAGCGAAGTTGACGATGACGAGACGAATAGGTAGCTAAAGCGAAGATGTAGAATACTTCGTTATCTTCGTTTTGAGGAATATGACGAATACATTCGTCATATTAAGCTATTCAGCTAATTATACCAAGCCAACCATAACTTCTGTGCTCATGGAGCGTCCCCATCACCATGGGAACGTCTCCATATACTAAAATGTACTGTCGGATTTGAGGAATTACGTTGAAATCGCAATGCGATTAATTCAAGTTATATTAATCGCATTGCGATTTCAACTTAGAAGCTGGGTTTATAATGGGTCAGCTTGCTAGAATTAAAGAAGTTAACGAATATGGAATATAGCAGCAGTGCTAAGTTGAAATCGCAATGCGATTAATTTAACTTAAAGTATTCGCATTGCGATTTCAACTTAGCACTGCTAGTGCATAGCTATACTCCATATTCGTTAATTCTAGCCTATGTAAGATAGCAGTGCTAAGTTGTAATCGCAATGCGATTAATATAACTTGAATTAATCGCATTGCGATTTCAACGTAATTCCTCAAATCCGACAATACATTTTAGTATATGGAGATTCTCCCATGGATGGGGACGCTCCACATGAGCACGGAAGTTGGCAGAAGCGGCAACGGGCACTGACTAGAGCAGCCAGGAAGCCAGGAATCCTCAGGACAGGTAAGAACTACTTTTGGGAAGTAGGAAAGAAAAAAATATAACTAAAAAAAAAAAAAAAAAAACACGAATATTCGAAATAGCGAATTTATAGCGCTATATTCGAAATATTCGCGAATTAGCGAAGTGCCGATATTCGCTAAAAAAATTCGCTTTTCGAATATTCGCGCTCAACACTAATTCCCACATCAGCCGTAAACTAAGATATGTAATTAAATACCAATGAGATGGAAGACTTTATTATTCCACTGCCAGCGTGCCAACCAATACCATCCAGCCTGCACCCCTTAGGGGGGACAGGTCTCAATGATAATAATATTCATTTGGTCAATAGACCACAAATCGTCTTTATACACCGCTAGTTTAAAACTTCACTTTATTTTATTCTCATTAAGTGAAGTGCTGTTTTGGAAATTACATTTTAAATCATAATGAGACAATAAGACAATTACCAGTGATTGTATGTCTCTTGGAGACGCATATTACAGACAAGTCGGTTTCTCGACTCGGTAGGAGATGGTGTAGCGCAGACTTATCACTCCACCTTTACCAGCTATTCAAGAGGCGTTACAGTCCTAGTACATAGGCGGATTGATTTTGTCTGTAAGGCATCCTCTATTGACAATCATAGTAACATAGTATATAAGGCCGAAAAAAGACATCTGTCCATCCAGTTCAGCCTGTTTCCTGCAAGTTGATCCAGAGGAAGGCAAAAAACCCCTGTGAGGTAGAGCCAATTTTCCCCACTTAAGGGGAAAAAATTCCTTCCCGACTCCAATCAGGCAATCAGAATAACTCCCTGGATCAACGACCCCTCTCTAGTAGTTATAGCCTGAAATATTATTACGCTCCAGAAATACATCCAGGCCCCTCTTGAATTCCTTTATTGTACTCACCATCACCACCTCCTCAGGCAGAGAGTTCCATAGTCTTACTGCTCTTACCGTGAAGAACCCTTTTCTATGTTTGTGTACAAACCTTCTTTCCTCCAGACGCAGAGGATGTCCCCTCGTCACAGTCACAGTCCTGGGGATAAATAGATGATGGGAGAGATCTTTGTACTGACCCTGATATATTTATACATAGTTATTAGATCTCCCCTCAGTCGTCTTTTTTCTAGAGTGAATAACCCTAATTTTGATACCCTTTCAGGGTACTGTAGTTGCCCCATTCCAGTTATTACTTTAGTTGCCCTCCTCTGAACCCTCTCTAGCTCTGCTATGTCTGCCTTGTTCACGGGAGCCCAGAACTGTACACAGTACTCCATGTGTGGTCTGACTAGTGATTTATAAAGTGGTAGGACTATATTTTTCATCACGGGCATCTATGCCCTTTTGATGCAACCCATTATCTTATTGGCCTTAGCAGCAGCTGCCTGACACTGGTTTTTACAGCTTAGTTTGTTATTTATTAAAATTCCTAGATCCTTTTCCATGTCAGTGTTACTGAGTGTTTTACCATTTAGTATGTACGGATGACTTGCATTATTCCTTCCCATGTGCATAACTTTACATTTGTCAGTGTTAAACCTCATCTGCCATTTCTCTGCCCAAGCCCCCAATCTATCCAGATCCCTCTGTAGCAGAAAACTGTCCTCTTTAGTGTTAATTACTTTACACAGTTTAGTGTCATCTGCAAAAATTGATATATTACTGTGCAAGCCTTCTACAAGATCATTAATAAACATATTGAAGAGAATAGGGCCCAATACTGAACCCTGAGGTACCCCACTAGTGACCGTGACCCAATCTGAGTGTGTACCGTTAATAACCACCCTCTGTTTTCTATTACTGAGCCAGTTACTTACCCACATACAGATATTTTCTCCTAGTCCAAGTGTTCTCATTTTATATACTAACCTTTTATGTGGTACAGCGTCAAATGCTTTGGAGAAGTCCAGATATACAACATCCATTGATTCGCCGCTGTCAAGTCTAGAACTTACCTCCTCACAGGGCAGGTTTATTTTTTTTATATGGGAAACTTTATGGAAGACTTTGATCTTGGTTTTTATTTATATACCCCTTCCCTTTACCATATGTGTATTAAATTGCTTAACAACTTTCGCGGATCAATATCCTGAATGCCTTCTGATAATTAATGGAGATTTTAATTCTGTTATGAATCTAGAAGTTGATAGAATATCCATGAGGGGAGATATTCTCGCTCCAGCCCATGGTTGCCTTTTGACACGTTTTTGTCAGGAATTAGCATATGTGGATATATGGGGACGGATTAAGCAGAACCTGTGGAGAAGTGGGATCCTGCCCAAAACAACAAACAAAAAGAAAAAAAGAGAAAGATCTGTCAAGTCTATCAGATCTTCTCAGGCCTCTCACAGGGCAGGCAGTGACAGATAGTTAATATTTTGGAGTCAGTTTCGGGTTTCGATATTAATTGGTCGAAAACAATGCTTATGTCTGTTGATAGACCTGAATATCCTATTGAAGGGTATTTAAGTATGTTGAGGGTCGTTGACTCATTAGAATTTTTGGGCTTGATGATATCTCCTAAAGTGAAAGAATTTATATAGCTGAATCTGATCCCACTGATCAGATAAATAGATAGTAAATAAATAGTAAATTGATAGTAAATTGAGGTCAAAAGTAACGGTATGGCTTCGACTTCCTTTATCCAGAACTGATAGAATATCCCTGGTAAAAATGGTGATACTACCCCAACTCTTCTATATCCTCAGAAATTCCCCGGTGTGGATTGAGGATACATTTTTTAAGTTAATTGAGAGAGTTATTAATGGTGATGAGCGGCATAGGCAATATTCATTTTCGCGATTTTTCTCAAATTTTTTGCATAATATTCACAATAAATTGGCGAATTCTAGAATTCGTGATCTCCAGTCATTATTTTTACGTTTGCGCAAATCGGCACTAATGATGCACATATATTTTTATACTTGCAAATTCACATTTTATCAGGTCTGAGTAGATATTACTGATTGGTGCACTAGGCATTGTTGTGACATCACAGCACTGTGTCTAACAGAGACACTAATCCCTATATATATATATAAGCTAACTTACTAACTATGTAATTGGATAAGTAATAGGAGCCAGATGAAAGCACAGAGCACAGCTATGTCACTGTTCTCTCTCTCAGAACTGCAAAAAAACTGCATAAAATGGCTGCTGGGGAGGTTCTTATATAGTAAGGGGTAGGCAAATTTCCTATTGGTTGCTAGAGATGTTGCTAAGTGCAGACAATGATATTGCAGCCTTCTCATTGGTATCACTGGTGGCTAGGAGATAAAGAAAGATTTGCGTTCACTGAATAAACAAATAACTGATGAGGATGAGAACGCTTAAAACATAACTTTTATTCTGTTAGTTAAAACATGAATGCCTAAGGGGAGAATATTCACTTAGAAACTTATGGTGCATGAGATATCAAACAAGGTGTGAGCACAGGATGGTCAAAGTCGTATGAACAATGGAGGGACTTTAGCCTTAGAAAATTTGGAGGGTCTTGGTCAGCCTGTTTGCAGGGTTACAGATAGGGATAGTTAGGTGTTAGAGGTCCTTGTTACCCAGTGCACCATGAATCTCCAACAGGTTAACCCCATCCCTTCTGGGTTGTTTTTTGTATCCTTAGATTGATAGGTGTGTGTTCTTTTTGAGGGTGTCATCATTCATCCCAGTTCTTACACCTTACAATAGGGGGTTATTGTGCTTTGCGGGTTATTAGGAGACTGGTTGGTGAGTCCATCTGCATCCTTTAGGACGCTCATCTGGTGCTCACTCCTTGTTTGATACCGCATGCACCATAAGTTTTTAAGTGAATATTCTCCCATTAGGCATTCATTTTTAACTAACAGAATAAAAGTTATGTTTTAAGCGTTCTCATCCTCATCAGTGAATAGCGTTCTCATTGGCCCACAAGCAAGAAGGGAGGTTACTGATGAAAAAAAAAATCTAGAATATTCACGATTACGAATATATAGAACTATATTCTACATTGTCGCAAATTCTCGAAGTGCCGATATTCACGATAAAAATTTGCGATTAGAATATTCACGATCAACACTAGTTATTAACGATTTACTCTGGGGAAGAAAGCGGGTAAGGATTAAAATGAAATATCTCTATAAGCCGATCAATCAGGGAGGACTAAATCTTCAATTTTTTAAGGGATATTTTATAGCCTCACAGTTTTGCCTTTACAAACATTCTTTGTAGGAATGTATTGAGTAGATCCCCATATTGTAATATGTTTAACAGGAATATAGGGAATCCAGGAAGTTATTTAAAGGGATTCTGTCACCTCTGATAACACAAATTTAGCTTTTAAACCAGCCATGCTCCACAGATTACCTTGAATTCAGCTTTGCTTTTCTGTAATGAAATCCGACAAGTAGTTTTGCAGAAAAACGACTTTTATAAATATACTAATTAATCGTGAAGGTGCCCAGATGGGCGTTATCTTCTACTAAAGTTGGTAAAAAAGAAAATATATATGAAATATTTGTATGGAAAACAAACTATGATTTTTTTGATAAATAAAGTTTAAATTTAAAAAAAGTGTAATTTCCAAAAGAGCACTTCATTTAATGAGAATAAAATAAAAGTGAAATTTTAAACTAGCGGTGTATGTAAAAAGACACTTTGTGGTCTATAGACCAAATGAAAATTGTTATAATAGATTAATGTCTAACATGCACTGAGAGATCTGATTTAATTTACTTGTGGTCGGGGCTACATGACACGTAACCGTCTACCTGCCTAACTAACTAGGCTAAGCGGCTTGAGTTGTGCCATAACCGCTGCGTAGGAGGAATGCTTGAAGGGGGGCATGCCCTGCAAGGTGTTTATGAAAAATAAGGGTGGGTTGGGAGGGTACGCAGCAGATGTCGACACGCCCGAGGGAGGCGCCTGCCTGGTATAAATGTGCTACTTACGCCCCTCCCACAAATACAGGCCAATAAACTGGCCTTCTAACTTGTGGTCGGGGCTACATGACACGTAACCGTCTACCTGCCTAACTAACTAGGCTAAGCGGCTTGAGTTGTGCCATAACCGCTGCGTAGGAGGAATGCTTGAAGGGGGCCAAAAAGCCAACTAAATGATACACAATAGTACGTAACAACACTAACATGACCAACCTCTGGAATGCAAGAACATCTCTCAACTAGGCTGAGGTATGAACCTATTGAACATGCAGAGCGCCTAAATTCCGGATAACATGGAGCCAGAACTATTGCTCCCAGAGGCAGCACATGCTGCACCTGACCTCAAGGAAAGGCCGGATAGCTGTTGGTTTGGACCCTAAAATGGGACACCGGAATAGGACATGCCGCATAACTGAGAAGTGGTGAGGGGTGCCGTGAGGACCGCAACAGAGTACTCTTAGGTCTTGGTCTGTTACTGCTGCCAGTAATTACTAAAAGACACGAAGCCGGGCACTCTGAAAGGAATGTCGGAAAGAGAATGATTATATTGGGGCCAAAATGGCAATGAAACCAGTGCCAGCAACAGGACCAACCTCTGGAATGCAAGAACATCTCTCGACTAGATTGAGGTATGAACCTAATAAACATGCAGAGCGCCACTGACCTAGCTTCCGGATGAATGGGCCGGAACTATCGTACCTAGAGGCAGCATATGCCGCACCTCACCTGAAGGAAAGGCTGATAGATGTAGGTTTCAACCCTAATTTGGACATAGGCATGCGGTCATGCCGCACGACAAAGGTGTAAGTAGAGATGAGCGCAAAGACCCACATTCGACCTTGCAACGTCAGACAAACAACCTGCATCACATTCAGTCGCTTTCGCGATATAGCAATATTCGTTATTTCGCATGCAATATCATGACTAGCGACTAATTCAAGTAATATTTGCGTGCGCATAAATTGTTCGTTATTAATAATGTTTAAACAGCTTTACACGTATAGAAAGCTTGAAATGGCGGGAGTCATTTGAGTGAATGGAAGGGGCGAAAAGGCATGTGGAAATCCGTACAATACACTCAGCGTACTAGAGTCTGACACGACCTGTTAACGCTAGGTAGGTAAGGGAATACAAACCGCGAATAGATTAATGCGATTATTCAAGTGACGAACATTATTAAAACTCTATCGTTTAATCTCTACTGTGACAGGAATAGTGGAACTGTGAAAGCAGCAACTAAGGTTGGGGAAATTATGTCTGAATATAATTTTTTTTTTTTTTTCCTTCCAGATACAGTTTCTTTATCACTCACTATCCATCTCAAGAGCGAATATACGTAATTGCGAATATGGGGTCAAGTATTTAACATATTCGCAAACCTGAAAATCACAATATTCAAACTCGCCTTGCGAATACTCGCGCCCAACACCAGTGGCGAGTGGGCCATGGGAACCCCAACAGAGTACTCGCAAGGCCTTGGTTTGTTACTGCTGCCAGTAATTGCTGATAGACACAAACCGGGCACCGTGAATAGAAATTCGGAAAGAAAATAATTATATTGGGGCCAAGAAATGGCAACAAAACCAGTGTCAGCGAAAGCATCTGAAGAAAAAATAAAATAAAATGGTTGAAACCGCCGTGCCCTGAGCGACGTGTACAGTTTGACGTTGCGATACTGCAACCTGATAAAAACGTGACTTACCCAACACTGAACCTATAGCAGTCTTTGAAGAAACATCAAGTAGCGAGTTTGTAAGCTGATAAGGTTTCACACATACTTTACTTTCCATTTAATTTTAGTTCCCCCGCTACCTTAGCAACAGATGTAATTGACCACACCAACTAAGAATGGACAGCTGTTACGTGACCTGAAGAAGCAAATGACATGCAAAGATGCTCCTGGCTGTGGTAGTATGCCGACACAGACGTGATGCCTGTAGGCATCAGAACCAACGAAATGGTTGACACCGCCGAGGCCTGAGTGACAGGTCAGGTCGTATGTTGTGACACCGCAAACTGATGAGAAATGACTTACCCAACATTCTGGACCTATAACAACCTAAAAATAAAACGTCAAGTATCAAAGCCCGCAACCTGATGGGAAATCCACACATGATGTGATTTTTCCCCCACTACCTTAGCAACAGATGTAATTGAGCACACCAACTGAGAATGGCGAGCTATGACATGACCTGAAAAGCAAAATTACATGCAATTAATTAAGCTGGCTGTGGTAGCATGCCGACACTGACACGAGGCATCGGAACCAACAAAATGGTTGAAACCGCCGAGGCCTGAGTGACGGGTCAGGTTTGATGTTGCGAGACCGCAAACTGATGAAATGTGACTTACCCAACATGCAGAACCTATAACAACCTAAAATAAACGTCAAGTAGCAAAGCCCGTAACCTAATGAGAAATCCGCCCATAATGTGACTTTTCTTCTTTTTTTTTCCCTACTACCCAAGCATGAGAAGTTATTGACCACATCAACTGAGAATGGCGAGCTGTGACGTGATCTCAAAAGCAACGAATGACATATAAAGACAAACCTGACTGTGGTAGTATGCTGACACTAACACGAGGCATGCAGTAATATAAACCACCTGTACCAGACCGCTCCGCTATAGGTGAGTACATGCAGGCGTCGCCACCATCAGCACATGCGCCCAGTAGAGATGTGGGCGTATAAGCCGTAAAACCAAACAAAACTCAGTTCTCGTCAAAAGCCACGCTTCTATCTATTTTTAGCACAAATAAAGCAACAAAACGAGGCAAAAATAACAAAATAAAAATGGTCCTCATGGGTCTCTGCAATTACCTTTGTAGCAAGTAGCTCCCCCAGTGTCCAGCTCACACTCTGAACTAAAGATGGATCCCCAGCACCAAGCACAGGTGCTTATTAGGTACACAAATTTAGGTTCACAATCTTAAAGTGATACACACACATTTTACATTTCCAAAACAAATGAAACAAGACAAATGAAATATACCTCAACACAGAGGAGCTCACCGTCTACTCAATATACATATCGCAAAATAGCATTTATACTAAAGAAACAATAACACTCTGAAAACAGCAACTCTGCTCCACCTGGATTAGTCAGCTGCCTCACCCTCTATAATGCGAGTAAGGAGATAATGCTGAAAGTCAGTGTGAACAAGGCCTTAGTCTGTCTGCAGAAATAATAGCAGAGAGCGAGAGAGGTTTGCTGGGAAGATACCTCAGCACAGAGGAGCTTACCGTCTACTCAATGTACATATCGCAAAATAGCATCTATACTAAAGAAACAATAACACTTTGTAAACAGCAACTCTGCTCCACCTGGAGTAATCAGCTGCCTCACCTCTATAATGCAAGTAAGGGGATAATGCTGGATGTCAGTGTGAACAAGGCTTTAGTCTGTCTGCAGAAATAATAGCGGATAGCGAGAGAGGTTTGCTAGGAAGATACCTCCACACAGAGGAGCTCACCGTCTACTCAATATACATATTGCAAAATAGCATCTATACTAAAGAAACAATAACACTTTGTAAACAGCAACTCTGCTCCACCTGCAGTAATCAGCTGCCTGCATCTTACCCTATATAACGCAAGTAAGGGGATAATGCTTGATGTCAGTGTGAACAAGGCCTTAGTCTGTCTGCAGAAATAATAGCGGATAGTGAGAGAGGTTTGCTGGGAAGATACCTCCACACAGAGGAGCTTACCATCTACTCAATATACATATCGCAAATGTCATCTATACTAAAGAAACATTAACCCTTTGTAAACAGCAACTCTGCTCCACCTGGATTAATCAGCTGCCTCACCCTCTATAATGCAAGTAAGGGGATAATGCTGGATGTCAGTGTGAACGAGGCCTTAGTCTGTCTGCAGAAATAATAGCGGATAGCGAGAGAGGTTTTCTGGCGAGCAGCGAAGTGAAAGCAAACAAGAAAGACATACAGATATACACGGACAGACTAAGCAAGGTGGCCTGTGCAAGACATGGGAAACGTGCGAGAAAAGCGAGACGGAGTCACGCTGACCCCTGCTGCCTAACCGTGCTGCCGCGTGGGCGCTAAACGTGGGCTGCCAGGCAGAATCGCTCCGGTGCAGTGCTGCTCCTACTCACCAAAGGAGCCGACACACCGCCGGCCGGACTAACCGTGTTGCCGCGTGGGCGCTAAGCGTGGGCTGCCAGGCAGAATCGCTCCGGTGCAGTGCTGCTCCTACTCACCAAAGGAGCCGACACACCGCCGGCCGGACTAACCATGTTACCGCGTGGGCGCCAAACGTGGGCTGCCAGGCAGAATCGCTCTGGTGCAATGCCGCTCCTCCTCACCAAAGGAGCCGACACATCGCCGGCCGGATTGTAACGGGACAATGCTGCACGAGCTGGTTGCAAACGCTCACCCGACCGGAACGACTTCTACTGGGATCCTGGACACTGACTGGGTATGGAAGCTGCAGATTCAGCCCATTTGCTGCAACAGGTGGCTCTGACTGCACACAACTACGCAGCAGCCGTCGACACGCCCGAGGGAGGCGCCTGCCTGGTATAAATGTGCTACTTACGCTCCTCCCACAAATACAGGCCAATAAACTGGCCTTCTAACTTGTAATAGGTATCAATGATGGCCATGCTCACCTTTTCCTGGCTTTACTTCTTCCAAATTATCCTTCCAAGTTTCCATGTCTTAGAAAAGTCAGCTAGATGCAGAGATAAGAGGAGCTGGATGTTGCTGATGACATATTCTCATCAATATTAAATGCTGTATTATTGCTGTCAGATGCTGTGATCAGCTATGAACACAGCATCTGAGAAGTACAATGATGGGCGGCGGCGCAATTTTTTTTGCAAAATTTGGTGAAGCAGCCAAATCAAATTTTTTTATACTTTGCTGATATTAATATTAATATTTGCAGTGGGGACACTGCACTTACTCCTCAAAACTAGGGCTAAGCTCAAAGAACCCTCAACTCTGAGGCATTCACAGCCATTGCTACTCCAAAATACCCCTGAGAGAGAAAGGAAACTAGAAGGTCTAGAATCTACAAGGCAGTACATTGGAATCAGTCAGCAAGGCATTGTGCATGCCTATGGCAGACTTTGCTGATGTGAGAGGGACTATTGCTAATGTACCCTTACACACTTTGATACAGTTTGACAATACATATCTTAATTATTTACCCCTTAGTCCAGGAATTATGGAAACGTTTACAAGAATCTCAATTGCATGCCTAAGGTTCTGTAGAGAGACTTTAGAAACACAGAGAGAATACTACAACCCCCATCTTTTCTGCTATCCATACATGCTAGTGGGAAGAACTGCACTGTGAACTACTTTGGAATTGTGCCTTGTTACTGTTAAATGTATTGCTACTGCTATTTTCCACTTTAGTAAGGAGAGACTACACCTCCTGCCTTGCACCTGCACAAACACTTATGCTCCTTTCACATGGGCGAGTTTTCCGCGCGGGTGCAATGCGTGACGTGAACGCATTGCACCCGCACTGAATCCTGACCTATTCATTTCAATGGGGCTGTGTACATGAGCGTTTTTTTTTTCACGCATCACTTCTGCGTTGCGTGAAAATCGCAGCATGTTCTATATTCTGCGTTTTTCACGCAACGCAGGCCCCATAGAAGTGAATGGAGCTGCGTTAAAAACGCAGTGCATGCGGATTGAATGCGTTGTGTTGCGTTTGGATTTCAAAAGATGTAACTTAGCAACTGGGAAGTCACATGACCCAGGAAGTTTGCAGTTTGCTAGACTCTGCATCTTGTTTTCTGACGGAGGAGCAGCTCAGCAGCTATCAGCCAGCCCCTGAAGTGCTTTTCTATCATGCCCAAAATACCCAGACCACTTGATGTTGAGAAACTGATTGTGATGGTGCAGGAAAGGCCCTGCATCTGGGACAGCCGATCTCCCGAGTACCAGGACCGGTACAAAAAGGATGCTGCCTGGCAGGAGATTACGCAGGAGCTGTTTTCCAGTGTTTGGGGCAAGACCCCCGTAAAGAATCGATAGACTCTGTGTAAGTTAAAATTTGATTCAAATGTCGTATTGTGTAGTATGTGGGTTAGTGCATGTCGTATCGTGGAGTATGTGGGTTAGTGCATGTCAAACTGTGCAATTCAGGGTAATATTGTTTTCTCTTGTCACATTTTAGTGGAAGAGGTGAAAAACCGGTGGCGGAGCTGCAGAGACCAGTTCCGCAAGGAAATGGTCCATAGCCGTAGTAGATCTGGCCTCCAAAAGAAGCGGTCGTATATGTTCAAGGAGCAGTTGATGTTCCTCCGCGTCATAATGGATTTGCGTCCGTAAGTTCTTTCTTCCAAATCTCCGAATGATGTTATAGTAATGTGCCTAATATGATTGAACGTATATCTAAGCAAACTTTATTTCAGCCTTTTATTCCATTTGGATGTGGCCTTGTTGTAACCAACAGGAGTCATACTATCCCACTATCTGTCTGGTGTATGTGTCACTAGAATATTTGGGTGCTGATTCTCAGCAGTTGGACCAAATGTGTAGTTCAGCTAATGTTCAGGTATTTTTCAAATGGTGTCTGTTATAACTGTCCGTAGTTACCTGTAGCAACCGGTCTGATTATTGTACGAATCTACAAGTTGCTGGTGATCCAAGTAATGCAGGAATGTACGCGGAATAAAACATGCACCCATTGGATAACTGGTCCCTAATGTTTTGCCACCTTTTTTTTGTAGAACGGAGGACAACCTGGAGGAGGAAGTGGAGGAGCCAGGGGAGCACCACTCTAGTGCAGGGGAAGTGGAAGGGCCAGCTTCGCCACCTCCTAGTGATGTAGGCCAAGGGAGAGACTCCAGTGCTTCCCAAGTGACAGCTCCCCCTACTGCTGAAGTTGAGGCATCCTTGGCAGGCCAACCACGCCGCAAAAGACCTGCCCAGCCTGCGGACACTTTGGTCAATGTCCAGGTACTGGAGTACCTTAATCGGGCCAGGCATGAGGACACCTATGACCTCTATGCCCGGAGTCTGGCCACACATTTTCGGAACATGCCTCCCGAACGGTACTTTCGTACCCAAGCATTAATCAGTACTGTTCTGGAGGCAGCCACTCCTCCGAATGATCCGTCAGATATTTTTAGGGCCGTTGATAACTGGTGGATTTATGGAAATACTAGTGGCCCAGTTCCACGGCCCCCTCCGCCTATGTTCACACACCCCCACGAATACCCTCCTCAAGGGCGACCCTATGGACCTCCACCTCACCATTATGGTCCATCATATGTTGGGGAGGCTGCTTACAGGCCACCGGGACACTCAGCAACTCAAAGTATGGCAGCGCCACAGCCCGGGCCCTCCGCACATGCCAGTTATCATGTACCCCATTATGAGGCAGGCGTCTCCTCGCCCTCTCGTTTGACCCAGCTGTAATGTCAAGCCAGTTGTACGTTGTGTTATGTTGGCAAGGACAGGAGGTCCTATAATATTATTTTTTGCAAAAACAGACAACTTTTGTGGTTAATAAAAAGCTTTATTTTTGTTAAATACTTGCAATCTTTTACGCAATGAACACTTTGTAAGTTAACATCCTTTAGTCCCGACTCCATCCACATTTCCCTACGGAGATTTGACATTTCCCGACATTACACACAGAATGTACAGAAAAGTTGTGTGGGAATGTGTGCTACAGTATGGCAAGACGTATACCCTTTAGGTAAAGTACGCATAGCCAAATACAATCTTTATTCCATATCTATCAAAATACATGTCCATCCAAAAAAAAACATGAACTACTATGTAGACACTTTTATAGGCACATGACATACATGATTCGGTAGGCAAGTATGCACTATACTCCTACTAGACAAACTCCCCATAATCACCTGGGACATGAGAATATCAGGTAGCCGTTATCCGGGATGGCCGACGTGTGGCTCTCCGGCTTTTGCCATACTCCAAATACCAGCATGCCCAGAAAGCCTCCAGCTATCAGCCTACAGTAGAGCATGCTTGGAGTTGTAGTTTGGCAACAGCTGGGGAGCATTGCTTTGCCCATCACTGGACTTGAGCCACATGAGTGCATATGAGCGGTGTTTCTGTGTTTTTTTTCAGTAGGTTGTGGGCCGGATCACAATTCTCCACAGATGCAGCTTGGTGTCTGGAAAAAAGCACACTTTCCTGTCGCCTCTCAGGGTGTACTAAGCTAGGCCTATTTACCTTTTCGCCAGTCCACTGCTGGTTGGTTGCCATACCTGGCTGACTTGGTCATACTGTCACATGTCACAGCATGGCACTGGCCACAATAGGAGGTCACCTTTCACTCCTCACGAGCTGGGAGGCATAATGTGTGTGCTTTGTCCGGTTTGTTTCATAATAGCAGGTCCCCATATCACCCATTCCCATTAAATAATAGTGGGCACATATTAGACACTTACCATTGCTTGGTGCATATTAATGAGGTATTAGTCCATATTTCACAGACATTTATAAGAAACATATTGGGGAGAGATATCAATATAAGATAACCTACTCGGATCTGTCACATTTTCTGATAAATCTCCCCCGGATGTCTGCAAAATATGTAAGCTCGCAACCCACGTCAAGGGTCCTCATTGTCTTGCGAGTCCCTAACTAACAAAATAGGAAAAAACTAACTAAAATACATATCCATCCAGGATCAATCCACTCAATAAAGTCATTAGGAGGGAAAAGGGACCCAAAAATCAATTCTCCCCACGGGAAGCTTGCTGGGAAGGAAAAGAAAAAGAACCAGCTGGCGAGGCAAAAAAAAAAAAACGCAAAATTCCCTTATCCTCAGTCCTGCTGAACCAGCTCTTCCGAGTTGAGAGGGCTCTTCCTGGTCTGGTGCTGGAAAGGCTAGCGCATCTTCATCCTGAGTAGCCTCATACATACGGATGAAATTATGGAGGACTACACAGGCTTTGATGACCGTGTTGACATTCTCGGGCGCTAGCTGGATGGCCAAAAGAATGACACGCCATTTGCTGGATAAGATCCCGGAGGCACACTCCACAAATCGTCGGGCCCGGCTTAGCCGATAATTGAAGTTGCGCTTTTTGTCGTCCAATCCGCGCCTGGGAAAGGGACGCATGAGGTGTGCAGAGAGCGCAAACCCCTCATCGCCAACAATGACAAAGGGGGCAGGTGGTCCCGCGGATCCTGGAAGAGGAGCTGGCTGGGCAATGTCCAGTTGGTTGCGTTCAAGCCACCGACTCATTCTGGAAGCACGGAAGATGCGAGCATCTGCCGAACTTCCATAGGCCCCGATATCTACAATTACAAACCTGTGGTTTGTGTCCACTAAGGCCAGGCCAACAAAACAACAGAGAAATACTGCTTATAATTGTAGAATCGGGACCCTGAGTTCGGTGGCTTCTTCACCCGTATGTGCTTCCCGTCAAGGGCACCAATGCAGTTGGGAAATTGGGCCCTATCCAGGAAGCCATGGGCAATCTGGAGCCACTGCTGCCTTGTGGGTTGTGGCAGCATGGAAGCTCGCAGCCGCAACCAAATAGTGGCACAAGTTGCTCGGACTATGCCAGCTATGGTGGAGGTCCCCATGCGAAATTCAAAGTGGAGTGACGAGAAGGAATTTCCTGTGGCCAAAAATCTGTGGGGAAAAATAAATAAGATCTGTTAACAATGCAAAAAAATCGCACCATACTCTCTTTTAGGGCTCAGGCACACAAACTAGGCCTGCCCGTTATGTGCATTTGGGATATCTATTTGCGCCCCGAAATGCATGGCTGCATCTGTGCACATGCAACAGCTAGATCCAGACACATTCAACTTGCAGGGGTATGTGATCTGGCCCCAACCACAAAAAGTTGTGCATGCACTAGTTTGTCACAGGGCTGAGGCACGTAATGAAAACATCATATAAAAATCCAAACTAATTTACTTTTACATCTTTATAAATTACCAAAAAATGTGACCTACCGTAGAGTTATGAGGAGGCGTTCCTCGGCAGAAACACAACGCCGCATGTTGGTGTCCTGGAATGTCAACCCAGGCCGCAAATCTGCCAAAAGCCGGTTGAAGGTGGAAATGGACATGCGGCAGTAAGTTGAAAATTTGGCTAGGTGCGCACGAAGGTCAGAATACAGGCTGGCAAACTGACCTTTGCACGCCCTCTGCGCCATAAGAGGATGAACCCACATTCTCTTCCTCTGCGGTTCCTCCTCAATCATTTGTGGGGGCTCCCCAAAGCAACGGTATACCAACCAGTGCAAAAGCACATGGTCAGTATCCGATAATGAGAAAGCTGACATCCTGCTAAGTAAAAACAGAAACACAGAACACAACAGCTTCTAATCACCAAAAATGGAGCTTCCCAAAAAAGAAGAGCATGCTGGAGGTATTTAAGGTCTTGCTAATGAACATGTGACTCAACAGCATGGTTGCGTTTTTTTTCACGCGCGGAAAAAACGCATGCAATCCGCAAAACGCACCCTGAACGCATCCGGATCAAATCCACAACGCTCGAGTGAAAGGAGCCTTACTGAAGGCTAATAGCAATTCAATTATAACATCTAGTAGAAATAATAAAAGAATGGCACAGCATAGAGACATAACATTAGATGCTCCAGAATCATTATTACATGGGGAATGCATAAAGCTATTAAAACAGGCATGTCAGAAGTGGTGAAAGGTCCTCTTTAAACAGTGGGTTAAGAATGGCCATAAATATAAAAAGCTTACTGTGGGACATGGTCCTATTCTTCCATTTTTGAGACTTCTGTATGGCACTTAGGGTGCTTTACACATAGTTTTTTGGTGGTACATTTTTGCACCTGCATTTTTTTAAGTAACAACACCAGCTCCAGAAACTGGCTAAGGGTACTTTCACACTTGCAGCATGGCTATACGGAAGGCTGTTCCGGTGGATGAACAGCCCGCCAGATCCGCCATGCCGCAAGTACCCATGTGCTGCTTTGCTGCCGCTCAGTCCCCATTGACTATAATGGGTGGGGGGCGCAGCACGGCAGTGCACGGCAGTGCACGGCAGTGATCGCCGGACTAAAAAGTCGGACATGCAGTACTTTTAGTCCGCCGATCTCTGGCCGTGCGCTGCCATGTTGCGCCGTAGCTCCGCCCCCACCCCCATTATAGTCAATGGGGATGGAGCGGCAGCACACTGTACTAGCGGCATGGTGGATCCGGCGGACTATTCACCCGCCGAAACAGCATGCCAGATAGCCATGCCACAAGTGTGAAAAGTACCCTTAAGGTTTATGGAAAATATTAAAAGCAGGACACAGAAAAATTTTTGGCTTCTTGTGTTCTTGTTCATTAGGTGGCTTTTTTTTTCTTTTAGGCTTCTTTTCAAAAACACAGCATATTGTAGCTCCTGGCATTTGCCAGGCATCACCTTTTCTATAGAAAACACTATATAGAAAACACTAGTGGGCAAACACACTGGCCCAGATTTACTAATCCTATAAATAGTGTAAGCTTAGACAGACTGTCTAGACCTGCATAAGATTGATCACAGTGGCTCAGGTTGGATGACAAATCTGGTGCAGGGATAGACATTTTTCTCTGACTCTATACCAACTATTTTTTTGCCTTACCTTGAGACAGAATTTTATGCCTGAATTATTGTTTTGGTACAAAGTGGCACATCTTAGGCCCCACCCCTTTCCCGTGAAGCTCCACAAGTACATAAACCCTAGATGCACCAAATTGTGCCAATTTGCACCAGATTTATGACACAGCCATGTAAATTTGGGCCACTGTTTGCAAAAGCCTGGAAAAGGCCACAAAAAATGAGGCACAAACCACAAAAAACAAAAACATGTGCGATTATTTTGCCGTTTTTCCTGATAAAAAAAAAATACCATCCCAGAATTTGTGTTTGCAGGTACTCCTAAGCATTATTATGGCTGTAAAAGGAAAGCTGGCCATAACCTTTAGAGATCAGTTTTATAAGTCCAAATATTTCCAGTATGAACCCAGGGTAAATTAAAATTAAGGGATGGTAAAAATGTAAATTCTATAACAAAATATTTAAGAAGAGGTATAAGAACGATAGAGTGTACCTACAATCTAAAACCATACTATTGCACAGTGGTTAACAATTACATATTGTACAGGCAGGAAATGTGTGTGTAACTCTGTGTCACTCCGAGCACACAGATACACGGCACTGTCTTCAGGCTTCACATCCCGTATATAGAGGACACTGGACTCTTTGTCTTTGCTAAAGGTTATTTTGAACTTGTTGTCCTGTAGGTCAGTGTTAGATAAGGAACGTATTAGGAATACTGGACCTTGACCCGGAAGTACTCTGTACCAAAATATGTATTCAGATGAGAGAGAAGCATGAGAACATGTGACATTTATGTCTTCTCCTGTCCAACTCTCATGTCTGGGAACTTGTATGATATTAGCCATGCATATAGAGCCTGAAAAACAACCATACATATCAAACATTAAAATAATAACTCCCTAACTACAAAGTAGCTATAGTAGATTCCACTTACATAGGAAGATAATGATGATGATGAAAGTAGCCTTTAACCAAGACATCTTCTATGTACCCAATGAGCTACAGTACTGTGAATTGTAGAATTAAGTATGTCTGTCTCATGTCTTCTGCTCAGCACAAACTCCACCCTCTATGAAATAAAGCTATACTTGTACTACTATGCCACCTGGTGATACACTTACCATACTACTGTACTATAAAAGAATACACTTCTAAAACGATATGAACTTCTTAGCGATCAGTTAAAACTGTTGCAAATGGGTCAGGTTTCAATTTTCTAACCACAGAGACTTCAGACCATCCCAGGGGCTCAGTGGTTATTAGAGTTTCCTTGTGCCTGGGTTAAAATCTGGCCATGAAAATATTTGCATGTCGTTCATATGTTCTCCGTGTGTTAGGGTGGGTTTCCTCTGGTTATCTGGTTTCCTCTCACACTCCCAAAAACATACTTATTGGCTGTGTCTTAGCTTTCTATGAAACTGACCTGTAGCCTGTTTGTCTCAAATTTAGATTGTGAGCCTCACTGAGGACAGAACTGATGTGAATAATGACAATCTCTGTACAATGCTGAAGATTATGTTGGTACTGTATAAGCAATGGGAAGAAAAATACATAGCCTAGATTTTACCACTTGCATAATAGGTTACTTTGATGTCGAAGATGTCAACCAATCAAAATTGTTAGCCCAGTGGTCCATTCCGGTGCTGCTGCCCCTACCCGTGGCATGGATGCCAGGCTCCCTCTTTCCCTCCTGCTGCCATGCGCCAGGAGGCAGCAGGTAGCTTAACTCTTGTATCTGTGATCTATGCCAGAACTTACTTCCTGCTTGAGTCTTGTCCTGGTTTATTAGGGCTTGCATGGGTGTGTCTCTCCTCCCTTGTGAGGCAGCACGTGTAAGAGGCGGACCCGAGGGAGTCCGTTGGGATACAGTGAACCACACAAGAATGAATGCACGGACAGTGAGCTGTGTGAACCAAAAGAATTTTACTGACTTTAGAAGAGAAAACTATATACAATATAATGTACACCGTGATCCAGCCGGACCACACGGAGTGAGGTGTGCTCTGGTGTACTGAAGTGGTGATACAATCTCTCTGGGTTGTTAGCAACCCAAGATTGTCCACAGTGGGACCCCAGCCGGGAATTAGGTACTGTACCTTTAAATATTCATATTTTGCCTAAATGCCACTAAATATGGCAGGATCTCCTAACCAAACACAGCGAACCGAAGCCACTAGGAATCAACACTAAATTTGGGGTCTGTTTACCTGGGATCTCGGCTGAGGGGCACTGTGGCTCACAGAGGCCAAATACAGAAAAATCCCACACTATCCCCCCGAATGCCGGTAATGCCCACTCCCCCACCTCAGCTAGACTCCCTTGAACTATCACGTGGCTATTTGTAACTCCAGAGCCAGGATGTGGATCCACTTGCTTTTACAGTAAAGCTTTAACTGCTGCAGCGGTGCCAAAACTTGTCCTCACCCTGATTGCAGGGAGGGACCTGAGCTCAGGATTTAAGTCCCATCAAAAGTGCGCACTAACCGAGTGTAAAATGCTTCAGGCTGAGATCTCCAGTGCAGGCCTGAATGGTAGCTTGGTTTTCTTGATGGATGATCCAACGCTGGCCTCAGGGCAGGCAGGCCTCTGGTCTCCTCTTTAGCAGGCAGCAGATATTCAACAATCGTCCCTTGCTTGCTGTGGATAAAGCCTTCAATCTCTGGCTCATCACAGGACACCTCAGGTAAACAACTTAGCAGACACATCTGAATCCGTTGCTCTCCAACTGCCGACTCTCTGTCCTCCTGCCACTTCCTTTCTCCAGCCCCTGTAGCTTTTCCCAGGAAGTTAGGACATGGCAACAAAATAACTAAATACACAAAATAAATAAGAAGCTACTTTAAACAGTCTATTTCAATAAGAAAGCCAATTTGGTGCAGCTATAAGATTACTTTTCTTTTCATATATTAATTGTCAATATCTCGCTCCATTAGTTCTAAGGGGGCTGTCCGACTAAGGGCCTCTAGTGGCCAGTCACACAAACTGCATGTTATATCACTATAGCTTATTCAATGTAGTCACAGATGTATCCATTTGGAGTATCAAATGTTTCATCTTGGGGGCCCCAGACTGTGACCCGCTCACACACGTACAGGTCCTCTGTCTCCACAGCCAATTGCTGGATTGCAGGAAGTATTTAAAGGCGCTTCCTGCCCCAGAAAGATGCCTGAGCAACTCATGGTCACTAGCTTGTCTAGTTTCTAGTGTGAAGGTGTTTTTGAAGTTCTGCTTTTCTGTGTACCAGACCCTGCTTTTAGATTTATCAGGTTTTGCTTGTTTGCAGCCTGCCTCTGACCTTGGACTTCGTTTACGGACTTTGCTCGATCGGTGCCTGCCCGGACTTCAGACTTCCTGACCACGTACTTTTTCCCCTGGTCAGCTGCCACTGACTTGGGGACTGTTCTGGAGTGGCGCCTGGCAACTACCCTAACGGCCCAAGCCTATCCTCACCATCAGAGGCTCTAGTGAAGACCAGGTAGTTGCTTAGTCACGCCCCTCCAGAGTATAGCCAGTCAGTGGCACAGTCGGTCCACACGCACTTGCATAACAAAAATGAAGTATAAGGCTTACACTCCTGTCCATGTTTTACAGCAGCACTACTCTTCTCACCTGCTCTGTCACTTCAAGCACTGGCAGTGTGGCCCACCAACGTCTCTGCTGTCCTTCCTATTGGGCCTGGCTGCCAGAGTAGCTTTGTCCTTCCACGCAGTCTGTGGCATACTTCTTGCCAACTAGGTCCTACCTCTCTTCCCTAATCTACACTAGCCAGTGGTTGACCACCTTGGGGTATTTTACGCACCTTCTCCTGTGGGTAGGTGCCTGAGCAATAGATTCCAGGTCGCTAGGTTCCTGTACAGGTGAGCTGTCTTACATTTGTCTGCCCATATACCGATTTATGCTTGTTTACTAGATTTGACCCTCAACTGCCTGACCTAATCTCTGCCTTCTCTTCGCACTGACCTTTCTTCCCTGCTCTGCCCTTGGACAATAACTCTGCCTGACTGTATGGACAATAATTGTAACACCCTTTGGTGCCAACCTCTGTAAACAGGGTGTCTTATAGTTTAGATTTTATATATCCTCTCCATTTGGACCATTTGGACCAGACCGCCATGATGACTTCTTTCAGACATGTCTTGTCTCTGCAGAGTTTGACACACAGACATCTTACGTTTTTAGTTTTCTATCATTCTCCTCACCTTCTGAACACCCTATCCTGCCACCCCTGTCCATACTGTGCCCGCTGTACAACCCAATACTATATTGCAGAAACAGATAGTCCCCTTGAAAATACTAGTACCACATGGACAGCACCTCCTTCAATACCAATTGACACACTTTGCCCTAAAAAAATAGTACCTAAGATATAGTGTCCCTTTTATCAATAGTGCAGTAAATATAGTGTCCTCCCAAAATAATTGTATTAAACCAGTATGGTCGCCCACAGTAATAGTGCTGCTAAATGTCCCATCATCAGCAATCGATCACTGAAGCGATTGCCAAGAGACAACAATATGCGTGCACAACGGCGCAGAAGCTAAACGTGCTCCTGGCCAATTTGCTGGTGCTGCAGTCCCTCCCTTTCCAAGTGGTGGACTCTGCACCTTTCAGAGAACTGATTGCTTGCATGAGCCAAAGTGGAGAGTCCCAACATTGGCACCCTGGCCACGCTTCACCTTCTGCCCACAAATCTGGTAAATGGCCATGTTCACCTCCTCCGGCGGCCTAACAAAAGTTGCCACACCGCCGAGTATAGCATTTTCCCAATAACACTCCACCACACTGACTGCCTGCTATCGCTGCCTCCGTGAACCCCTGCACTGCTACTTTCTGGGCTGGTAAGCTTCTGCAGGTGGTCTACTCTGGGCACGTTTGGCTCCCGACCTCCCACTGCTGCCACCCTGCTGACTCACAGCCATGCTGCCACCCTGCTGGTTCAACCGCTGTCTCACGCGCAAGCTGCCACCCTCTTCTCCTGATGATGATGATTAAGCCACTTTTTCACATGGCTCCCAGGTGCGATCGACTACATCATCATCATCCGCTACTGTCTGCACGTCACTGATGTTCCCCTCAACAGTCTCAGGGCCAGGAGCCTGACTGCTCACAACACCTGCTCCCACATGATTCTCCTCATCACTACTTGCACGCCTACCGGAGGAAGGAGCAGATGTCTCCTCCAGATCTTGGCTGGGCAGTAGCTGCTGACTGTCCTCTAGTAGCTCATCCTCACTGAAAAGTGGAGCCAAGCCTATGGCATATAATACTTCTCGCACTGAGGGAACTGAAAATGAAAGAGATAGGTTCAGGACAGGTGGGGGCACAGGGCCTGCTCCCGGGCCATACCAACTAAGCGTCGTGTCAGAGGAACCCAACGACTTTTGGCTGGGGTTGTCTGATGTCACTTGCGACGAACTCGAAGACAGAGTCAACCATTCAAGCGCCGCTGAGTTGCTGGTACAGACACGACCGCTAGATGACACTGGGATCTCAGGCCTCTAGCTGCGACTCCTGCTGCCACCTCTTCTTCTTCTGCTGCCTGCGACAGAAACATTTGTCCCCCGTTGCCTTTGAAGGGCCTGTCACCTGTCTGACATGCTGTATGATAAAAGATAAAAGAATTAAATTAAAATTAAAATAATACCCCCTAAAAAAAAGCTGTAGTACAATGTTAATGTGACATATATATATATATTTTTTCTGATTAATAACCCCCCCCAAAAAAAAAATAATAATAAAAATTCACCGCAGAACTGCAATTAAGACATATTCTTTTTCCTATTTCTACACCCCAAAAAAGAAATATAACAATCACAATTCACCGCAGAATGGGTGATGGGACCTATGTATATTTTCTTCTTCTATACCATGTAAATGGCTGTAGTTCACCGCCGAACTACACTTATGATATGTATATATATATATATATATATATATATATATATATACAGTTGAAACCAGAAGTTTACATACACTATATAAAAAGACACATATGCATGTTTTTCTCAATATCTGACATGAAATGAGAATAAAGCTTTCCTGTTTTTGGCCAGTTAGGGTCCATTCACACGTCCGTGTGTTTTGTGCGGATCCACGGATCCGCGGATCCGCAAAACACGGACATCGGCGATGTGCGTTCCGCAATTTGTGGACCGCACATCGCCGGCACTCTCATAGAAAATGCCTTTTCTTGTCCGCAATTGCGGACAAGAATAGGACATGTTCTATTTTTTTCGGGAACGCAATTGCGGACCCGGAAGTGCGGATCCGCAATTGCGGACCCGGCCGGGACATCGCCTGTCCCCATTGAAACTAATGGGTCCGCAATTCCGTTCCGCAAAATGCGGAATGGAATTGCGGACGTGTGAATGGACCCTTAGGATTACCATAATTATTATTTGCCAAATGCCAGAATAATGAGAGAGAGAAGAGAGAGAGAGTGTGTTAAAGCATTTTTAGTTTACATACTATGCTTTTAAACCTTTATGGACTGCCCATATGATGATGTCATGTGCTTGGAAGATTCTGTTAGGTTTGTTGGCAACATCTGAGTTAATTAGAGAAGCCTATGGATATATTAATATGCCTGTGGATGTATTTATTTAAATGCACACCTGAAACACACTGCTTTTTTCTGTAGCATCATGGGAAAGTCTAAAAAAAATCAGCCAAGATATCAGGAAGAGAATTGGGCACAAGTCTAGCTCAACCTTGGGTGCAATATCAAGATACCTGAAGGTGCCTCATTCATCTGTACAAACAATTATACGCAAGTTCAAGCAAGATGGGAATGTCCAGCCATCATATCGCTCAAGAAGGAGATGGGTTCTGTGTTCCAGAGATGACTGTGCTTTGGTCCGACATGTGCATGTCAATTAACCACTACAGGACCGCCTAACGCACGGATGCGTCCGGTGGGCGGTCCTGTAGCTCTGGGTTGACGCGTCGGAGCGTCATCTCGCGAGACGCGAGACTTCATGTGAACGCGCGCGAGAGCGTTCACAGTGCCGCGCGTCTCAGGACTTATACTACAGCCTGCCAGCGATGATCAATCGCTGGCAGGCTGTAGATGCGAAATAAATTGCATCAAACAGGTATAGCAGACGTTTTACATGGCTGCTCACAATTTAGCCCCGCCCAAAATGCCAGAACAGTAAACACACCCCACAAATTACCCCATACCGGAAAGTAGACACCCCAAGGTATTTACTGAGGGGCATAGTGAGTCCGTCTGAGATTTTTATTTTTTTTGCCAGAAGTTAGCAGAAATGGAAACTTTATTTTTTTTTTCCTCAGAAAGTGTCATTTTCCGCTAACTTGTGAAAAAAAATGAAATTATACATGAACTCACCATGCCCCTCCGCGAATACTTTGGGGTGTCTTCTTTCTAAAATGGTGTCATTTGGGGGGTATTTATACTATCCTTACATTCTAGCACCTGAAGAAACATGACAGGTGCTCAGAAAGTCAGAGCTGCTTCAAAATGCAGAAATTCACTTTTTTGCACCATAGTTTGTAAACAATATAACTTTTACCCAAACCAATAAATATACACTTATTGGATTTTTTTTTATCAAAGACATGTAGAACAATAAATTTGGAGAAAAATTTATATAGAAATGTAGTTTTTAAAAAAAAAATTACAACAGAAAGTGAAAAATGTCATTTTTTTTGTAAAAATGTCGTTAAATTTTTATTAATAGCAAAAAAAGTTAAAATGGCAGCAACAATGAAATACCACCAAATGAAAGCTATATTAGTGAGAAGAAAGGGAGGTAAAATTCATTTG
Organism: Bufotes viridis; assembly: GCA_033119425.1. NCBI lineage: Eukaryota > Metazoa > Chordata > Amphibia > Anura > Bufonidae > Bufotes > Bufotes viridis. The sequence goes on along the minus strand of CM065589.1, from coordinate 208,591,695 downwards.
GGTGGTAAGTTGCATGACGGACAATAAACGGTGAAAGTAGTGTAGTGCAGAATTGTAAAAAGTGGCCCTCTTCATTAAGGGTGTTTAAGCTAGGGGGGCTGAGGTGGTTAAAGAACAAAAGAAAAAGACCTTGTGAAGATGATGGAGTACTGTATCAACCTGGGCTGAAAGGCCACTCTGCCAGGAAGAAACCATTACTTCAAAAGTAACATAAATAATCCAGATTAAGGTTTGGAAATTCACACAGGAACAAAGACCTACATTTTTGGAGACATGTCCTGTGGTCTGACGAAACTAAAATTGAACTTTTTGGCCATAATGACCATCATTACGTTTGGAGGAAAAAGGGAAACGCTTGGAAACCTGAGAACACCATCCCAACTGTGAAACACGGTGGTGGCAGCATTATGTTATGGGGTTGTTTTGCTGCAGGAGGGACTGGTGCACTTCACAAAATAGATGGCATCATGAGGAAAGAAGATTATGTGGAAATACTGAAATAACATCTCAAGACATCAGCCAGGCAGTTAAAGCTTGGGTGGAAATTGGTCTTCGAAATGGACAATGACCCGAAGCATACTGCCAAATTGGTTACAAAGTGGCTTAAGGCCTCATGCACACAACCGTATGTGTTTTGTGGTCCACAAATTGCAGATCCGCAAAAAAAAATGGATGACATCCGTATAACATCCGTTTTTTTTGTGGATCCATTGTAATAATGCCTATCCTTGTCCGCTAACTAGAAAAAAATAGGACATGCTCTATTTTTTTTTGTGGGGCTACGGAACGGACATTCTAATGAGGACAGCACATGGTGTGCTGTCCGCATTTTTTGCGGACCTATTGAAATTAATGGGTCTGCATCCTATCACCAAAAAAAACGGAACGGAAAAGGAAACAAAATACGGTCGTGTGCATGAGCCCTAAGTATAACAATGTTTTGGAGTGGCCATCACAAAGCCCTGATCTCAATCCTAATGAAAATTTATGGGCAAAGCTGAAAAGGCAGGTGCGAGCAAGGCAACCAACAAACATGGCTCAGTTACACCAGTTTTGTCAGAGGGAATGGCCCAAATTCTGACTAGCTATTGTGAGAAGCTTGTGGAAGGATATCAAAAATGTACATGTACGCTTATGGTGGGAGTGAATTAAGGACCAGTGTCATACAAATACGGTGGGCTGACAGCCGGGCCCCTGCTGCATACGCCAGCATAGGTGAAAACACCGATGCCGGCGTATTAACCCCTCGTATGCCGCGGTCAAAGCTGACTGCAGCATGCACAGGGTTTGCGGAGGGTACGGGTTTCTTCCGCTTCCCCAGTGGGTCCCCGCGCTGCAGTGACGGGGACCCGATGGCAGAGAAGGCAAGCCCAATGCCTTCCATAGTCCCCATTAGGATGGGTCTCACAGGCAGGCTGTCAGCAGGCAAGCTGACAGCCAATGCATTAAAATACACAATGTATTGTAATGCATTTCAGAAGGGATCAGACCCCCAGAAGTTGAAGTCCCAGAGTGGGACAAAAATAAAAAGGAAAAAAATGGAAAAAACTGTGTTTTCCATAAAAAAAAATAAAGTTTTAAGTAAAAAAAAAAATGCCCCTTTCTCTAAATAAAACAAAATAAAATATAGAAAAAAAAAGAAAAACAGACATATTTGGTATCGCTGCATCTGTAACGACCGGCTCTATAAAAATATCACATGAACTAACCCCTCAGGTGAACACCGTCAAAAATAAAAATAAAAACTGTACTAAAAGAAAAATTTTTTTGTCACCTTACATCACTAAAAGTTCAACACCAAGCGATCAAAAAGGCATATGCCCCCCAAAATAGTACCAATCTTAGCATCACCTCATCCCGCAAAAAATGAGCCCCTACCTAAGACAAAAACTATGGCTCTGAGACTATGGAGACACTAAAACTCGATTTTTGTTTGTTTCAAAAAATATATTATTGTGTAAAACTTAAATAAATAAAAGAAAGTATACATTTACTGTATATCATACAGTATATATCACATGACCTAACGCTGTCAAAAAAAACATTTTTTGTGACTTTACATCACAAAAAGTGTAATAGCAAGCGATCAAAAAGTCATATGGACCCCAAAATAGTGCCAATAAAACCGTCATCTCATCCTGCAAAAATTATACCCTACCTAAGACAATCGCCCAAAAAAAGGGAAATTCTGAAATTTAATCGACATTTTCCTTCAATTTTTGTGGAACACCTAAAGGGTTAACAAAGTTTGTAAATCAGTTTTGAATACCTTAAGCGGAGTATTTTCCAAAATTGGGTCATTTTTGGGTGGTTTCTATTATGTAAGCCTCAAAAAGTGACTTCAAATCTGAACTGGTCCTTAAAAAGTGGGTTCAATGGCCACTGAGGAAGGGGTGAAGTGTAAAAACCCCGAAACGTGTATGGTGTATTTTCCCTGTAATTCAAGACTGCACAAGAAGGATCCCTCATTGTACTGAACCGAAAGGGTACACTCTCACTACTTTCTGTAGAAAACCGTGCGGACGCCGAGCGAAAGATAGGCAACACGTGCTACCCTAACGGGATATCGCTGACCGGAGGCCTGCCACTACAGAGTGAGATCCCCGAGATCGAGGTGGAGACGGCACCACAACGAAGGGGACAGAGTTACCCTGCGGTCGGGTAAGATCTACCCTATACTTTGGTAGTTACAGCTTGTACTTTAAATAGTAGTGACGGGACGCCGCCACATACTAATAGGAGCAGGACGCCGCTCAGGACCTGAACTATACCACATAAAGAGGGATCCTTTATTCATACACTTGCCGGTGCATGGATCTATGACAAGAGTCCACTGGCCAAAACTTTAGGAGATCTCCAATCCACATTGGTCGTAAAGAACCTAGATTCCTGGTGGAACAAACAAATTTTTTTCTGTGTGTAGCTTTTGGCTCCACTAGTGCCATTCCGCGCAGATCAGTTCTATTGTCAATCTATAATCTACTGCTATTTTACTCAATCTTATTTGCACATTACAAGCCGGTATTGCTATGCTATTAGTGATCTTATCTACCAGACATCGTTAATGTGAACATTGCACAGTGCAGCACGGCAATACGGGCTGTTGTTTTAGCTATTTGTATCATCCTTAGTGCGATCACCAATACCATATGTTTACATTGTAGCTTTTAGTCTTTTACTGCCAATCACTGTTGTTATCTGAATCAATTTAGATTATTGAATAAATATATAATATATATATATAGTTTATACATACTTCCTTATGGTCCAGGCTTTCTGAGTGTGCCCAGTCACATTCTATCATTTTTTTCTTTTGGTTTAGTGGGTGTGACTAGCCGACTTGGTGCACCTCTTCTAATCTCACCTGTCCGTGTGCGACTTTTTACCACATGAAGTACAATGTGTCACGAGAAAACAGTCTCAGAATGGCTTGGATAAGTAAAAGCAGTCCAAAGTTATTACCACATAAAGTGACACATTTCCAAAAAACAGCCTGGTCCTTAAAGTGAAAAATGGCAGTGTCCTGAAGGGGTTAAGGGCAATGTACCAAATTTTAATGAAATGTATGTAAACTTATGACTTTGCAGAAAGTAATAAAAATGCCTTAAAACATTCTGTCTCTCATTATTCTGGCATTTGGCAAATAATAATAATTATGGTAATCCAAATTGGCCAAAAACCGTCCAGTATTGAGAAAAACATGCATATGTGTCTTTTTATATAGTTTATATAAACTTCTGGTTTCAACTGTAAATATGAAAATATATATATATATATATTTTTATTAATACACCCCCCCCCCCCAAAAAAAAAGTAAAACAATGTAAAATCAACCCAGAAAGGCTAATAGAACGTAAGTATCTTTCCTATTAATACACCCCATAGATGGCTGTAGTACAATGTAACTTCACCGCTGAACGGCATTTATGACAAATATTTTTGTCATTTTTGTCTATTAATTAACCCCCCCAAAAAAGTTTTTTTTTAAAATATTTTTGTTCTTTTATTTCAATGTTATCAGCGTATGCAGTAATAACAGTAAAAAAAGAAATAACATAGTTACAAAGTCATCTCCCCTGTGCAACATTACCCCCCCCCCCCGCCTTGCAGAAGAAGAAAGAAAAAAGAAAAAAAATACAATAAAATTCATTAATCGCCCCATTCCTTCCAAATATTATCCCACTTTTCGTAAGATCCTCTTTGTCTATGCAGAATCTTTTCATAGCTTTTAACCTTGGTGACTAAATTCAGCCAGTTCTTGCAGTCTGGCGCAGAGGGGGAAAACCATTTTCTAGCTACAAGGAGCCTAGCCAAAAACAAAACTTTAGTCAACAATCGTGACTTCCCAACCCAACAGCTAATCTCCGATAAGTCCCCTAAAATCCATACCTTTGGAGAAAGTGGAATATCCATATCAAGTCTTTGGAATAGGGTTCTTTGAACCAACTTCCAGTATCTACTCACCGCTGGGCAATCCCAGAACAGGTGCAAATGATCTGCCCCGGGGCTGCCACAGCGGGGACAGTCAGAGGAGGCTCTTAATCCTCTCCTATGGAGCCATCGAGGTGTTACATATATTTTGTGAATAATATTAAACTGTACTACCGTGTGGTTAAAGTTGTGCGAGACCCAATTTAGATTATCTCCTACATTCTCCCAATCCGGGGAGCCCAAATCTAACAGTAAGGAAGACCAGGATCTTTGCCCTGGAGATAAACAGTCCGTGAAATAATTTTTTATTAGGTACCTATAACAATGTGAAACTCTAACTTTCATATCACCCTTCTTTTGGATCAGCTTGTGTAAAAATTCCGGAGTATCTATATTAAATAGGTGCTTATCAGAAATACTAAACAGTGCCGAACGCAATTGAAGATATGCATACCAAGCCACCTCACCTATATTTTCCTCTTGTTCTAGCTCTAACTCTCCATGCTTTCATAGCCATTCTGCAGAAAGGTTTATATTCATCCTGTATCTTACATAAATAGTCAGACTCCAAAACTATAAAGAAATCTGAGAAACCTGAATCATTAACCAACTTTCTGCAAAGATGGCTATTTTTCCAGTCGTTGAAAAAACAAAGTTGAGAAGCCATGACATAACCCTTAAAGTAAGGGAGATTAAGACCTCCCTGCCTATAGGGCATAGAAAAATACATAGCCTTTAGTCTCACTCGTTTCCTCCCCCATAGTAAATCATTTATCATCTGCTCAATTAACCTAAAATATTTATCCTCTATCCATACAGGAGAGTTACGGAGAACGTAAAGAACCTGGGGCAGCACGACCATTTTTATTAACGAAACTCTATCCGCTCTTGCGGACAGAATTTTTTGCCATACCTTAATTTTAGCTCTCAATCTTTGTAGTAGAGGAAACAAGTTGAGCTGTAAATAATCTTGAATTTTGGCAGAAACTGTCATCCCCAGGTACTTCAACGTCTCCGAGACCGATAATCTACTGGTCGTGTCATTAGTGGCTCCTCGCAATTCATCCACTGGGAGGAGAGTCGTCTTGGCCCAATTGACCTCCAATCCGGAAGAGTTACTAAAGAGGTTAACTAACTCCATTACTCGGGGAAGTGTACTTTCTGTTTGTTGAATAAAGAACAGGATATCATCCGCATAAAGAGAGATGCGATCCTGTTTTCCCATTACCCCGAAACCAGCCCCCCCTATATCCTGCCTTATGCTGGCCGCAAGGGGCTCAATATAAATATTAAACAGAAGGGGAGAAAGGGGACATCCTTGTCGGGTACCTCTCCCTAGTTCAAAGCGCTCAGTTAACATATCATTAATCCTGATCCTAGCGGTCGGAGAATTATATAACAGCTGTACCATCGCTATAAATTTAGGACCAAAGTTCATTTTTCTCATCACTTCCCAAAGAAAAGCCCACTCAACCCTGTCAAATGCCTTAGTGGCATCTAATGACAGGATGGAGCGGGCTTCGCTCCCAGGTGCCTAAATGTTAGAATAGAGCCTATGTAAGTTATAATGGGTGCCCCTTCCCGGCATAAAACCGTTCTGGTCTGGATGGATAACCGAAGGCAAGATCCTAGAAAGTCTCCTAGCCATAACTTTTGACAGTAACTTAACATCCGTATTTAATAGAGAGATGGGTCTATAGGAGCTCAAATCCGCCAGATCCTTATCCTTTTTTGGAATTAAGACTATTAAGGCTTCCATCATAGAGGTTGGGAGATTTCCCTCATCCAATGCGTGGGAAAAAACTTCCAACAAGTGAGGAAGAATATCATCGCTGTACTTGCGATAAATTTCGTACGGAAAGCCATCTAAGCCTGCCGTAAAAAGTTAAATAATGTAAAATATACGCAGGACGGCTAAGAGGACGTACGTATCTATCCTATTAATACACCCCGTAAATGGCTGTATCGAGATGATGCCTCCCAATGATTTCCCTACACCTTGACTAATCTTTCCCTGTACTTGTAAATTGTTTTTTCAGCACAATAAAGTATTTTCTAGCACTGTCCCTAGCACCTGCTGACGTCTCTCGCTGCACTAAGTACACTGGAAAATGGCCGAATCAAAAATGGCTGAGGCTATTTATAGGACTGTGACATCACAGGGGCTGGCTGGCTGCTGATTGGCTGCATGCATGGCATTGTGGGTGATCCCTCGTTCCCAGAGTTCTTTGCTCCATGTCCTAACACGTGCAGCAGCCGTTTTAGGAAAAAAATGCGATTTGTTACCATGAAGCATGAGGAAATTTGGATTCGCTGCAAATCGAATTTTTCCTGAAATTCGGATCGAATTCTACTTTGTGAACTTCGATTCGCTCATCTCTAGTATTCACCTACAGTTGTGTTCAAAATTATTCAACCCCCAATGCTGTAAAGGGTTTAGGGAATTTAGTCTACATTTGTAGTTGTGTTCAGAATGAAATCTTACAAGGACTTTTTAAAGAACCAAATGCAACTAAAATGACATCAATTGTTTTTGTAATACAGTATTAAATGTTTTTTTTGTGATTTCTTCATTGACACAATTATTCAACCCCTTAAAGACCACCACTCTTAAGAACAGAGGTTCATTCAAGTGTTTTCGATCAGGTATTGAAAACACCTCTGGATGTCAAGGAGCAGCAATCAAGCATAATAAGCACCAATTAGGCAGATTTAAAATGACTGTGATACTCAGCTCCTTCTAGACATTTACTGGTGTGTTTACAAACATGGTGAGGTCAAGAGAATGGTCCAGGAAGACAAGAGAAGAGGTGATTTCTCTTCACAGGAAGGGCAATGGCTATAAGAAGATTGCAAAGATGTTAAACATACCAAGAGACACCATAGGAAGCATAATTCGCAAATTCAAGGCAAAGGGCACTGTTGAAACGCTACCCGGTCGTGGCAGAAAGAAGATGCTGACTTCGACTGCTGTGCGCTACCTGAAGCGCAAAGTGTTGAAAAGTCCCCGTGTGACTGCTGAGGAACTGAAAAAAGATTTGTCATATGCGGGTACTAAAGTTTCAGCTCAGACAATAAGGCGCACACTGTGAAATAAAGGCCTCCATGCCAGAACTCCCAGGCGCACCCCCTTGCTGTCTCCAAAGAATAAGAAGAGTCGACTGCAGTATGCCAAAAGTCATGTGGACAAACCACAAAAGTTTTGGGATAGCGTTCTGTGGACTGATGAAACAAAATTAGAACTGTTTGGACCCATGGATCAACGCTATGTTTGGAGGAGGAAGAACAAGGCCTATGAAGAAAAGAACACCTTGCCTACTGTGAAGCATGGCGGGGGGTCAATCATGCTTTGGGGCTGTTTTGCTTCTACAGGTACAGTGAAGCTTCAACGTGTGCAAGGTACCATGAATTCTCTTCAGTACCAGGAGATATTGGATGAAAATGTGATGCAGTCCATCACAAACCTGAGGCTTAGGAGACGTTGGACCTTTCAACAGGACAATGATCCCAAGCATACCTCCAAGTCCACTAGAGCATGGTTGCGGATTAAAGGCTGGAACATTTTGAAGTGGCCATCGCAGTCACCAGACTTAAATCCAATTGAGAACCTCTGGTAGGACTAAAAGAAAGCAGTTGCAGCGCGCAAGCCTAAGAATGTGACTGAACTGGAGGCTTTTGCCCATGAAGAATGGGCGAAGATACCCGTAGATCGCTGCAAGACACTTGTGTCAAGCTATGCTTCACGTTTAAAAGCTGTTATAACTGGAAAAGGATGTTGTACTAAGTACTAAGATTGAATGTCACTTGGGGGTTGAATAAAACTGATAATGATGTGAGCACAGAAAAGACAGTTGTGGTTATTTCATTATAAATGTTATGTTATATTTGTCTGACTTACAAGGGCCTCTTTGATTTAATTGTAAACAAGATGACTGAAATGATCAAAATCAATGTCAAACTGGCCAAAACACTCAATTTCAGGGTTGAATAATTTTGAACACAACTGTATATTTGTATCATGATCTGTGCAGTACATGCCAATTACATGTATAAGCCGACTGTTTTAAAAACAATCGAGAGCTTAGTCAGTGTATTACACAGTTTATATATAATACTATAGTGTGCCAGTTTATGTGAATATGCAGAGATATATTGTACAAGCAGGAAATCTGTATGTACTGTTGTGTCACCCTGAGCACAGAGATACACTGCGCTTTCTTCTGGATTTACATTCTGAATATAGAGAACGCTGGACTTTCTGTCATCGCTGAAAGTTATCTTGAATTTGTTTTCTTGTAGGTCAGTGCTCTTGAAGTCTTTGATTATGAAAGCTGGTCCTTGTCCAGGAATCATTCTGTACCAATAGGTGTAGTAACTAGTCGTAAAAGACTCATGGTTACAGGTAAGGTGACAGTCTTCTCCTGACAAGCATTCTTGTTTGGGTGTCTGTATTATATCTGAGGTGCAGGAAGAACCTGGAGACAAATAGGGGAGATCAGAATAGAATTCCTTGCATATTTAAATATAGTTATAGTTACTTATATAGTTATCAGTTTTTCTACTCACAGAGAAGAAGAAAAAATGAAGCTCTGAGCCAAAGCATCTTGTGTGTGAGATGTGAATGGTACAAGTGTATGGATCTTGCTACTCTGCTATCTATAAAATCATACCCAGTGTAGAAAGGAAGTGGGTGTTCAGCTTTTACTTTGTAAACCACAGTGCCACCTAGTGATATACAGTTCACACAAGGTGTAGAAAATGTCTTCAAAAGAATAGTCCAAAATTATAAAAAGTCAATCTTCTTATCCACTTTCAGACCAGAAGCCTTAAAGTGGTTGTCTCATCTGAGACAATGCAGGTACATCGCTAGAATATGCCCCCCATAGAAGTGAATGTGAGCGGTGGCCAGTCCTGTGCGGTGCGCTCCCATTTACTTCTATAGGGAGAGAGCTTGGTGGTGGCCGAATCGGAGTCCTCCAGCCACCACTTTGCGGGGCTCTGTTCTCAATATAGGTGTGGGTCTCAGTGGTGGGACCCGCATCAATCAGACAATAGGGGTATATCCTAGGGATATGCCCCATTGCCTCAGATGAGACAACCCCTTTCACACGTAAGTGTTTCACGGACATGTGCTGTACATGTTCTCCATGGACAGCACACGTGCCCATTAATTTTAATGTGTGTATTCAGACATCAGTGTTTTAGCACGGTCCTTGGGTCAGTGTTTTTCGCACGGATGCATGCTCTAATTTGTCTGTGTTCCCGGATCCATCACTTCCGTTATAATCTATGGGTCCGTGAAAACCACGGATGCAACACGGATGCCATCCGTGTTTCATCCGTATTTCACGGATCATTAATGGGGTTTTACCATCACACACAATGGGGGCATATCGCTAATATATGCCCCATTGTCCCATCTCTGGAACCCACACCTTCAATGAGAACGTAGGGGGGAAATGAATGGAGGGTGCACTGCTAATGCGCAGCCGCCCTCCATTAATTTCTATGAGGCCACCAAAAATAGCCAAGCACTGGCTCGGCTATTTCCGTCTGTCCCATAGAAATGAATGGGAGCAAGGGCCGAGTGTGCAAGGTACGCTCCCATTCACTTCTATGGGAGCAGCGGGGAGCAGCGCTTGGTGGTGGACAGACCCCAGGAAATCTGGGGTCCTCCAGCCACAGCTCTCCCTGCTCCGTTTTCGTTGTATGTGCGGGTCCCAGAGGTGGGACAAGCCACCTATCAGACAATGGGGGCATATCCTAGCGACATGCCGCCATTGTATGTGATTTGTTGGAAACAAAAAATACCAAAGACATTTTATCTAATAGGTATCCATTTATATGATTCAGAACTGCAGAGATAGGCCATAAGATGTGAGGGCTCATTTTTTGCAGGGTGATCCGTACTTTTCAGTGATACCATTGTGGAGTGTGTGTTACTTTTCAATCACTTTTTTTCAATTTTTTGGGGAGGTAAACTGACAAAAAATGGGAAATAGATTTTTTTCCTTTATGCCATTCGCCGTATAGGATATTTTTATCCACCATGAAGAAATGAATCCACTGCACTCACTGATCCGTATTAATTCAATTAATTTCATTCTATTAAGACTAGAAATTGAGTAAATTGAGCGGGGCAATCAGAGGAGGAGACTGGGCTCTCAGGAGGCTTTCTGGATTCTCCACCTCCATACCATACGTATTTGTATTATTTATTCAAATATATGTCCAGTTCTTTTATATCAATATTTACCATCTCCTCTATGTTACACGTGTCTGTAGTTAATTCTACCTCTTCTAAGATAGCCATGGGGTCTGAAATGGAAGTGTACCAAAACTGCTTCCTGGAACAGCCATGCACAGGACTGTGACTGGGCAGGCTTCTGACACATGTAATCATTTTTTATAAGCAATAATAGTGAAGACTTTCGTAAGGTATCAGAAAAACTCACCTCTAATGATGAGCGAAGTATTCAAAAATTAATTTAGCTGCTTCGCCAAATTTTACAAAAATATTTGTGCGGCCCATGATGATGTTATCATGTTGGCCAGCGTGGTGACATCATTGGGAAAATTGGCTTCTACCTCACAGGTTTTTTTTTGCCTTCCTCTGGATCAACTTGCAGGATGACAGGCCGAACTGGATGGACAAATGTCTTTTTTCAGCCTTATGTACTATGTTACTATGTTACATACATTACAGCACACAGGATTTTGTGTGAGATCTTCAATTACGGTCAAAAGGAGGAGGTAACTATGAATTTGTTTTATTTTGTTACCGCCATTCAGGGAAAATTAAATTGCTTCCAAGAAGCACGAGGAATTTTGGCTTCACTAAAATTGAATTTTCTCTGAAATTTGTATGTGGATTTCGATTCGCTTAACACCACTCACCTTACCTAAATCATCATATTAGACTTCTTTTGTATTAATATTGGAATATTGTAACTATTTCTAACAACTTTTTAACAACGACTATGTATCCTTAACTTACTTGAAGAGTACAAGAAAAAAAGGAAATAAAAGTAATTTTTTGCTGTTGAATTTGAGTGTTTAGTTTTTGAAAATTTAAAGTCACTTGACCATGCTTTACCATGTTCAGTTATTTCAGTGTTTCTATTGATACCACATATGACCGTCTTCAGAATTAAGTAGACCACAGTTGGGTTTGGTGTGGATGGGGTGCAATTTGACTTTTGGAGGGCTACACTGTCATAGCTATTGGTACCATCCTTTAACGATAGACTCTGTGAAGTGGGAACAAAATGTCATTGTTTTTACAAATTAGACCCCAAAGGGTATTGATTAATGGACATATAAAAGATATCAACCTTCTTTTTTTTCCAGATAATTCATTGAATGTGGTAGAAAAAAGATAGCATTGTTTCCCAAATATGTGAATTCAGATAACATTTTCTAAAATCTGTTCTGTGCATACCACTGTGTAAACACACCTGAACACATATACAGCAACTCATGCCATCTTCAGAGATACCAAATGTATGTGCATTTCTCACATGCTGGGCCTAAAAGAGCTTGTGCCAAAACAGTTTTAACAAATCAGACTCTCTAGCCCATACCCTTTTTTCTATTCATTGAATGTTTTTTTAATTATTGTAGTTATGAGGCAAAAAGAAAAAAAATCCAACATACACTAAATTTGCTAAATGTTATATTTCTCTAGAATATGCTGACAATACAAATTAAAGGTGTTGTCCGGGTCCAGGGCTGAACATATTTATATGTCAAAAGATACAGGTTTAACAGGAAACTAATTTGATGTTTGTGGACATTTTCCCCTATTTTTGCTATGCAAAGCCATCAACTTCCTACTTTAGTGCACTTTAAGGGTTAACTTGCACTATGATTTTTGCCATTGTTTGCACTTATACTGTTTTATACTGTTTGCATTTTATGATATATCCTGTTCATTTGTGCTGTTATTGCACTGAATTGAGGAAGAGGTTCAGGAGCAGCTAGTTCATACTAGACACTTTGGGAATTTCTAGCCTGTGCACAGAGAAGCTAGTAAATATACACTGCTGTCATAAGGGACTATGCAGAGGTGACTTTCGGAGGGAAAATCCAGACACAGTGAACTTTTTGGTTTAGCCCTGTAAGACTGTTATTTATGATTGAAAACTGCTTGGTCATTCCCACTGACTTGCATTATGACTCAATACAAGTCTATGGCAGCCTTGAACTGCAACATTGTTTCTGTTAGCCTGTGTTTATACAGCTTTATTCCTCCCACTAAAAGGTTCTAGCTAGAAACTGTATAAAAGTAGAATAGTGAGAGTGCAATGGGTGGCAGCACACCAAGATCCTCAATGTCGCGTCCCAGGTGTAGGAAATGCCAAGTAGTATGTTGCGGCCTAAATGTCTCTTTATGTGTGTCACGGTGCTCCTACCTGGATATGGCTGGACCCCAGGCTTTATCTCTGAAGCAATAAATAGGGGGAATAATTAAGGGATAAAAGAATAACTTGAGTCCAGACCTTGAGATGAAGGTCAATGACCGCTTTACTTTCCATAAGCGTTCTCCAAAACGATTTATAGGCTTTGTCTTGGTTCCAGCAGGCTTTAGCATGAAACTGGCAGTCAAACTCCATTCTACTGTTTGTCTCTGAATCTTCTGTACTGACAGGCAGGCTGTATAACTCAGCTTCTTTTGTATGCTGCACTTCTTCTCTGTAGTCTGACTCTAGGTTATGCCAGAGAACATTCCACCTGGCTTCTGAGGATTTAAGCTTTGGCCTCCATGGCCAGCAGAGCTTATGGTGCTCTGGCTGGAGTGGGCACATCTAGCAGAGACAAGCCCCTGCACACCCTTCACCTAGCTGGGGGTAAGCTAGACTGGAACTAACTGGTTCCCACCCTGGATTGTGCCATTTACCAGTGTACTTAGTGCAGAGAGAGACGTCAGCCGGCGCTAGGGACAGTGTTAGAAAAAAACGTCATTGTGCTAAAAAAACTATTTAGGCCCCTTGCAGATGAGTGTGAGCGGATTAGGTCCAGATGCGTTGCTGATGCGTTTAGTGAAAACTGCGCAATTTCGCAAGCAAGTACATTCAGTTTTGTTTGCGATCGCGTTCAGTTTTTATCGCACAGGTGCAACGCGATTTAATGCGTTTTGAATGCGCGTGATAAAAAAAAGAATGTTTACGAACAACAACTCTTAGGAACCATCCGTGAAAAACGCATCGCACCTGCACTTGCTTATGGATGCGATTTTCACGCAGCCCCATTCACCTCTATGGGGCCAGCGTTGTGTAATAATCGCAGAATATAGAACATGCTGCAATTTTCACAAAACGTACAAGTAATGCGTGAAAACCATCGCTTATGTACACAGACCCATTGAAATGAATGGTTCCGGATTCTGTACGGGTGCAATGCGTTCGCATCACGTATTGTACTCGTCCAGATTACTCGCTCATGTGAAAGGGGCCTTACAAGTGCAGGGAAAGATTATTCAAGGTGTAGGGAAAGGATAGGGAGGAATCATTCCCCAGCTTTTTTGTTGAACAGGGTTCAGTAGGGGAGGTTGCAGCCTGGGTAATAGGAACAATCTTATTACACCTTGCTGCACTGACTGGGGACCCAAATTGCCATAATACAGCTCTGTCATACCAGCAAACCTGCTTATTAGGGTGCAAGTGCTGTTTGATACACGCATTAACAGGGTGCAGTTATATGTTCTAAAGCATTTTTTGGTTTGTATTAGTGGGAAAAAAAGGTCTTATTAGCCATTGTGTAGTAAAGTCCTGAAATTACAGCCCTTTTTGTCGTGTATTAATGGCAAAAGAAAAATATATTTGCCATTCAGCGGTGCAGTGATATGTTCTAAAGGCTTTTGTGGCGTGTATTAGTGGCAAAAGTAAATTATATTTGTTATTCAGCGGTGCAGTTATATGTTATAAAGCCCTTTTTGTTGTGCAATAGTGGCAAAATAAAAATATATTTGCCGTTCAGTGGTGCAGTAATATGTTCTAAAGCCTTTTGTGGCATGTATTAGTGGCAAAAGAAAAATATATTTGCCATTCTGCGGTGCAGTTATATGTACTAAAGCCTAACCGCTGACACCCTCTCCACTCTGTCGGGGTGCTCCACTTGTATAAGCGTTTAATAGAACAGGTTCTGTAGACATCTATGTGGAATCACCTGCCGACAGTGTAAAAGGAATGTGCTTCTTCTTGGCCCTAACATCCACTTGTAAGGCTGAGTTAATACTTGAGTTATTTGGTCAGTTTTGGCCCCATGACTGCCCAAATAAGTGAAGTGTGCAGTGATTCTAAGAGCGACGCCTGTCATCTGCATGCCATAATGACTCACAGTATTATTTTTCTACCACAGCAGACTCCCTATGCGTGTTACTGCAAGGCACAATGTTCTACACCACTATAAAGGCTCTCTGCAGCCAGGAAATAGCAGTTTTTTAACAAAATTTGCTGCAAATAAATTCGGATCTAAGGGTACTTTCACATTTGCGGCATAGCTATCGGCAGGCTGTTCACCCGCCGGAACAGCCTGCCGGATAGCTATGCCGCAAATGTGAAAGTACCCTAACCTAATCTTTGGGGGCAAACCAGACAAAAATTCTAGTGACAGGTTCTTTTTAAATTTTATTAGTTCTAGTAGGCAAAATTCTTATTCTTGTCATAATTAATTCCTGTCCTGATTGCTGTAAAGGCTCCCCTTTTCAATTTATCTTGAATGCCAGGCTCATTTTTCTGTCCCGGTGCTACACCAATGCCTGCACCCTGTGCCAGTCACGTTATGTGTACAGTATTTTACATACTATTGGAAGGAAAAGTATAGACAAACACGTTAAAGGTAAAGAGTATAAGTCCATCTACAAACAGCTTAATGTTCCTGTTACTGTTGTACATATTATTCAGAAGTTTAAAGTCTACAGGACTACAGCCTTATTCCCTAGACGTGGCAGCAAGAGAAAAACGAATGCTAAGTTAAAGGGACAGATAATATGAATGGGAACCAAAGAGCCCAGAACAACTTCCAAGGAGATTAGGCTATTTTCACATCTACAGCAGCTATTCTGGCAGGCTGTTTTGGCAGAAAACAGCTTGCCAGAATTCTCCAGATATGGAAGCATACGGCAAAAATGTCAAGAATTTGCTGGACAGAAACCTCTGCATGCTGTAGTTTGTGTCCAACTGAGTCCCAGTATTCTCTGCCAGAACTCTCTGCTGGATCACAATGCCATCTATGTGAAAGTAGCCGAAGAGGTGAATTGCAAGGTCAAGGTACATCAGTGTTAAATTTCACCATTTGTCGCTGTAATAAACAAAGTGGACTTAATGGAAGATGACTAAGTAGAAAACCATTGTTGAAAGCCAATTATAAAAAAAATAGAGACTGAAATTTGCCAAAATGCATAATTACAAGCCACATAGCTTCTAGGAGAATATCCTTTATACAGATAAGACAAAACTGGAGGTTTTTGACAGGTCACATCAGCTCTATGTTTACAGATGCAAAAATGAAGCATACAAAGAAAAGAACATTGTACCTATTGTGAAACATGGAGGAGGCTGGGTTATGTTTTGGGGCTGCTTTGCTGCATCTTGTCGCGGATATAAAGTGCAGAAATGCTTTACATACAAAAAAAACAAAACAAAAGAAAGGATCCAAGGAAAAAAATATCAAAGTAATTGATCCTACTAAGGAGAGGGCGAAATAACCTCTCAGCTCGTTGGTGAGAACCTTAAAGGGAACCTGTCACCTAGAAATCAGCTTTTAAACTGTTGAAAGTATCTTATAGTGCCCCATAGTCATGTCCTAAAGCACTTTTGCGTCCTTTTTCATGATTTTAATTCATTGAGAAATCGATATTTTATTCCTCTGCTGCCCGTGCTTTAAGTCATGCTTGAAGTCAAGGGGGCAGCAGCCTGGGCGTCTGCAATCCAGCATTGCCCGCCTCCCTGCGCCTTGATTTACATGCCACATATCCATGCCGGGACCACGCTCTCACCCCGCATGTGCAGTAATAGCTGAGTGTACGAGCCGGGTTCGTGCTACAGCAGCTCATAGCGATTAATTTAAATCATGAAAAAGGACCCAAAAGTGCTTTAGGACACGACTATGGGGCACTATAAGGTACTTTCAACAGTTTAAAAGCCGATTTCTAGGTGACAGGTTCCGTTTAATTATTTTGTGCAACTAGAAAGAAAACAAGGTACCATCGTCTATGCAAAAATATATGTGAGTTTATTACACATAAGTGCTAAATACAAAATCGATATTACAACCTGAACAATAATAGACAATGAAATATAATGCCAATACTTTCCATTGACTAATCAACACGAATAATATGCAACAATCTGAATTAAAGAAAAGTAAGGGTATCAACCCCTTCCTATCACCTTTTAACCAATTGAGGTATATGGCGGCACTATAAATTTACCAGCTCGGTATCAGGTTATGGAATATCAAAGTTCCCAAGGACTAGGTATCAATGTCTGATCCTCAATTAGCAATATGCATCTTTGCTAAGAGAATGATCAAAATTGATCAGGAGCCTTATCAATACGGATCCAAAATTGGGGATCTTTGACTATATACCGGGCTAAGTAACTTATCAATACCCCAAGCAATAAACAAGATATACGTTACCAAGGGTCAAAAAGGTGAGTAGGGCTCCGGAGGGACGGTTAGCTCTCCAGAGGGTTTCCGTGATCCAGGATAAAATCCAAAGCTTTGCCAAGTTCTGTTTTAGTCCTTTGTTTGTAGAACTTTTTTTTTTCTTTCGGAAACCCTCTCTCATCCCATCTATGATTAATATTTACAGATTTATCAAAGGAATACACCCCTTTAGATAACGGTCTTCCAACCAAACCAGAGAGTGTGCACATATGGTAATGTGTACTGTGAGATCATACATTACCCAAAATTCTTTGTGGTGAACGTGTAATGTTACCTGCCGATACCTAGACGGCAATGTTGTGTCACCTATAAATGTGAAACTTTTAAGAGTTAAATTCATATAATGTGACTTCATGTTAAGTATTAAACATCTACCACCTGGGACATACATCAAAAAGGGAGGCATACCCCCTGATACTTGAAGCAATTAAAAACCTAGATTTCCAGAAACTAGTATAACTGTTCTCACGTCATACAGCTAAAATGTAGACAACAAATGTGTGGGTTTTTGGATTTCACAGGTGCCTCATCTTATGAAAATAACACAACTTTCTCATTAGCAGAAATCCAACTGAGCATGCTTTCCTAGATACATCAGGAATACACGCTTCTGGTGATACACACACAGGATATATATACGTTAATATACGATTATAACATGTAACAAAATAAAACCAATATATGAAATATAAAACAACACATATGTGATATATTGATTAACTTGGGTCAAAACTAAATATGATCCACTATATGAACAGACAGACATTATATGTTTATCTCACTAATACATCTCATTATAAAGAGATGCCAGATGAGTGCCAGGAAGAACCTTATCTCGGCTCATAGCCTAGTGATGAGATAAAATTACTCCCTTAGATGGGCCCACATCTGCCAGGAAGAACCTTTCCTTGAACCCATATTTTTCTTTTACACAATGAAGGTTCATACAGAAGGATGAATATAAGTTCAACATGGCTTCCTATACCATGAATACACGTTATAACAATAATAATGTATAAATGTTTATATACTTAGGAAAAGGCATGACAATCTGGCACAGGGTATCATGAAACTTTGCAGGGAACAATGAAATCTCAAAACTATCAAGGCATTTTAGAGTGAAATGTGCTGCCTATTGTCAGAAAGCTTGGCCTTTTTGCAGGTCATGGGCCTTCCAACAGGATAATGACCCAATACACACAACTAAAAACATCCAAGAATGGCTAAGAGCAAAGCATTGGACTTTTAAGAGCCCTGATCTAAATCCTATTAAACATCTGTGGAAGGAGCTGAAAAATGCAGTCTGGAGCAGGCACTCATTCAAACCTACGACCGGTGGAGCAGTTTGCTCATAAGGGCCCAATATACCTGTAGACAGGTGCAGAGGTCTCATTGAGAATTACAGAAATCTCTTGATTGCAGTGATTGCCTCAAAAGTTTGTGCAACAAAATATTGAGTTAAGGGTACCATCATTTTTGTGCAGGCCAGTTTCAATAACCTTTTTTATAAATTATTCTGCTGAACTACAATTCAAAAGCAATGTCTGATTTTCAGTAAATTTTTATTTATTATTACTTTTGTCGGTTTTGAGTTATTTCAGTGTAAACTGTGGATTTTTCTTTCTTTAACAGAAGGGTATGAACAATTTTGACTAAAAGTGTACGTAAAAGTGATCCTCTGCAGCCATCCAACCTGTCTCCATACCTCCTTAAATGGTGCCATAAACTGCACTTTGAATTTGTTGCTATTGGATATACCACAAGTTATATTTTGCACTTAGTAAAAACAGAATGTTATAAATTAACTTCTGTCCTAATCCTTCAAACTACATTTCCACTTCACCGATCCCCAGGGAGCAACGGCCTGAGGGAGTGCACTGTGACACAACATCTCATCAGGGTCACTACCACTACTATTGTCTGTCTCTTTTTATGGTATCAGCACTCCTCCCATTCGGCCCATATGTTTGTAACTAGCAGGAGACTGCATAAAGCAAAGCTACACAACAACACCAGTTGCGCAACACCTTTCGCGGCCAGGATCGCTAAGCAGCAGTGATTTCATAGAAATATATGGGATTACCATGGCAGTCATAAGAAATCCAGCTGATGTTCTCCACTGTTGTCTCTCTTTTACATGGTGGTAACCCCACACTTTCCTCCCCTTCACCTCCCTCCCTTCCCCTTTTACTCTGATGTACTGAATATATACCTACACGGTTTCAATACCTTGCCTGTAACATATGTACTTTGTTACTATACAGATTAACCGTATCTGTTTTGAAATTTGCTTGGTTACTCATACATGTCTTTTCTTTTTGTACATCAGCCTGATGAAGGGCACCCTGACTGCCCGAAACATTGCACTTTTGTACCACCATGTCCGGCTAAATTAATAAAATACTCAGCATATAAACCTTGGAGTGCTGTCTCATCTATTTGAAGACTTATCCACCAGGTGGAGATTGGAACTACCTGTGACGTGCACCCACACTGGTCAGAAAAAGACAGAGTGCCGTGACCTCTACGTTACCTACATAAGAAATCCAGCTGTGTTGGATTTCTTGCGACTGCTGCGGCGATCCCGTTCATTTCTATGAGATTACTGCTATTCAGCAATCCTGGCCGCAATAGGTGTTGTCTGACCAGTTTCGCTGTGTAGCTATAGCTTATAATTTAATAAACTTCTTCTTGGTCTCAGTTTGTAGCTTCTGAGACCACATAGAAAGGTGAGCTTTTGACATCTGCTCACATAGTGTGGTACTGCATGGTTTTGGGCGTTGGTGCAGCCCAGTGCCATGGGGGCTTAGTCTGACAGCAGGGGTGTTGTTGGACTGCTGGATCACGCCGCCTGTTGGCCCAAAGTTGTAGCGGAGGCAGTCACCATGTGGTACTGGACCAATTTAGAGTAGGTGCCCATTTATAGAGGCAACCTTGATGTGGTGAGTATGCCTATGCAATTTAATCAAAACAAATACTAATGCATAGTGTTTGGTATGTATAATATGGCACTGAATACAATTAATTACACTGAGAAGCAGTGTTAATTGTGCTGAAAATCAATAATAGATCCATGCAAGGCATGTGGATGTGCAATCCATACTTTTTCTCTTTTTTGGAGTTCTAGAGGCAAGTCATCTCTAGTGTGAGCTGCTGCGATGTACAGTGCATTTGAAAAGTCTTTAGACCCTTTTACTTTTCTCACAAGTTTTTCCCCATCAATCTGCTCTCAACCCCCATTAATGAGGAGTTGAAAACAGAATTTAAAAATGTTTGCAAATTTATTTTGAATAAAAACTAAAATTCAGACCCTTTGCCATGATACTTGAAATTTAGATCTGGGGCCCCGCAATTTCTCTTAATCAGATGTTTCTATGCATTTGTGCATTCAATTGATTGTACATGATTTGGAAAGAAAGACCCCTGTCGATAATAATCTGCTGAACTGAAAGCTCCCAAGAGCACAGTGACCTCCATAATTCTTAAATGGAATAAGTCTGAAACAACTAGGACTCTTCTCAGTGCTGGCCACCTACCAAACTAATTAAGGCTGGGTTCACATCACCATTCTTGATCTGTCAGAAGAACAAAAAAAAATTAAAAAAAAACAACAAGAAAGGATCCTGTATTTTAAGAATTTGTTCTGCTCAGTTATGCATACATTGCATCCATTTTAGCCATTTCAATCTGAGATCCGTTATTTTAGATGAAAACAAAAGTCCTGCACAAAGTATTTTTTCTCCATCTAAAATAACGGATCTGGAGGAAACCAGGTTCTGCCCAATAGAATGCCTACAATAAAAACCAAAGTACAGAGATATTCCTAATGAAAACCTGATACAGAATGCTCTGCACCTCGGACTAGGCTGGAGGTTTACCTTCCAACAAGACTATAATCAGTAATACTGTAAACAGTGATCTGGAAAAACTACAAAGAAACAATTGGAGCACACTCAAAATGTAGAGAAAATATACTTTATTCCAAAATACAGTTATAACAATATACTAAAAAATCACATTAAAAAGACAAGGGGGACAGGAGAAAAGGACACCACCCAGCCGGGGCCCTCAATTTCATTACAGTACATAGATATGTATCAACACCCCATCCAAGTGTAGACCCTATAAGGGTATATAGCAAGTATGCGGATCCCAAAGGGTATATATACCGTGCAACACAATGGATGCACTATAAAGGGTAGGGTATGTGATACATAAAGTATTAGGACAATGATTAACACACATCAAGGCGGAATGCCCAAACACTATAATGTTGAATACAGAAACACATGGCACTCTGCTAGAAAATCTAGCATTGATATCATTGTTAGATGAAAACATAAATAAAATATTCCACAGAAAACCAACCAAGACTGCAAGTGACAGTAATCTGGTTCTGTGGTATATAGAGTACAAAAGCAAGTGCATGAAAAGCTATATAAGAGCTTACCGCCTAGTGTGTGGATCAGTGGGGCACAGGCAGGGATGGCGCCGACCCGGCAGCGTTTGGCGTACCTTCGTCAGGGGTGACGCCATCTACTGCAGACAGCCATTATAAATGGATTGTGCACCAATCAAATGG